>CM076581.1:1392987144-1393587144 GCA_034641835.2 Pinus albicaulis
CAAAGGAATAATTAATTAAACCATAATTTAATTATTATTCCAGTCATGTTTAACCCAAAAATAAAGAAATTAATTAGATAAACCTTTATTTATCTTATTATTTTCTAGGAATAATTATTTAAATCTTATTTAGATAATATTCCTTGTTAAATATGACCAAATCATACACAAATAATTAAATAAATCATTATTTATTTGATTATCCTTCAACCACTTCCTTAAAAAGATAAATAAATCATTTATTTATTTATTATTGACAAATAAAGGGATTTGACCCAAGTCAAATACTTTTTCCCTCCAACAAATATAATAAAATATTCCATAAGAGGTGGATCTAGATTTGGTTAACATTATTTTAATCATGCACCAAGATCTAGAATGACCCAATATTTTGTTATAAATAGGAGGGTTTTCCCCTTCATTCTTCACCTTTTGTTGCATAATAGATCACTCTGGATCTATACACTCGGTCTCATTTTCTGCCATTGTTGCTCCCATTGAGCTCTACCTTCTACATTGGGTTTTCTACATCTACAAGAGAGAAAGCTTAGATCTGAAGTGCTGAGGACTACAAAGAACCCATCCCATTGAGGAGATCTGGATACACCTTCTTGTTTCCTCCCAGGTGCCCTGTAATATAAAAATTCATTCAAAATCGTGTTCTTGTCTTGTCTGTTGGATGCATGGAGCAAACTCTTTACTTCACTTCTTAATATCTTTCCATTTATAGATCTGTTTGTTGCGGCACTTTAACTACTAATTGCAGATCTGAAGATGTTTTGCAGCCATTATTGTTGTTAGGGCTATTAGTTATGCGTAGCTAAAGTGGTTCTTTTTCGTACGCTTCGACAAAGAATTCATACTAACAAATGGCGACTCCACACGGGTTTTAAATTACGACCGCTGTCGTTTTTCATATTCCTGCATATCCAGCTACTTCAGGCCCTAGGGCTTCTTTTTTAGCTGCTTAGTTTTCTCTTTTCATGTCATTTTTCTCACATAAAACCCTAAAAACCTAAAATTTCTAACTTCCGTGTGTTTCTGGCCCTATTGCGCAGGTAAGCGACACCAGCCGCACCTGAGACGGCAATTTTTCAGAAAATCTGCCGCCGAAACAGCCGGAACGGGGGGGTCGCACCTTTGGCCCAAAACCTGCGACCTGGACGCACTTTTTAGCCTGTAACCTGCGACCTCAACCAAAATCAGGTCAGAACCTGCGACCTGCCTTTTTTCCAGCATTTTTTCTGTAATTTTTCTGGGTTCTGCTGCAGCCTCTGCCAGGGTTTTCCAGCCTCTGTCTCAGCCCGCCTTGACCGAGATCTGATCTGTTTTTACTCATCTAAGTGGGAACCCAGCCCCTTAGGGCTTTAGTACCCTCCACTTTTTGTGGAAGAGTTTCAGCTGTTTCAGCCGTCGGTTTCAGAGCTTCAGCCCTTTCTTTTTCCGGATCTGTGACCTCACTTCCAGATCCATCGAAATCAGCCTCTTTTCCTTTCAAATCACCTCTTGTCGTTTTGTTTGGACCTCCCCTAAAGGCCTCTGCCTTGCCCCTCCCGACTTTTTGCTGATTTCCCTTTTTTTTTCCAGCCACCTTGCCCCTGTCTCTTGGCTGTGATCTGCACCCCTTATCTGCAGCTTTATCCTCCGGATCTCTGTCCCCTTTGACCCTAGATCTGTTGAGCTTCGTTTGTGTGTGTTTCCATAGTTTTTCCCTTTCTTTTCAGCATAGTTTTGAGAGACCCACTTTCTTGGGGTTGATAGATGCATATGTAGCTGTTATTTTTCTGTTATTTCAGCATTTTTATTCTGTTCTCTGTAGGTTTATTTTCAGCTACGTTGCACACTTTTTGCTCTCAACAACGGAAAGGGTTTAAAAATTAAAATTAACGCACACCACACACTGACCTTAAGTGAAGAAGCGCCTGGTTTACACCGCCTGGCAAAGACTCTAAAATCAATCGTCACTGCACCTTATCTGCCCTTGACCTTCTTGATTTTGCCCCTTTTTGCCATTGTCGGTTTCCTTCTTCCTGTCATCATTGCGCCCCCAAGGCGCCTTTCCCGGAGACTTCTTGGCCTTCATCCTCAGTTCCCGGTTGATCGACCTGCTCCGCACCGTCGTCGTCGAGCCAGTCCACCTTCGAGTCCGCACTCCGACTCCTCTCCTGATTCATCGGATCCCCCTTCTCCTTCCGGTTCTCCCCCTCCGACTCCTTTTACCTTCACCATGTCCAGATCAGGGCCTAATGCTAGCGGTTCTCCCGGCCCCAATGCCGGCCCTACTTCTAGCGGAACCGTCACAACCACTACTCCGGCCACCCCTGTGCTGCCGTACATTGCAGGCCTCAGCCTCCCCGATTTCCATCAGTTGATTAACGACCCCATCCACCATAATACTACCTGGCCCACTATGCCTACCAAGTTACCCTCTGATATCCCTAAGTTCGAGGGCCTTAATGGCGAAGACCCCACCAATCACGTCCGGTCTTTCCACATGTGGTGTTCCTCCAACTCCATTACCGATGACTCCATCCGTCTTCGTTTGTTCCAACGCACGCTTACCGGCGAAGCTTCTAAATGGTATGTCGAACAGGCCACTTCCTCCCATACCACGTTCGAGACTCTTGCCCAAACCTTCTTGTCGTACTTCCAGCTCCCTCTCCGATACGACACTGGTACGGAGCTCTTGACTTCATTTAAGCAATCCTCTTCCACATGCCTTTCTGCCCATGTTCAGGAATGGCGACGAAGACGGAGCTTATGTCGAGCCCCTCCCTTTGAAGATCGGGTTTACATGGACTGGTTCCTTCGCACCCTCCCGTCTCCCATCGGCAAAGATGTCACCTCTCATTTTCCTCAATCTGAAGAAGCCGCCCTCCAAATAGCTTTAAAATATGACCTGATCTATGCTCAATCTGGTTATGTTTATACCGTTCTTCCTGACATCCCCCGGCCCGATGGCGCTAACGCCCCGGGGGCATCTCATTCCGCCGACGGTATTGTTGGATCTCTTTCCCACCCCTCTGCTCATCCTCCTATGAGCCATGGCCCTCCTCAGGGAGGGGCCAGCGCCTCTAGCACTCTGCCCCCTCCCGGCAACATGTATCCAGGATACGGCATGCCTCCTCCTTTTTCCCAACCTCCTGCTTACCTCAATGCTGCCCAACCCAACCCTTACTTTTATCCGCAGCCTGGTGCGCCAGCTCCCCCAGCATATGCGTTTCCGTCTCCCTTGCCTCCTCACCACCTGCAACAGCCCTTACAACCCCCTCCAGGGCAAGTATTTGCGCAGCAGGGTGCGTTTAATCCCCCTTCCCAAAGAAGGCGGAGAGGCAACGAGAACCCATCTGCCCCTGGTAACCGAGGACCCAATTCTGGTCAGGACCCTAACACTAGCAACCAGCCTCAGGGCATTCCGTCCAGGCCGGACAGGCCGCTTCGCACAAACAAGCCCTGTTCGTATTGCGGTGTTTACGGTCACTACACTCACGATTGCCCTCTCTTACCCCAGATGCGACAGATGTGGGAGTCTCAAGCCACATTGCGCGGACAGCACACCTCCCCTCACGCTCCTCCTAATGTGGCCACTACCCAGCCAGCTGTGTTCACTGATCCTTTCCCTCAAAAGGGATTCGTGGCTACCCACCCCCCTGACAGCCATGCCGCCACACCCTCGTCCATTTCTGGTTCCTCTGACTACCAGATCCTCATGATGCACTCCGATCCGTCCCCTTCCGTCGACATTCACCTTCAAACTCGGTCTCGCCAGTACACCAAGCCCCCTGCTCAGTCTGCTCCCGAGCCCCCATCTTCAGGTTCTACAGAGCCTCTTTCGACATCCAGTGGCCCCTTACACATCCCTCAACCCAAAGTTGAGGTTCACCCAAAGATTCCAAAGGGTCCATTACGCCGAAATGCTGCTTCTGGTCGAGCCGCTCAATCGTACAGTATAGTAGATGATTTGGCACAATCCCCTACTTCCATTTCCACACTGGAACTCCTCCAGTCGTGCCCTTCTCAACGGAAGGCTCTACTATCTGCCGTGGGCGCTGTTGATCCTGCTGATGACCAAATGATTGTTTTCGACGCCACTCAATCGGACCACCCTCCTCTTCCTCCTTCTGTTGCTTTCCAAATCCCTGTCAAAATCCGAAACGCCACTGTATCCCGGTGTATAATTGATGAGGGGGCGTCCACCTGTGTGATGTCCGCTTCGGTTTGGAAGCAACTCGGATCCCCTGAGTTGGCCCCTTCCACGATCACCCTTCGAGCGTGGGATGGTCATGCCTCCCAGCCTATTGGCCTGTTTCGTAACTGTCCCATCACCCTCGCCGGTAAGACTGTTTGCGTTGATGTCGAAGTCATTGACGCCCCTCTAGACTACAACATCATATTGGGGCGAAGCTACACCTATGCCATGTCTGCTGTCCCATCCGCGGTCTTCCGTAAGATGTCTTTTCCACATAACGGGAAGATAGTCACCATTGACCGGCTATCGTATCATGAGTCATCGTCTCAGTCCTCCTCCGAGACGACCATCTCTTCTGTAGCCAACAAGATAACTGTCGATTCCTTGACCAGTGTCTCCCCAGGCGTTTATAAAGATTCCACCTTGCTTGGTACTTTTCCTCACCTTCCTCCCCCTCCCGTTACTGATCCCAGCTTGTCGAATGTTTGCATGATGCAATCATCTCAGGCTGCCCATAAACGGCCTGCCTCAGCTAGCCCGCACCCTCCTCCCGCCCTCCGCAACCCGCTCCTAGCCATCCATCTCAGCCAGCCGGACCTCCCCTTTCTGGCCCTCCCCCTATAGCTGGCACCCCCGCACCTCTTTATCCTCCAGGATCGGTCCCTCCTAGCCTTAACCATCTTGGAGCCGTTCCTCCTGGTCATTACCCTGCTGGACAGATCCCCTTCTTGGCTCCCCCTCCCGGAGTATATTCCGTCCCCGTCATGGCCACCCTTTCTCTCTCTAACTTGACCTTGGGTATTCCGATTTGGTACCTTGACCCCCCAGCCGCCACCCCCCCTGGTCACCCCAAACCTTACATGGCTTTGACACCGGTTCAACCGGTCCCCCTCGCTTCCTCCATAGCCAACGTGCCCCCAGCACCTCCACAGGACCCTTCTCCTGCTGAGTCGGCTCCCGGGAAGAAAGGAAAAGCCCGCAGGGGGGGAACCAAAGACCAAACCACCACAACCACCTCGGCTCCTCCCCCACCCTCGAAGCCTTGTGCCTTATGTGATGTCATCGATCATGCCACTCATGCTTGTCCCGAGTTACCCCGTATTCGCCCCATGGTAAAAGTCGCGTTCCCCGACACTACGGTCCCTGAAACTCCCACTCCTGCTTCGACCGTCTCCAAGAACCCCAAGACTCTCCGCACCAACAAGCCTTGTGCTTTGTGCGTTGTCCATGGCCACTACTCCCATCATTGTCCTCACCTGACGCATTACCGTGACTCCCTTGAGGTAATCCGCGAGTATGAGGTTGAACAAAATCAATCCGCCTCTCCCATTCTCGCGCAGTATGCTGCAGCCCAGCCTGAGGATTCCACTGATCCCATCCATATTCCCCCACCTGATGTCCAGATGACGGAGTCTACAGTCACCATTCTTTACCTGTCCTCCTCTGCACGACACTTGGAACCTAGCCCGTCTGCCGCCTCCCCCATTGTGTCCCTTGATACTCGAGATCACTCCACTGGTGTCTCTGTTGACCTTCGCAGCCCGGGTCCTCGCCATGTTTCCGATAGCCCTCATACATCACCTTGTTTGAGTTTTGCTCATCCTGCCCCTTCCCCCCGCCATTTCCGCTTGATGACTTCTGCCCCCTCACGCTGCCGTCCTTTCCTTTCATCCCCTCATGTATTGTCTTGTCACACCACCTTGCGCATCCCCCCGTCCACATCCTTTATCGGTTACGCCGATGGTGCAAGTCGCTACTCCAGGAATCTTGCCTCGGCAAGGTGGGCCATCTTCACCCCCTTGCATGACCTCGTTCTGTCTAACGGGGTATGCATTGGTTCTGCCACCAACAATCAGGCCGAATACGATGCAGTGCGTGGCCTACTAGCTGATGCTTTGCTCCATCGCATTCGCCACCTGCACGTTCGCTTGGATTCCTTGCTTCTTGTCATGCAACTAAATGGTGTTTATCGTGTGCATAACCCTGTGCTGTTTCGACGCTATTTACGATTGAAAGTCTTAATACGTGCGTTTGAAACCATCACTTTCAACCATGTACCCAGAGACCAGAATCACTACGTAGATAGTATTGCAAACCATGTTCTAGATTGGCATTTATCACACACAATTCATACAGGACAATAACATTAAATCAACCATCAAAAGACGATGCATATCCATAATATGTGTTGCAAACCATATATTGATGAGTCCATTTACTCTGATACATACGACATGCCCATAGCATGTTCCAAAAACTGGGGGCACCATACGCCCCCCCACACATATACATCAGACATGCCCATAGCATGTTACAAACCAAAAACAAAAACTGGGGGCACCATATGCCCCTCCCTACACTATAGGAGGCACCCCCTGCCCCTACATACATCAAAGGGGGCACCATATGTCCCTAATCACTATCTGGAGGCTCCCGGGCCAATGGCTCTGCCCCTGCAGCATGTAGATCACGCATAGTTTGGCCAGCCATCGCCATGCGCCGCATGATACCTCGCCACTCCGAGGGGAGACCAACACATGGCTCTATGTACTGGTCGTCTAAATCCTGCCACCCGCGCTCTGATACTCCGGTCAACAGCTGATCACATCTACGGCGGATGTCCTCCAGTAGGGCAGCTGCACCATCATTTTGCGCTGCCCTCGATCCACTCGGACCCGTAGCTCCAGACGCTGCCGGTCGTCCCATATATCCGGCCGGTTTTACCGGTGCTATATCTGCATACCAAAAGTCCATGAATCAGTATCATTATTTACTATTCAAAAAACTTTAAACATGCCCATATAAGAATAGCAATTTGTCACTTACCATCGGGCCCCCAGACTCGACCAGGCGGAAGTGGCAGATCCGGATCCCCACAGTAGCTCATCCCACTATAAGGGTAGTCGTCTATGTACAACGGCATTTGATCCCAATGGGCAAAAAGCTCCGGTCGAAATGTTCGCCCGACCGCCCCTCCTCCTCCTTTGCAGAGTAGTCGTCCCCAACGACGCATCCTGGGCTCTCTCGGGCCCCCATCTGGAAGCTGCACGCGAGGCCTCAAGGTCGGGATCTTCTCAAAGAAGAAGGCGCACCACAAAGTCCCATATGAGCAATCATGATTCACCTGCCGCTTGCATAGCGACAACTGTCGCTTTAGCGACACCAACATCATTTGGGCCCACCCAAAGTAGGTCCCACTCAACACACTCTCCACTATCATCATCTGCCCACCGGTGATGTGATGGAACGCCTGGGTGCCCAGGATTCGCAGCACAGCTGCGGCCACTGCACGGGTTTCTAGCCTCTCTAGATCCCCGATCGATATCCGATTCCCCTTGACTTGGAAACCCAGTCGACAATGGCGTTCCACAAACTCCATGATATGCCGCCCCCGCGGCAACACTGGCTGCGTGTCTCCCACTATCCCCAATGGTGGGAGGCCGGTCAGGAAATACACATCCTGGACCGTCAGTTCGATCCTGTGCCCCTGCACTACAAAGATCTCCTGATCTGGATCCCAGTAACTGATAATCCGGGCCAGTAATGATTCCCCTGCTCTCATCAACGGGTTCTCCACACACTTGAGAACCCCAAATCTGGCCAATACACGACGGACGCCCTGATCCGCCTGGATCTCTGCCCGAAGTGTTCCCAGATCCCTCTCTCTCCAGTTGACTCGTAACTCTGCCATACCTACACAAACACATTCTTTTTGTCAGGGTACAGATCGGGCAACCCATAACCACACACAAAAACCCAACTCCCAGCCATCAAACAGCATCAAGCTCCCCTCCCCTCCCAGGTCGCAGCTTTCTGCCCATTTCTGGACCAGGTCGCACCTTTGGCCCCAAAACCTGCGTCCTGGGTCGCACCTTTTGCCCCAAAAGGTGCGACCCGGCCGTAGAGAGGAGGGAGGGGCTGTTTCTGGGGTGTTGGGCCCTAAACTGCAAATCTAATCCATCAAAATGCAAGAGCAAGGTTAGGCCTCTTACCTCCAATCGACAGATCTCGAATCCAACGGTCAGTTTGTCCGCTACGTTCGCCGCAAGATTTAGGGCCTTCTCTCCTCTCCACATTCACCACAGCAACAATAGCAAATGAATGATTTTGGAGGGAAAACAGCCTCATTAAAAGAGAACCCCTGTTTCTTCTTTCGACTGCCGCGACCACACCGTAGCCCTGTTCGACGAACCGTCAGCACCGCTGGATAGATCTCACCGAGCTCTCAAATGGGTTTTACTTAGTTTTTGGTGATTTGATACTTCACCCGGACACATTTTTCCACGAAGGGTCACTTCACCGCTCCTCAAAAATCGAATTTCCTCACTTACGACACTTGTACTTGGGGCACCATATCGCCCCCTTACTTGTCCATGTTCGTGTTGATTTTCGTCATGAGTGCCCACCTTGTACTCATGCTTCTATGACCCCCCATTGTGGCCTTTATTGTGTGGCAGCACTATCTAGTCGCCCTTGCTTAGAGCATCCGAGTTGAGTCATCATTGCATTCATGGAGTCTATCCTGCATCCTTTTACACCCTACTATAGCCCTCCATTCTTTTTGCTTGGTTCCTCTCTTGTGTCGCATCTCATGACCTTCAGCCCCACTGTCCCCGGTCCCTTTCGATATTGTGTCAGTCGCTGCCATGTCATTCATGCCCTTTATGCTCTAACAAGGGAAGTCGTCCATTCGCCACTCCACCCTTCCCATTTTCGCCATCATCATTAGTGTCAGTCTGTCCGTCGCTCTATTGCTTTTCTCTCGTGCCTTAGTTGAGGATCTCTCATTGCCTCACCTAAGGCGGGCCTCCTTCTGTCGACCTCAACACACTTATTCCAGAAGCAAGGTCTAGAGGGCGGTGTACCTTGGTTCCAGCTTCCACTTTTGTTCGGTGCCTCGGATCAGGCAGGGGGATTTCTCACTTCCCTTTGACTTGGTTGCTTCTCCAGCTCCTTTCAGCATGATCGAGATTCGTATCCTGGACAGTCCAGTGACCCAGCAGCAGCTCTTGATGATTCCCGGGCGTGTGTGAGATGTCTCAGCCCTCATGAGGGGGTGGCCCTGCAGGTAGCCCCCCACATGCCCGGATGACCTCTTCATTGCAGCCTTTGATGCCGCTCCAGATTTTGATGATGTTGACCTTAGCCACTTGCAGCACCTCTATGATTTGCATGTATCAGTCAGATTTTGTGAGCCCTTCCCCATTTACAGGGGGCATTTGGGTTGTATTTATCTCATGTACTCAGATGATATTGTACTAGTCCTGGCTGTTATCCCAGGCACAGCATGTATGTGAGACTATTCATTGTATTTTTATCTGGCTCTTGATTATGCTAGCTGTACTCTATGGTTCGGTCCCTTGTTCATTGGACACACTATTCTTTTGTACTTTGTCACGGCGGGCATAGGTATGCCTCCCCCGCCGCCTTCAGCACAGGTACCCTCTCATAACAGAGACTTGTTGCACCTGCGAGTCTCGTCTCCTCGGGGTCTAGTCCTTCAGCACACTATCTACCTCATATTTCTCTCTCTGACATACCCTTTTGTTGTCTAGTGATTGTCTTCTTACAACGTACTTCGGTCATACGATTTGCTCCTGACACTCGCACGCTGGGGGGCAATCTGTTACACCATTTTTTGGTCATCCAACTCTTCATCATTAGATGGACCCAAGTACACCATGTAAGACCAGTTTTACCCCAAGTAAAACTGCTTTCACTATGTTAATTAGGAAACCCCAAAAGGAATAATTAGTTAAACCATAATTTAATTATTATTCCCAGTCATGTTTAACCCACAAACAAAGAAATTAATAAGATAAACCCATAGTTATCTTATTATTTTCCAGGAATAATTATTTAAATAATATTCCTTGTTAAATATGACCAAATCAACCACCATTAATCAACTAAATCATATTTATTTGATTATATCCCAACCACTTCCTTAAAAAGATAAATAAATCATTTATTTATTTATTTTTCACTAATCAAGGGATTTGACCCAAGTCAAACACCCTTTCCCTCCAACAAATAATAATAAAATATTCATAGAGGTGGATCTAGATGTGATTAACATTATTTTAATCATGCACCAAGATCTAGAAAGACCCAATACTTTGTTATAAATAGGAGGGTTTTCCCCATCATTCTTCACCTTTTGTTGCATACTAGATCACTCTGGATCTATACACTTGGTCTCATTTTTCTGCCATTTTGCTCCCATTGAGCTCTACCTTCTACATTGGGTTTTATACATCTACAAGAGAGAGAAAGCTTAGATCTGAAGTGCTGAGGACTACAAAGAACCCATCCCATTGAGGAGATCTGGATACACCTTCTTGTTTCCTCCCAGGTGCCCTGTAATATAAAAATTCATTCAAAAATCGTGTTCTTGTCTTATCTGTTGGATGCATGGAGCAAACTCTTTACTTTACTGCTTAATGTCTTTCCATTTATAGATCTGTTTGTTGCAGCACTTTAACTACTAATTGCAGATCTGAAGATGTTTTGCAGCCATTATTGTTGTTAGGGCTATTAGTTATGCGTAGCTAAAGTGGTTCTTTTTCGTATGCTTCGACAAAGAATTCATACTAACAGAAAGCTTAGATCTGAAGTGCTGAGGACTACAAAGAACCCATCCCATTGAGGAGATCTGGATACACCTTCTTGTTTCCTCCCAGGTGCCCTGTACTATAAAAATTCATTCAAAAATCGTGTTCTTGTCTTGTCTGTTGGATGCATGGAGCAAACTCTTTACTTCACTGCTTAATATCTTTCCATTTATAGATCTGTTTGTTGCAGCACTTTAACTACTAATTGCAGATCTGAAGATGTTTTGAAGCCATTATTGTTGTTAGGGCTATTAGTTATGCGTAGCTAAAGTGGTTCGTGCTTGCCATTGCTTCTTGAACAAAGGAATTCATACTACTTGAGAACCATTTCACGATACCAATTGTTGAATCTCTAATTTAAAAGAAGCTGAGAAGTAGATCAGTTTAATACGATCTTTAACAATAAACTTATTTACACCTTCATTTCAAACTCTATTTAATGTGAGAGTAATCTTAGAATGTAATCTGAAAGTATTAGTTTAATAGAGCAGTAGACTTAATTTGAGAGTAGCAGGTATTAAGCAAATGATACATATCAGATCAATACATAAATATCATGCACAGAGGCACCAGATATAAGTGGAAACCCATAAAGGGAGAAAACCACATCTTATTATTGTTGTGATGCAAAGGCAAGCTCCAACTCCCTCTCACCACTTTTTTTCTGCAGGCACCAACCTACAGGAGGCTCCTACCTCAATTCTGCAAGCTACAACTTGCAAGGAAGCACCAACTCCCTTCAGTTTTCTGCAGGCACCAACCTACGGGAGGCTCCAACCTCAGTCAGCTACAACTGACGACTATCAAGCTGCAACTTGATAGGGAAGCTCCAACTTCCTCAATTTATCAAACTGAAAGTTTGTTGATTTACCTCAGATATCAGCTCTATTCTGTAGCTTCTCCTTCTGTTATGCTTTTCTTAATATTCTCTGTCTTACTCTTCTATATTCTGCCTTCTCTCGATTTACTCTCTCTTCATGTAAAAAAAAACTCTCTCTGCATATCAAGATGATATTATTTATAGATTTCCTCACATGACTTTTTGTATTCTGCTTGGAATTCGAAATGGAAAGTAATGTCTCTTTGCCTTCTACCTTCTCACTCCTTTTATCAGCTTACTCAGAAATTATAACTGTAGGTGTCAATTTTAACATTACAGTGGGAGTTTGTTTTCTCTCGGAGACTTGCCAATGCATCACAAACAATAAAAATTTAAATAAAACATTTACATTCAAATTTAAATGAGAACTCCAGCTCAACTCATTTAGTCTTTTGAATTGGTACGCATTTGTCTTTTGTTTGGCTGTCTTTGTCTTTTCTGTGACTGTGTTTTATCTTCTTTCGGATCTGTTTGCTCTTCTATCCTCTGCTGTGGTGTAACTGTTGCATATGTGTAAATGTGCCTTTTATATCCGCTGACTGTAAATCTGGAGGAATTCCAATCCCTTTTATGCCATTAGTGTCTTGTTGATGTGGCAGGTTCTGCAGGCCGGAACATACATATATCACAAGTGTTAATAATCGCCCTCCCGTAAAGCTAAGGTCCGTGGGTCTAGAGACCACGCGGCTTATCGCAACCGTGTTATATATATAACTCAATAACCATTATATATCATATGTGTTATGCCCCAGGATCATATTCAAACGTTATTCAACACATATAATATATACAATTTATTTGCAAATAACCCGACGTCCATAAGGATTGGCTGCCAATACGATTAGACCTGGAACTCAAGTTGTATATGAGTCGTAGTTTATATACCAATCGGGTCCGGATTTCCAATCGCAATCGCAACTCTTATATTCTCCGATGCGATTGACCATTGCCGATGCGATTAGAACCTGGAGCTGAAATCTTTCTTAATCATAATTTATAAGTCCATCGGGTCCGAACTCTTAATCGCAATCGCAAGTTCTTTAATATGTGTTGCGATGGTTTGTTTCTTTCCGATGTGATTGGAACTGGACTTCAAACACTTTGTTAAACATGGTTTATAGACCCATCGGGTCCGGTCTTCCAATCGCAATCGTAATTCTTTAACATATGTTTCGATTGACCAGTGCCGATGCGATTTGACCGTAACTCAAATATGTATTAACCCCTGCTTATAACAGGATCAGGTCCGCCATTTCAATCGCAGCGTTTTACAAACGACATGCGATTGGGAACTCAGATGCGATTAGCATCTATCAACTCCTTCTTATAACATGATCGGGTCCACCATTTCAATCGCAATCACAACTTTCTGTTGCGATGTTCCGCTGCCCTTGCGATCTCCAATTGCGATTGGGGAGGGGTCCCACCTTATCAAACTTTGTTTTATGCGCTCCATAATATAAATGCCTTGGACCTTTGTTTATGTGATGCACTGCACATATATGTTTATATATATTTTTGCCGCTGGAGTGAAGCGATTCCCGGAATAAGTTTGTGTTATATTATATGTATAACGCCGGTTGGAGTGTGCGATTCTCAGAATATGGTTTTGTATTATATGCATTGTATTTCCGCTGGAGTTAAGTGATTCCTGGAATAAGTTTTTATTTGTTATATGTGCTCCGCCGGTTGGAGAGTGCGATTCCCAGAATATGGTTCTGTATTATATGTGTAACGCCCGGCTGGAGTGTGCGATTCCCGGAATAAGATTTGTGTTGTATAACGCCAGTTGGAGTGTGCGATTCCCGGAATATGGTTCTGTATTATATGCCGCTGGAGTGAAGCGATTCTCGGAATTTTGTAACTGCTCTCTGCCTCTATCTCTGCTTCTGTCACTCTGCCTTTGTCTCTATCTTCCGATAACGGTTCTTCACTGTGCTTCTATGACTGTTACATTTTGACTTTCTTCTTGCTGCCTCTATTACTTTTGTTGTGCCTCTTTTGCCTTCCTTTGCTACAACGCTGCCTCTTTTGCCTGAGTGCTGCCGCCTTTGCCTGAGTGCTGCCTCCTTTGCCATCAATGACAATATTTCCAACAGGTTGGACATTTGTGGAGAAAACAGATTCAAAAAACACTCAAAAATTATAAAAGCTCAGATAAAGGGCAATTTAAAGGCCTAAGGGGACATGGGTTTTGGCAAGAAATTCTCATAATGGAAAAAGCAGGAGGAAATGGCAACTTACCCGGGAAAATCGCGCCAGTCGAGCTGTCAGAGGCGTTTTCTTTCAAATCGCTGAAAGTGTAAAATGCGACCTGGAGACCTCCCTTATATAGAAGGTCGCATGTGCGGGCAATAAATGCAGGTCGCTGGGTCGCAAATCAATTAATTCCAGAGTTTTGCGACCTTGCGACCTTGCGACCTGGCGACCTGGGGTCGCTGGGTCGCACTTTTCGTTAAAGTTGGGTATTTGCGACCTTGCGACCTGGCGACCTGGGGTCGCGGGGTCGCAAGGTCGCGGGGTCGCGGTTTTCATCAATAGTTTAACTTTGCGACTTGGCGACTTGGCGAATTAATAGTTTCTCTTTAGTTTTAAGGGGCTCCAAAGATTTGAAATGGTGATCTTTTTGGAGGGTGTTGTAGGGGCTACAACAGGACCCTAACACATACTTATGAGAAGACCCACATTGATAAAAATTTCAAACAAATTAAAAAAGCATGTTGAACATGATTTTTTAATGTAACTGCAATTCTATGGATGTAGAATTAAATTCCACGTCCAACGAGTACCCATTATGAATACTTGTGAGAAGACCCACATTAATAAAAAATGAAGATACATTAAAAAAATGTGTTGAACACAATTTTTTAATGTATTTGCAATTTTTATCAATGTGGGTCTTCTCACAAGTATGCATAATGGGTACTCGTTAGATGTGTAATTTAATTATGCATCCAACAGGTGTCTACAATTGACATTTGAGAAAAGCTACAAGGAGATAAGCCAAAAATACAATTAAAAAAAGTAGTTTTGTTTTTTTCCTCCAAAATTCACAACTCTTATTTTATTATTTTACTATTATTTTATTTTATTTCCTTAGGAGGCCACTTTTAGGCTAAAATTTCCTCTAATGCGTTGTTGGAAAACGTTCTAGTTTTAAATATTATAGATCTAAATAAAGAGTTTGTGGTGTGCACATATTCTTGCAAGAGAGGAGTTGGTGGAATCCTTATGCAGGAAGGACAAGTAGTGTGTTATGAATTGAGGAAATTGAATAAGCACGAGAAGAACTGTGTGACGCATGATCTTGAATTGGCATGGATCATCCACGATTTTAAGATGTGGAGGAACTATATTATTGGTAGGTGATTCATATTGATGAGTGATCAAAGTGGATTTAGGTACTTGTTTGACCAACCTAATTTTAATTCAGGACAAGCTCGGTGGCTAGCCACAATTAGTGAGTTTGAATTCGAGATAGGGTAGGTTAAGGGTAAGGAGAAAAAATTTGCATATTCTCTTAGTAGAAGAGTACAAGTAAATTAAATAACAACTATGGGCTTATATGGGACAAATTTACAGGAATAGATCTTATAAGGAGGAAAATAGGATGACAGGTACAGGGAGCTCAGGCACATATTACATTAGGGTACAGGTTAATAGGATGTGGACTATCATCTCATAGCAGATGGTTTGGTCAAATTTATGGAAAAGATATACATGTCAGACAAGAGTTAGCTCAAGAAGCTTATCTTCAGGGAATTCATGTTAAGTCATAGTTAGCTCATCCAGGATATCATAAGACACTGACAATGATTAAGAAATTCTACTACTGGTTGAATATGAAGAAAGAGGCGGAGAAGTTTGTGGCTATATATTTGGATAGTCAATAAGTAGAGGATAAGTGTCAGCATCTAGGTGGTTTACTATAACCAATTTTGATTCAAAAATGGAAATTGGAGGACATTTCCATGGATTTCATTACACGTTTTCCAAGGACATCTAGACAACATGATTCCATCATTGTTGTAGTTGACAGATTGACTAAGGTAACTCACTTCATATAATTTAAGTATACTTATTCAAATAGTGATGTAGCATAGGTCTTCATCATAGAAATAGTGAGGTTGCATGGCCTTTTTAAGAAGATTTTATTTGATAGAGATGCCAAGTTCACTTCCAGGTTTTGGAAAGAGTTATTTCCAGGTTTGGATATATAGTTATCCTTCATTACATCTTATCATCCATATAAAGATGGAAAGCCAAATAGGGTAAACATGATTTTGGAGGACATGTTGAGAATGTATGTTATCCATCAGTAGTGAAAGTGGGAAGAGTACCTCCCACTGGTTGAGTTTCTTACAATAATGAGTATCATGAGTCACTGAGGATGAGTCTTTTTGAGTCACTTTATGGGCGGAGTTGTAATACTCCTATTAGCTAGAGGGATACAGTGAATAGGGTATTGATAGGAGTGAGCATGCTGGTAGAAATGGAATAGGAAATGCCAGTTATTAAGAAGAATATAAAGGAAACACATGATAGACATAAAAGTTATGCAGGCCAGCATAGGGAATTTAAGGAGTTTAACATTGGGGAGCATGTATACTTGCAAATGAACCCCAAGAAGAGATCCTTGAGGATTAGGTCATGTGAAAAGATGGCACCTCGGTATTGTGGGCCTTTTGTGATTCTTGAGTGCATTGCACCAATTCCATACAAGCTTGCAATGCCTCCGATAGTGAAATTACATGATGTTTTCCATGTTTCTTTTCTTAAGAAGTATTTGAAAGATGTTATCATGTAAATGACTGGTATGTATTGTGATTGGAACTAGAAGGATAATTCCAGATAGAACCTTGGTGCATTTTGCAGTGAAAGATGATCATGCTTTGAAATCGAGTAATCAAGCAAATTAAACTGCAGTGGAAGCACTTTAGGCCCGATGAAGCTACATGGGAAATGGCTAATCATATTTGAGATATGTATTCTTCATTGTTTTCTGGTTGAGGAAAAGCAATTTTGGTATATGTATATATGTATATGTATGTAAATACGACAATGAGTAGTGTTATAAAGCTCAAATAAGTGATATGGTTGCTATGTTCTCATATTTGTCATGATGGTTATGCTTTTCAGCAAGTTTTTCATTGTATATACTAAATCTCCATAGGCAGTATTTTTTGTTTTTAGTGGTTTTTTTGGTTGTGTTGTGGCTCATTTTCATTTACCTTTGAAATGTTTTTCAAAATAGCAAAAAAACATATATGTTAGAAAAGGTAAAATTTTGTATGTCAAAGAAGAATTTTGATTTATATGTTGGTACATTAACATTACATGATGAGATGTGAAGGTGGGTCAATTCGGCCTCGTTCATGTGCAAAATAGTTCAAATTGCGCCCAGATCCAATGGCAACTCGGGAGCACAAATTTCACGAGATTTATACTAAGAAGTGCCCCCGCAAGCGGTCTCATTAAATCCGCTCACCTGCAAATCGACTGCTGACATCAACTGCGGGAACACTCTCCTAAAATTCCAAAAGCTGATTAAGCGCTCCCGCAAGCAGTTTTATGTTTCAATTAAGAAAATACATGGTGATAGCTAGAGCCCATGCCCTTTACCTTCAAATCAGAGAAGGCAGAGAAATGGCATACTTCCTTTAAACACTTAAGATTTTTGGAGGAGGCCCAAAGGGAAAAAAACACTCAGGATCAAAGTGCATAATTGAAGTGGAGAGATGAACGGCAGAGATTAAATCGCAGATCGCATATCAATGAGCTTTACATTTATGATAAGAAATCGGAAGTTAAATTGTTTAAGTTGCAATGCAATAAGTCACAAAACTATGAAATGTAAAGTGAGGGCGATGACGTGGTCGATGATGTGGCAATGACATGGAAAATTGACGCAACAAGCTAACATGGAAAATGACGTGGCCCCGACCCCATAGATCACAGGTAATTTAACGTGACGTGGTGGTGACATGGCAAGGTGATGTGGCAGTGACATGGCTGGGTGACGTGGCATGATGACATGGACTTGTCCCATATACCACACATCACAAGTTTTAAAAGTTAAGTGCAAAGGGTAAGTGTTATAATCACCAAAGTCCGATGTGTGATGCAGTGGGGCCCGATAGAAAATCGCAAATCAGAAGTTTGAAAGGATAACCAAGGGAGGTAAGTGATAAAGTTTCCGAAGTGCAATATGTGATGCAGTGGGCCCCGATCGCAAATCATAAACCACAAGTTTTAACAAATAATTGCAGATGTAACATTTAAATTCACCGATGTGTGATGCACGATACCAGGTGGGACCCGATCACATAGCACACATCACAAGTCTTAAAAGATAAGTGCTAAAGAAAATTTTAAAACATCGAAATGCAAAGTGTGATGTGTGGACAGATGCGATGTAATTTCAAAGGAAAAATCCAAATGTCTTCAAATTCAAAGGTAAGTCATTTCTTGTGTTAAACAACATTAGAGGAGGAAAAGAGGGTTATAACGTAAAGCTGGTGAAACGCCAAAATAAGAAAGAAGGTGGAATGTTGCAGGCACAAAAATAAGGATAACATTGTTTGAAGCATAGAGGTATAGGAAGAGTCGGGTAGAAAAACGTATAGTGGCACTATCTAATATTCCTAAATTAGCATGCGGCTAATTGGAATATTCATTTTTTCTTTTGTCTTTTAGATAAATGAATAAGTGGGTAGGGAGACCCATAAATCTCTTTAGTAGGAATAAAATCCCTCTATATGTGAAAAGGGATCATCATGATAGCTGGATAAAGCACCTCCATATGTAAACAATGGCAAAAGCATGTGGACAAGGTCGATGTTGACCAAATCAACAGCACTGGTATAGAGGGAGTGTATCATCAATGTGAAATAGCACAGAGTTAATGGGAGATAGTATCCATGTGAGAAGTGTCTTTAATGAGTGGGACCCAAGATGATAAGGCTCAAAAATCATATAAGGAAGGGCAAGGCAGCCATAGAAGGCATGTTAGATGATTATTTATTTTTATATTTTTATATTTGGACTTGTCAGGTGACATTTCTATGCATGCTTTTGTTGTTTAGCAAGGTCTGCTATATTATTTAGTACAATGGTGTTCCCGAGCGGGACTCCCACACTCATCCTCGGGGGACTTCGAGTGCCTACTTAGGAGAGATATTATTGAGATGCATATTCCACATCTAGGCATCAAGCCAAGCTTTAGTCTTTAGCTACAATGCACTTTCTGTTTAGAGTTGTGTTGTGTTGCAGGGTGTTTCAGTGGAGGGTTGAGAAATCCATTTTCTGAGCTAGCTTTTCAGTGGAGGAAGCATTATTCCCATTGAGAGATCAGAAAGGAAGATCCTCGAGCTTTATTTTATATATTGGCACCAGGTCATCCTATTTCCATCATCTACAACATATATTCCCTATTTGACTATGTTATTCTAGTGAGCATTTGTAGTGGAGGTTTCAGTGCTTCAGTTGGAGGGTTAGATATTTAGTGTTGGTATCAACCTTTCACTTGGAGGATATATTGGAGGAGATATATATATTTCTACATTAGTTTCAACCACCTCCATCCAGTTATTCAGTTTCAGCTGCAATTCAGCCCTATGGCTGCATTTCAGTATTTTTGCATTTTCAGTATTTCCAGAAACCTTTTCTGGGTTGTCTAGGAAGGGTGTTTGGGAGTCTAGATCTTGAATCTCGACATTATTTGAGCTATATAATAGAAGCTCCACATTGATATATCTTTTTTTAGTATTTTATGACCTAAAAATGTGTTTTCATGTCTTATGGCATTTGTATAGTAGTGCATTTCATGTATTAGCATATTTGCTTATTGGAGGCTGGTTTTGTATTGCTTGAGTGACTTGATCCTCAAGATATTGTGCCTATTATTGGCTTGTATGTTTAATAATATGGATATAAATTTGTCTAATTTAATGGTGTATTGATGTATTCATTGCTATTTTCCATGTTTATGATCTATATTGCAGCTTTTCCCATTTAGGAATATTGCAGTGGTATCAGAGCATAATATTGGCTCAGCATGTGAGTTTCAGCCAATATGATATAAGAAGAAGAAGAAGAAGAGATCTAAAATGATGGAAGGAATGATTTTTGTCTCATATATTTTCAGATCTATGAAGAGCCTCTCCAATTGGGTCAAGCAGATGAGAGAGGAGAAATGTAATGAGACCTATAGAGGGTTTCAAGATGAGGAAGGTCCATGCACTTCCTATCAGTAGAAGAAAGAATCGGTATTGCATAGAGCTCCAAAGAAATAAACTATGCCCTTTCATTTATAAAAATAAGATGAAAGGCATGGAGATGGAGAAAAATTAGATCATGAGATTCTAAGTGAGTATCTTGCATAATACAAATCTCAATCAAGAGCTTTCAAGGAGAACCTAACTCTCCCACACTTTATTTGGATCAAAGAAGAAAGAAGACCTTGTATCTATAGAAGGATAAAGCACAATAGATTTCTCTTGTCTACCTTTGAGGGGTCATCGACATGCACAAAAAGGTCTTGGGGAATGGATTTGGATGCATTTTTCCTACTACATCCAGTAGTAGAAAGAGAAGTTGTTGAGATTGAAGCATTGAACCTTGAGGGTGAAGAAAACATTTCGTGGTTCGGCCATTTGAGTCATGAAAGAGTGACTGCATATGCATATTTTATTCAAAAGGTTGATCAAGAAGTTTGACAAGAAAAAATCAGAGGAGAAGAAACTTCCACCACCACTTGCTACAGGAGCACGTGCATCAGGAGAAGGAACACTTGCATCATTACAAAGTGGTCTTGATCTCTTGACATTTAGAGTCTCATGCATTATTTAGGATATACATGTGGAGGAGGAAACTTATACCAGCGCTAGTGCAGTAGTAGAGGAGAATCCATCATCATCACCAGTTGTTGGAGGAGTCATTACACCGGAGGGAGGAACCCTTGTAGTAGTACAAGATGTTCCCAAGCTTTACAAAGGTATGCAAACATTTCCACTTCCTATTATTTCAGCACATCATATGGAGGATTGTGGGAACATGCCATCAAGGCAAATGCATGACCTAGGGTCAAAGAAAATTGTTGATTTGGAGAAGCAGACTATCACTATGCAGAGGACCCTTGACTTGTACAAGGAGGAGAGATACATTCATCGTAGCATGTCATTGGTGAGCTGCATACAAATCTTGGGGTTGGACTGTAGATTTTTGGAGGATAGGATGAGTATTGTCCTAAACAATCCAATGCAAAACTATATGTTGATCATTAAGCATGATTGTGAGACAACAGATGCACCATCATGGAGATCGGCAACGCTATCATTGAGCATTAGTGATGAGTTGGGGGCCCAACCATTATAGGATCATTCCAATGACCATTCTACATGTGTAGCAGGGGATAAGTGGATGGTTGATGAGATGCATCTTATCTTCCATTACTATGATGGACCTTTCTTATCATGGGGTCAACTTGTTCATTAATGAGTGGTCTTCATATGGATATCTCCAAGAGATTTTACTTCAAATTCCCATGAAGTGTGAAGGTAGTAATCTGATTTGGAAGGATTGTATTCTTCATTGGAGGGATACAAATTTTTAGCATGGAAGGAGACACCCACACTTGGATGGATGGGTGAGGATGGTGAGCAAGAGTTTGGTGAGCCACTTGCAGATCTATGACACAGGGCAACAGGAGGCATGGCTGCACTGATTACTCTTGAAAGAGTTTGGCCATCATGTGACATATCCTATTTCTAGAGGTATGCTATGGTTTGATGCATTGCATGGCACCCATATGGTATTGCAGCAAAATATTTGGTTGTATTGGGAATTCTAAAATTCAATCATCATGATGTTACTACATTACTTGTATGATGAGGATATGAGGAGGCAACAATATTTATTGTTGCTCTGGATACTCTTGGGATAATATGGGCTGATTTTATCCCATACTTTGCATGATGTTGCAGGGGTATATGGAGGCACAATCATGGTGCAAAGGGGCTACTCAAATTTTGAGGATCAGGAGGTACTTCCACTTTGGAAGGAATCTCCCATATATAGAAGAATTATGGTGGATGATTTTGGCATTTTTCATGTCAAAGAATGGGGCTATAAGATGGCAGGAGCCTTATTACAAAGGGCAATAGCGCTGTCACTTGGGAGCCTGGGTTTTTTGATGGAGTGTTCCCAGGATGATTTCACATATGATGAAATTGATGGAAAAGTGGGATATTAGAGTGATGGAGTAGTGGATGGAGACATATATTACCGTGATAAGATCTTCTTGACTTGGATCTCCAATCATAAGAAGAAGACCTTGCATGTAACACACTGTTCATTCCTTTCCATTCACAAGGGTCCCATGGAGAGATATTAGACCCCTATGGAGAGATCATCTATGGATATAATTATCATCTTACTCTCAGTACATGGTAAGAGTTTTATTTTTTCACTTATTGATCATCTAACACAATATTTGCATTCTCTTGCCATTTATATACTGTGCATTTCTCCAAAAGTGGGAAAGATTTTATTTGGGCTTCATGGAATTTTTAAGACCAACATCTATGATGGAGATATCCATCTCTTGTATGGATTTGGGCAAGTGTTTTACTATTATTTTGATGCTCAGTTGATATACAATTCCATTTACCATTTTCTAGTAGATGAGGTGACATGCACAACTAGCAAATGGTTGGGAGACAACTTGCCATATGACGTTATGAAACAACAGTTAGAAAAATTGCATTGTAGCCACTTTGGAAACTGTTGGTACCTTCCAGAACTACATGAAACCTTTAGTATCTTTCTCATTTGGATTCCATATGGTGATGATGTCCTATTCATCATATATGGGATGGTTTGGGAAAATAGGATTCATGACACTAAAGAGAGGATCTTTGAGGATCCAATTTTCTTCTTGCTTCTTGAAGGCAGCGTTATTGCAGCCCAAAATCAGCAACCACTCTACACTTATCATAAGTGGAGAGAGAGACAAAATGGGATATAAAAATTGGTCTATCAAGTTCACCTATTCATCCCACCTACATTGCAGGAGCCAGAGGTGGAGGATTTTTTCCATGAGTTACCATTTTGGAGGGTGACTCATTTTTTGTGGATGATAGCTTGGGGATGGGAGCTTCACATGGGAATGATGGTTCCCAATATATTTCATATTCCATGCCTCAATAAGGCCTATAGATAGAATATAGTTACGTCCATGGATATCCCACTACTACATGATGAGAGCCATTTGGATTTGTCACCAAAGGCTAGCTTACACATTTGGAAGAAGCAAATTGGGCACATATTGATGAGAGAGAATCTTGTTCATTAGAGGAACTTATCATATGAGGATTCTACAGGAGGAAAGGAGGCTCTTCAATTCTATCCTTGTAGTTTCTTGAGGATAAGCAACATTTGGGAGGGGAGGACTGTAATATTTCAAAATTAGCATGTAGCGAATTGGAATATTCATTTTTTCTTTTGTCTTTTAGATAGTTGAATAAGTGGGTAGGGAGACCCATAAATCTCTTTATTAGGAATAAAATCTGTCTTAATGTGAAAATGGATCATCATGATAGCTGGATAAATCACCTCCATGTGTAAACAAGGGAAAAGCATGTGGACAAGGTCAATGTTGACAAAATCAACAACGTTGTTATAGAGGGAGTGGATCATCAATGTGAAATAATGAAAAGTTAATGGGAGATAGTCTCCATGTGAGTAGTGTCTTTAATGAGTGGGACCCAAGATGAGAAGGCTCAAAAATAACATAAGGAAGGGCAAGGAAGCCATATAAGGCATGTTATATCATTACTCATTTTCATCTTTTTAGATCTGGATTTTTTAGGTGACATTTCTATGCATACTTTTGATGTTTAGCAGAGTCTGTTGTACTATTTAGTACAAGGGTGTTCCCGAGCAGGAATCCCACACTCATCCTCAAGGGACTTCAAGTGCCTATTCAGGAGATGCATATTCCACATATAGGCATCAGGCCAAGCTTCAGTATTCAGCTACAATGTAGTTCTGTTCAGAGTTGTGTTGTGTTGCAGGGTGATGTAGTGGAGGGTTGAGAAACCCACTTTCTGAGCTATTTTTTCAGTGGAAAAACCATTATTCCCTTTGAGAGATCAGCAAGGAATATCCTTGAGCTTTATTTCATATCTTGGTACCAGGCCAACCTATTTCCATCATCAAAAGCGCAGATTCCCTCTTTGACTGCATTATTCTAGTGATCATTTGCAGTGGGGGTTTCAATGCTTTAGTTGGAGGGTCAGATCGTCAGTGTTGGGATTAGAATTTCACTTGGAGGATCTATTGGAGGAGATCTATACATTTCTACATCAGTTTCATCCACCTCCATCCAATTATTCAGTTGCAGCTTGCTAGGTCCCTATATTACTAGTATAGTCCCTTATTGTTGTTAGTGTAACCCCTTTATTGTTATAATTGTACCCTTGTAACCCCCATATTGTTATTATTGTGCCCTTAAATTATTATTGTTAGGTCGGCTAAGATTACATTGTGGCTCCACTAGGATTACATTGTGGCCCCATGGATTCCTATATATAGAAAGGAGATTTTATAATTTGAATCATCAAAGAATTGTTCATTCATGTAATGTATTGGAGGTTTCCCCCTCGAAGTGGCTTATTTATAAGGCGTTGATATCTCTTTTCTTCTCTTTTTGGAGCTGGTTTCACAACATTTGGTATCAGATCTTTGAGATTCTAGTGTTTCACTGCTCCAAAAAAGTCATCATGGAATTTTTGCTATAACGTTTTTTCTACGAAGGTTCAGAATCTGAAATTTTTAGACTGCGAATCCAAAATCTTGTGGAACATCGTCGCAAAATTTCAGAGCTTGGTTCACAATATTTTCAGAGATATGATCTGTGCAAGTTAGGTAATTTTGCAGGCTCATGAATTTAACCTAAACAGGTCATCATGGTATTTTCATATTAACGTTTTTTCTACGAAGGTTCAGAAGCTGAAATTTTTAGAGTGCAAAGCTACGATCCTGAGGACCATCATCGAAAATTTTTAGATATTGGTTCACAATATTTTTGGATATATGATCTATGTAAATTAGGGCTTTTTGAAGCTTTTGAATTTCATCTCACAGAGGTGATCATGGGAAAATATTCATAGATCTCTCTCTGAGCATCAGATTGGAATTCTGTAAAAAGTAGCTACAAGCACATGGACTGTAGTTTTCAGTCTAACAATTTCAGAGCCAAAGGAGGAAACAGTGACATGTGGCAAGTTGTACAACTTTTCTCTACTAAACCAGTCTAAACTTGGGTCATTGTGGAAGATTGGACATAACTTTGCCTTGAAGAATCCAAATCAGATCAGACCTGTGGCATTTGAAAGAAGCTTTAGAGGGATACTATAGGGCTGAAATTTATATATTGAGGATCTTCAATTATAGAGATAATTCAATTTCAATATCGAGCTCCTCAAAAGAAAGTAAAAGGTGTGTATTTTTTTTCTGAATTGCATAAGTCTTGTTTGAAGAATCAAGTTGAATTGATTCCAAGGGAATATTGTAGAATAGATATCAGTATTGGATTCTAAAATGGCCCCTAAAAAGAATTCAACACCCATTAAGCCTTTAGAAGGCTCTACTATGACTCATGAAGACGAAGAATGGCAACATGACATATCAAAATTACAAGAGAAAGTGCAACAAATTTCACTCTTCCAAAGAGCAACAAAAAATGACATGGAAGTTTTGAAGAAAGGCATGGAAACTAATATGGATGGTTTGAAGAAAGGTATGGAATCTAAGATGGACGGTTTCAAGAATGGCATGGAATCTAAGATATATGGCATGGAATCTAAGATAAATGGCATGGAAGCTGGCATGGAATCTAAGATTGATGACATGGAAGATAAGATCAATGAGAAAATGGAAAACATGAAGAATGATCTAAAAGCATACATGGAAGGTTTGACAAAGTTGATACAAGAAATGTTTCCTACTGGTGAAAGGATAGTAGAGGAAACTCATGATGAGAACAAAATAAATTTTAATCATGATTTCATAAAATCTAATGTTGGCAAGAAGAGCCACCATATCCAAAAATGGATATGAGGAAGTTTGATGGAAAGGATTCTGTAACATGGATACTATAGATGGAGCAATATTTTGATCTATGTAATTTGCAAAACACACAAAAGGTAAGCATTGCAACTTTACATTTAGAACAAAATACATTTGTATGGTATCGATGGCTTTGCTCCCGTAAAAAAATTGTCACTTGGTCAATTTTTATGGAGGAAATGATAGCACATTATGAGTATACAAAGAGCAACACCTTCTTTAGCCAATCTCAAACAAAAGGGTTTAATGGGGGAGCACATTGAGGACTTCCAAAAATTGAATATAAGGGTAACTGATATTCCAAAGGAACACATGATTGATTTATTCATAGGGACTTTTAAGGATAACATACAACACAAACTTTGCCTTTAGGAACTTGATTCATTGGAGAAGGCATTCAAGTTGGAAAGAAAAATTGAATGTAAAATTATGGCGACAAGGAATCCTACCACTCACATCTATAAAGATGGAAGTGTTGCTACTCCTAGACTTCCACAACTTACAAGGTTGACACCACAACAATTAGAAGAAAAAGGAGAAAAAGGGCTTTGCTACGGTTGTGATATCAAATACACTAAAGGTAATAAGTGTGCTGAGAAGAAATTATGTTACATAGATTGTGAAGAGGAGGAAGAAAATGAACAAGAAACTTCAAAAGAAGAGGATATACACCAGGAACTAACCCTAGAAGAAGAAGAAATGAATCTGATCATATCATGTAATGCATTGGCAGGAATTACCACTCTTAAAACTCTCAAGGTAGAAGGACATATCAAGAAGAAAAAAGGTAATATTGTTGATTGATTAAAATTTAGTACCCATAATTTTATTCATTGTAAGGTAGCCAAGGAATTTAATTTTTTCCTATACCAGACACCAGAATGTCAAGTGCAGGTTGCAAATGGAGGAACTATAAATTTCTCTAGAAAATTCCATAATATCAAGCTAGCCATGGGGGAATATGTATTGAATAGTCGAATTCTTTCCATCCCAATGGGAGGTGTTGATGTTGTACTAGGAGTACTATGGTTACAATCTTTGGGGATGGTAGCTTTAATTTTCAAGAACTTTCCTTGAAATGTTTTTCGGAAGGAAAGGAAATCGAATTATGGGGTATCGCAGGGAAGCCGGGAAATATAATAAGCTCTAATGTCATGAAAAAGCTTCTAAAGAAAGAACAACGAGGCATAATTTCACAATTATGCTCACTAGAAGTTCCAACATCAAAATCATCTATTTCTGCATATCTCCAAAAAGTCTTGGACAATCATTCCAAGGTTTTTAAAACTCCAAAAGGACTCCCACCTATTCGTGATCATGATCATGTTATTCATTTGATTCCAGGAAGTGTTCCTCCAAACATCAGGCCTTATAGATATCCTTATGTCCAAAAGAGCGAAATTGAACGTATGATTGCAGAAATGTTAGAGGCTAGTATAATTCAACCTAGTCAAAGTTCTTTCTCTGCTCCTGTAGTATTGGTACACAACAAGGATGGATCATGGCGCATGTGTCTAGATTATAGGGAGCTCAATAAGCTCACCATTAAAGATAAATTTCCCATTCCTTTGATTGATGAATTATTGGATGAATTACATGGAGAAATTTATTTTACCAAGTTGGATCTTCGTTTAGGATATCATCAAATTAGAATGAAGACGGAAGATATTCCAAAAATATCATTTTGAACTCATGAGGGTCATTATGAATTTTTGGTCATGCCTTTTGGCCTTACCAATGCACCTTCTACATTTCAAGGGTTGATGAATTCCATTTTCAAACCCTTAGAAAATTTGTGCTAGTATTTTTTGATGATATACTAATCTACAGTAGGTCTTGGAAGGATCATGTTCAACATGTTGATAGGGTGATAAAACTATTGCGGGAGAAACAATTATATGAAAAAACATCCAAATTTATTTAGAGTACAAGAGGTGGAATATCTGGGTAATATTGTATCTCACGAGGGTGTTAAGGTAGACCCTAAAAAAATTAATGTCATTAAGAAATGGAAAGTACCCACAACCATAAATCAATTGCGAGGATTTCTCGGGTTAACAGGGCACTATCGAAATTTTGTTTAAGAATTATGGGAGAATAGCAGCACTTATAACAAAATTATTGAAGAACGATGCATTTTAATGGACTCCTGAACATCTTAAAGAGGCAATGTGCCTAGCACCAGTCTTAGCTATGCCAGAATTCACAAAAACATTTATTATGGAATGTGATGCCTCAAGAAATGGAATTGGTGTTGTTTTAATGCAAGAAGGAAGACCCACTGCTTTTTAAAGTTGTCCAATCAAAGGAAAGTATTTACAGAAACCTATTTATCAGAAGGAAATGTTACTTATCTTTTGCATGCACTAAAGAAATGGCGAACTTACCTAATGGGAAGACACTTCAAGGTAAAAATTGATCATGATAGTCTTAAACAATTTTTGGAACAAAGAATATCTTTAGAAGAGCAGGAAAAATGGGTCACAAAGATGTTGGGTTATGACTTTGAAATAATCTACAAAAAAAGGAATCTAAATGTCGTTGCGGATGCACTCTCAAGAAAGAATGAAGAGGTGGAAGCATTGCTTTATGCCTTATCTATTATCCAACTAGATTGGATAACCGAAGCAAGGGATGAATGGAAGAAGGACGAAGAAGTTTGGACACTCATTCAAAAGTTGTAGTAAGATGCTAGTACATCTGATACATTTACTTGGAAAATTGATTCCTTATGGTACAAAGATCACTTATATATTTTCAGTAATTCCCAAATAAAACAAAATATCCTTTTGGAATTTCACACTTCTCCTTTAGGATGACACTAGGAATTTTTCAAAAATTACCACAGGGTGAAGAAAGAATTTTTTTGGGATGGAATTAAATCTGATATTCAAAAGTTTGTGGAAGAATGTTTGGTTTGCTAGCAAAATAAAGTTGAGACAATAAGACCCCGGGTCTTCTACAACCTTTATCCATTCCAAGTCAACATTGGGAGGAGATTTCAATGGATTTTATCATAGGTTTACCTATGTACGAAGGAAGGAGTGTCATCATGGTGGTAGTTGATAGACTTACCAAGTATGCACACTTTTGTGTATTATCTAATCCATTTAAAGCAAGTACAGTTGCTAGTTCATTTATGGAAACAATTCAAAAGCTACATGGAAACCCGAAGATTGTTGTAAGTGACAAAGATCCCATTTTTACAGGAAATTTTGGGACATAATTTTTTTATTGTTTGGGTACTGAACTAGCTCATCGCTCATCTTATCATCCTCAATGCGATGGGAAAGCTGAGATAGTGAAAAAATGTTTGGAAGGATATCTTCATTATTTTGTATCTGATAAAAAAACATAATGGGTCAAGTGGTTACCTTTGACTGAATGGTGGTATAAGACTTCCTTCCATACTGCAGCAAAAATGACCCCATTTATGGAACTTTATGGATATCATCCACCATCCATCACATCATATTTAAGAGAAAATTATAAGGTTAAAGCAGTGGAAGATCACATCGAGCATCAATAAGAAGTTCTCCAACTCTTAAAGAAAAACCTGAATTTGGCACAAAATCGAATGAAACAACACACAAATCAACATCGCAGTGAGAGAATTTTTGATGTAGGAGACCGGGTATTTTTACGACTACAACCATACAAACAAATGTCCCTCATGCAAGCTAAGAAGGATAACAAATTATCGCCAAAGTACTATGGTCCTTACAAGGTGTCGCAAAAGATTGGTACTATGGAATACAAATTAGAACTTCCTGCTTCTTCACGAGTGCATCCAATTTTTCATGTTTCATGCTTAAAGAAGGTTATAGGTGAAAATATTCCAGTTCAAACAATATTGCGAGAACTTGATGAGGAAGGAAAAATCATATTGGAACCTGAAGCGGTCACGAAAACAAGAACTCGACAACTACGAAATCGATCAATTTCAGAGTATCTCATCAAGTGGAAGAACTTACCCACTGAAGATTCTACATGGGAGGATGAGAATTTTATATAGAAGCACCCAAAGCTACTCAAGCGTTGAGGAAAACACTTTTTTGGAGGAGAGGGGCACGTTAGGTCCCTATATTACTAGTATAGTCCCTTATTGTTGTTATTGTAACCCCCTTATTGTTATTATTGTACCCTTGTAACCCCCATATTGCTATTATTGTGCCCTTAAATTATTATTGTTAGGTTGGCTAGGATTACATTGTGGCTCCACTAGGATTACATTATGGCCCCATGGACTCCTATATATAGAAAGGAGGTGTTGTAATTTGAATCATCCAAGAATTTTTAATTCATGTAATGTATTGGAGGTTTCCCCCTCGAAGTGGCTTATTTAGAAGGCATTGATATCTCTTTTCTTCTCTTTTTGGAGTTGGTTTCACAACACAACTGCAATTGAGCACTAGGGCTACATTTTGGCATTTTGCATTTTGGGTATTTCCATAAACCCTTTCTCGATTGTCTAGGAAAGATGTTTGAGAGTCTAGATCTTCACTCCCCACATTATTTAAGCTATGTAATAAAAACTCCACATTGATATATCTTTATGTAGTAGTTTATGCCCTAAAACTATACTGTCATGGCTCATGGAATTTGTATAGCAGTGTATTTCATGTATTAGCATATTTTCTTATTGGAGGCATGTCTTTTATTTCTTGAGTGACTTGATCCTCAAGATCTTGTGCCTATTATTTGTTGATATGTTTAATAAGATAGATGTACATTTCTCTCATGTAATGGTGTATTGATGTATTCATTACTATTTTCCATGTTTATGTGCTATATTGTTGCTTTTACCATTTCGGAATATTACACACTGTTGGAAGCATGAAAACTGGGTCAATTCGGGCACTAAGGCATCACTATAGAAATGTGTAGCTACTGCATCATAACTAGAAAGGAAACCTCAACACTTCGGGAGAATGCATCAGATTCAGAAAAACAAATAATATTTCTAGTTTTAATTTGTTTTATTGTTATGATTTCATAAATCATCTTAACAGTTTAGGTATTCAAGTAGTTTCAAGAATTTCTGCAGTTAGGAACTACTTTGATGTATTTAATTAGATAGAAATAAAGGAAAGGGGTTCCGATTTTTGGACCCTTGGATGACTATTAATTTGATACTGAATTTTCTGAGAAACAAATGAAAGAAGATCAAGTTTCCTAAACCAGTTGATGTTGATATGTATTTCCATTTTTTCTCTATGTTTATTCCTCTTTGAATGGAGCGAAGTAATGCAATAGCCGGTATCTTAGTTACATATGTGAGTAAGAGTTAAACAACCTTAATTTGTGGTCCTTCACTTCATCTCTTTTCCTTTCACAAATTCTCCCTGAAACTTAAAAGTAATATATTTTGTGTTTATATCATATTGTTTTTAGTTTACACTCTCTTAGCAAACTCTTGATCAAACTTTGTTAGGTCCCTATATTACTATTATAGTCCCTTATTGTTGTTAGTGTAACACCCTTACTATTATTATTGTACCCCTGCAACACCCATATTGTTATTATTGTGCCCTTAAATTATTATTGTTAGGTCGGCTAGGATTACATTGTGGCCCCACTAGCATTACATTGTGGCCCCATGGACTCCTATATATAGAAAGGAGGTTTTGTAATTTGTATCATCCAAGAATTATTCATTCATGTAATGTATTGGAGGTTTCCCCCTTGAAGTGGCTTATTTCTAAGGCGTTGATATCTCTTTTCTTCTATTTTTCATGCTAGTTTCACAATATTTGGTATCAGAGCTTTGGATTCAAGGGTTTCGCTGCTCCAAACAGGTCATCGTGGCATGCTTGCTATAATTTTTTGTCTACGAAGGTTCAGAAGATGAAATTTCTAGAGCATAAAGCTGAAATCCTGAGGAACATCTTCGCAACATTTCAGAGCTTGGTTCGCAATAGTTTAGGAGATATGATCTGTGGAAGTTAGGGCTTTTTTCAGGCTCCTAAATTTCACTTAAAAAGGTCATCGAGGAATTTTCGCTATAACGTTTTTTTTACAAAGGTTTAGAAGCTGAAAGTTTTAGAGTGCGAAGCCCAATGCCTGAGGAACATCGTCGCAAAATTTTCAAGCTTGGTTCACAATATTTTCAGAGATATGATCTGTGGAAGTTAGGTATTTTTCAGGCTCTTGAATTTCATCTCAAAGAGGTGATGGTGGAAAAATCTTCATAACTCTCCCTCTGAGCATCAGAATGGAATTCTATAAAATGTGACTGGAATTACACGGAATGTATTTTCTTGTCTGTAAATTTCATAGCCAAAGGAGCAAAAATGACATGTCGCAAGTCGTACAACTTCGCTCTACTGAACCAGTCCATAGTTAGGTCATTGTGGGAGATTGGACATAACTTTACCTTGAAGAATCCAAATCAAGTCAGACCTGTGGCATTTGAAATAAGCTTCAGAGGAATACTATAGGGCCGAATGTCAGATATTGAGGATCTGCAAGTATAGATACAATTCAATTTCAATATTGAGCTCCTCAAAAGCAAGTAAAAGGTGTGTATTTTTTTTTCTGAATTGCATAAGTCTTGTTTGAAGAATCAATTTGAATTGATTCCAAGGGCATATTGTAGAATATATATTAGTATTGGATTCTAAAATTGCCCCTAAAAATAATTCAACACCCATCAAGACTTTAGAAGGTTCTACTATGACTCATGAAGACGAAGAATGGAAACATGACATATCAAAATTACAAGAGCAAGTGCAGCAAATTTCGCCCTCGGAAAGAGCAACAAAAAATGACATGGAAGTTTTGAAGAAAGGCATGGAAGCTAAGACAGATGGTTTGACGAATGTCATGGAAGCTAAGATGGATGGCATGGAAGTTGGCATGGAATCTAACATGGATGACATGGAAGCTAAGGTGGAAAACATGAAGAATGATCTAAAAGTAGACATGGAAGGTTTGACAAAGTTGATACAAGAAATTTTTCCTGATGATGAAAAGATAGTAGAGGAAACTCATGATGAGAACAAAATAAATGTTAATTGTGATTTCATAAACTCTAATGTTGGAGGGAAGAACCACCATATTCCAAAAATGGATATGAGGAAGTTTGATGGAAAGGTCCTGTAACATGGATACTACAGATGGAGAAATATTTTGATCTCAATAATATGCAAAAAACACAAAAGGTACACATTGCAACTTTACATTTAGAACAAAATACATTTGTATGATATCGATGGCTTTGATCCCATAAAAAAATTGTCACTTGGTCAATTTTTTATGGAGGAAATGATAGCAGATTATGAGGATACAAAGAGTAACACTTTCTTTAACCAATTGATAAATCTCAAAAAAAAGTGTTCAGTGTGGGATCACATTGAGGAATTCCAAAAATTGAATATAAGGGTAACTAATATTCTAGAGGAACGCATGATTGATCTATTCATAGGTACATTAAAGGATAACATCCAACACGAAGTTCGTGTTTTGGAACCTGATTCATTGGAGAAGGCATTCAGGTTGGCAAGAAAAATTGAATGTAAAATTATGGCGACAAGGAAGCCTACCACTCACTTCTATAAAGGTGGAAGTGTTGCTACTCCTAGATTTCCACAACCTACAAGTTTGACACCACAACAATTGGAAGAAAAAATAGAAAAAGGGCTTTGCTACAGTTGTGATAGAAAATACACTAAAGTTCATAAGTGTGCTGAGAAGAAATTATTTTACATAGATTTTGAAGAGGGAGAAGAAAATGAACAAGAACCTTCAAAATAAGAGAATATACACCAGGAACTAGCCCTAGAAGAGGAATAAATGAGTCTGACCATATCGTGTAATGCATTGGCAGGAATTACCACTCCTCAAACTCTCAAGATAGAAGGATATATCAAGGGAAAAAGGTAACAATGTTGATTGATTCAAGTAGTACCCATAGTTTTATTCATTGTAAGGTAGGCAAGGAATTGAGTTGTTTCCTATACCCAGCACCAGAATGTCAAGTGATGGTTGCAAATGAAGGAACTATAAATTTCTCTATAAAATTCCATAATATCAAGCTAACCATGGGGGAGTATATATTTAAGAGTCCAATTCTTCCATTCCTATGAGAGGTGTTGATGTTGTACTAGGATTACAATGGTTACAATCTTTGGGGATGACAACTTTTAATTTTCAAGAACGTTTTTTGCAATTTTTTTTTAGAAGGAAAGGAATTCAAATTACGGGGTATTTCAGGGAAGCCAGGAAAGATAATAAGCTCTAATTTCATGACAAAGATTCTAAAGAAATAATAATGAGGCATAATTGCGTAATTATGCTCACTAGAAGTTCCAACATCAAAATAATCTATTTCAGCATATCTCAAAAAATCCTTGGACAATCATTCCAAGGTGTTTGAAACTCCCAAAGTACTCCCACCTATTCATGATCATGATCATGCTATTCATTTGATTCCAGGAAGTGTTCCTCCAAACATCATGCCTTATAGATATCCTTATGTCCAAAAGAGCAAAATTGAACGTATGATTGCAGAAATGTTAAAGGCAAGTATAATTCAACCTAGTCAAAGTTCTTTCTCTGCTCCTGTAGTATTGGTACACAAGAAGGATGGATCATGTCGCATGTGTCCATATTATAGGGAGCTCAATAATCTCACCATTAAAGATAAATTTCCCATTCCTATCATTGATGAATTATTGGATGAATTACATGGAGCAATTTATTTTACCAATTTGGATCTTCATTCAGGATATCATCAAATTAGAATGAAGACTGAAGATATTCCGAAAATAGCATTTCAAACTCATGAGGGTCATTATGAATTTTTGGTCATGCCTTTTGGCCTTACCAATGCACCTTCTACATTTTAAGGGTTGATGAATTCCATTTTCAAACCCTTCCTTAGAAAATTTGTGCTAGTATTTTTTGATGATATACTAATCTACAACAGGTCTTGGAAGGATCATGTTCAACATGTTGACCGGGTGCTCAAACTATTGTAGGAGAAACAATTATATGCAAAAACATCCAAATGTTTCTTTGGAGTACAAGAGGTGGAATATTTGGGTCATATTGTATCTCACGAGGGTGTTAAGGTATACCCTAACAAAATTAAAGCCATTAAGGAATGGAAAGTCCCCACAACCATAAAGCAGTTGCGAGGATTTCTCGGGTTAACAGGGTATTATCGCAAGTTTGTTAAGAATTATGGGAGAATAGCAGCACCTCTAGCAACATTATTGAAGAAAGATGCATTTTCATGGACTCGTGAAGCAACTAAGGCCTTTGAACATCTTAAAGAGGCAATGTGCCTAGCATTAGTCTTAGCTACGCTAGACTTCACAAAAACCTTTATTGTGGAGTGTGGTGCCTCAGGAAATGGAATTGGTGTTGTTTTAATGCAAGAAGGAAGACCCGTTTCTTTTGAAAGTCATCCAATCAAAGGAAAGTATTTATAGAAACCTATTTATGAGAAAGAAATGTTAGCAATAATGCATGCACTAAAGAAATGGAGAACTTACCTAACAGGAAGACACTTCAAGGTAAAAATTGAACATGATAGTCTTAAACACTTTTTGGAACAAAGACTATCTTTAGAAGAATAGAAAAAATGGGTCACAGAGATGTTGGGTTATGACTTTAAAATAATCTACAAAAAAGAGAAGCTAAATGTTGTTGCAAATGCACTCTCAAGAAAGAATGAAGAGGTGGAAGCATTTTTTTGTGCTATTTTTATTCTCCAACCAGATTGGATAACCAAAGCAAGAGATGAATGGAAGAAGGACGAAGAAGTGTCGACACTCATTCAAAATTTTCAGCAAGATCCTAGTACATCCGATACATTTAGATGGAAAAATGATTCCTTATGGTACAAAGATCGTTTATATCTTTGTAATAATTTCCAACTAAAACAAAATATTCTTTTGGAATTGCACACTTCTACTTTAGGAGGACACTTAGGATTTTTATAAAATTACCACAGGGTGAAGAAAGAATTTTTTTGGGATGGCCTTAAATCTTATATTCAAAATTTTGTGGCAGAATGTTTGCTTTGACAACAGAATAAAGTTGAAACAATTAAGATCTCGGGTCTTATACAACCTGTATCCATTCCAAGTCAACTTTGGGAGGAGATTTCAATGGATTTTATCATAGGTTTACCTAAGTCCGAAGGAAAGAGTGTCATCATGGTGGTAGTTGATATACTTACCAAATATGAAAACTATTGTGCATTATCTCATCCATTTAAAGCAAGTACAGTTGCTACTACATTTATGGACACAATTAAAAAGCTACATGGAAACCCAAGGGTTATTGTGAGCGACAAAGATCCCATTTTTACTGGAAATTTTTGGACATAGTTATTTTCTTGTTTGGGTACTCAATTAGCTCATAGCTCATCTTATCGTCCTCAACCCGATGGTCAAACTGAGATAGTAAATAAATGTTTGGAAGGATATATTTGTTGTTTTGTATCTGATAAACAAACACAATGGGTCAAATGGTTACCTCTCATTGAATGGTGTTATAACACTTCCTTCCATACTGTAGCAAAATTGACCCCATTTATGGCACTTTATGGATATCATCCACCATCCATCACATCATCTTTAAAAGAAAATTCGAAGGTTCAAGGAGTGGAAGATCACATTGAGCATCAACAAGAAGTTCTCCAACTCTTAAATGATAACCTAAATTTTGCACAAAATAGAATGAAACAACAGGCAGATCAAGATCACAGCGAGAGAAGTTTTGATGTAGCAGACTGGGTATTTTTACTTCTACAACCATAAAAACAAATGTCCCTCAAGCAAGCTAATAATGATAATAAATTATCGCCAAAGTACTATGGTCCTTACAAGGTGTTGTAAAATATTTGTACTATGGCATACAAATTGGAGCTTCCTGCTTCTTCATGAGTGCATCCAGTTTTCCATGTTTCATGCTTAAAGAAGGTTATAGGTGAAAATCTTCTAGTTCAAACAATATTTCCAGAACTTGATGAGGAAGTAAAAATCATATTGGAACCTTAAGCAGTCATGGAAACATGAACTCAACAGCTACGAAATCGATCAAGTTCAGAGTATTTCATCAAGTGGAAGAACTTACCCACTGAAGATTCTACATGGGAGGATGAGAATTTTATACAGAAGCACCCAGAGCTACTCAAGCATTGAGGACAACAATTTTTTGAAGGAGAGGGGCATGGTAGGCCCCTATATTACTAGTATAGTCCCTTATTGTTGTTAGTGTAATACCCTTATCGTTATTATTATACCCTTGTAACCCACATATTGTTATTATTGTGCCCTTAAATTATTATTGTTAGGTCGGCTAAGATTACATTGTGGCCCCATGAACTCCTATATATAGAAAGGAGGTTTTGTAATTTGTATCATCCAAGAATTTTTCATTCATGTAATATATTGGAGGTTGCCCCCTCGAAGTGGCTTATTTCTAAGGCATTTATATCTCTTTTCTTCTATTTTATGAGTTGGTTTCACAACAAAATTTAAAGTAATAGATTATGTGTTTACAACATATTATTTCAAGTTTACTCTCTCTCCATGAATTTTATCTTAAACTTAAAAGTGGTAGATTCTCTGTTTTCTGCATATCATTTTGAGTTTCCCTTACAGTTCTTCTTTTCATTTCATTCAAATATCAACAGCTTATGGCATTGTGAAGGTTTTCATTATCTTGGATTATTGAGGGTATTAAGTGATTAAATTCCAAAGGTGTTAAACATAGGCCATTTGATATTGTAATTGTGACATACATTTGTAAAATGTTTTAAGCATTGATTTCTTACCACAACCAAGGGATTGTCTCTTGAGATACAAAATTTTCTAGCGTCATTGCTGAGGATGAAGAAATGAATTTTATTTTCCCTAGGTTTTTCACATTATTTACTCTGGTTGTTTACTGAGGAAATATTTGGGGTGTGTTTGTTATTTTCAAAATTTTGGATTTCAAAATGCCTCACACAATATTAGATGCCTCATAGAAGATATTCCCTACTTTGCGAGATCTAGAAAGATTAGTTTCTAAAAAAGCTCAGAAACCTAAAACTCCTTCATCACCTAATCCTACATTGTCTGCTCCTGGCAGCAATTCTTGTAACCCTTTGTTTGAAGATATTTCCATGGAACTCTATTTCTTGGAACAATATTCTCCTTCCACACCTATTCATTTTCAAGAACCTAAGTTAGAAGAACATTCTTTGGAGTCGGTTTCTTTTACCTTCACTCAAGCTCAACCAAATATAGTTGTTGGTTCTTCTACCATTGTTCATCAACCCACTCCGATATCATTTTTTCCTCCACCTTCATTCACTTTCACAATAGGTCCATTAACCTCAACTACCCAAGGAAAAATTAACCAAGGTGTAAATATGGCAGCACTAGCCTTTTTGTTGAGCATATATTCTCCACTAAATATTGTGCAACCAATGAATGCCATGCCTCAGGAATACCTCAAATTACTTCCTCGTTTCACTAGAGAAGATGAGTAACTGTAGAACAACATTTACCCTTGTTTTTCACTTTTTCTGAGAATTTAAATGTAGAACATCTTGATGTTGTGATGAGACTATTTGTGAAGTCTCTAGATGCAGAGGCTAGAAAATGGTTCAAAGGTTTACCAAATGGTTCAATAGATAGCTAGGAAGAGTTAGAAACTCAATTCACTCAGAGATGGGGAGAAAATAGATATCATGGGTACTCATTTATAGAGTTTAATGCAATTAAAAGAAGCACTAATGAAACATTCTATAGTTTGTAAAAATATTCAACAAATTGTACAATAGTTTACCTATAGAGATGAAGCCCCCCCTGTAGGAGAAAAGGTACTTTTTGATGGGCCTTTTAAATTTGATTTTAGCTTTACATTGAGAGAGATAAGATCCCCTACTCTTGAGCATATACAGACAGATCCTTTAGAGATTGAAGCTAATATAATTGCAGTTAGAAAGGCAAAAGGGAAACAGCCAGTCCAAGAGAAGGGGAAAGAAAAAGAAGAATCATCACAAGATCTAAGAATTGAAGATATGAAAAAGGTGATGAAAATTTGACAAATAAGATAGATAAGATGGAGTTGGAAAATAAAAACTTCCAAAGACATGTACAACAAAATAGAGGGGGGTTCAATCCTCAATTCAGAAGACATCCCCTGTAAATTTTGCAGAGGGAAAGAAGATATCAAGACCAGGTTCAAGCACCATTATATATAGAAGCAACACCTACAGAGCTAGCAGAAGATGACCAAAGGGAGGTCAAGGATCAGGTATCTGCTATGTATACAATAGAAGAGGATGAAGAGGAACATTGTGAGATAGAATATGTGAAAGCTGAAGTATCTTTTGATAAAGCTGAAATGGATGAATACTGTAGGCAATTCGCAGATTTCATGCAAGCTAATTTGCATAAAAAGTATGATTTGAGGTCTAGAAATATATCTAGAGTGCATGATAATGAAGGTGCACAACAAGGTTCCATTCCTCCTCAAATGGCGACTCCACAACAAAAGGACCCTGCGAAATATGTCAGTAATGGGAAACAACCTATAAATTCACTTAATAGAACAAATGCGCAGCAAGGTGCTACATAACATTTTTTCATTGTCCCTACAAACCCCATCCCGCACATTGGAGGATCATTTATGTGAATAATAAGAAGTTTCATGCCTTGCAAATACCATCATTGCATCTCTTTCCATGAGGACAACATTCCTTCTGTTAGTCATCATTATTTTTCACTATTTTTAGATGACTACAGATTGGTTCTATATTTCTGAAAAAAACATTCCTTGAAATATTGCGAGTTTCAGAAATATCATTGCCTTCATTATCCTTATACAAACTTTTTTACTATTCCATCAGTTTCTCATTTCATGGTCACCCTGTCACTCCTACAAACCCCTTATGGGCTTTTACCTATCATTTTCAGCCTCCCTTCCTGCCTATAACCTCATTGGCGTATTTTTCTCCTATCCATAACTCCTCTTTCCCTCTAGGTTTTCCAATGGCCTACTCATTCCCATGTTCCCCAGGGTCCTCAAGCATTTATGGTCTTAAAAACTATCTCTGTAGGCTCTTTAGATAAATCAAGTACATTGAATTTCAGATCTTCAATACAACACTTTACCAAATACTGTATTTTTCACTTGAAGCCTCCAAGCCAATTTTCAATCAAAGACCAGGTCAAAGAATCCTCCCACTAGGTCAATTAGGGTTTCACATTTTTTAAGGTCAACATTGGTGTTTCAAATACATATTTCTCTTTGCTAGAATTTGGCTTAGAAGTAATAAAATGTTGAGACATGGTTATTCAAGAAAAACCTAAAAGTTTCCAAAGAGGTCTACCTTGTCTGTTCAAAGTCTGCAAGAGGTAAATGCAAAGAGTTTAGCACTTATGTAGGAGTGCTGAAGATCTATCAGCAAAAATTATTAATGATATAGGTGGTTTGATCCTGAAAGAAGACAACTTGCAGCAAGGAAGAGATGAAACACTTGTTTTTGTAGATAATTAGGGCTTTTTGAGCTTGATGGTCCAACGGAGTGCCAAAATAGTGATCAATTGAAGAAATGGCATGGGGGAGGCACACCAAACCAAACATGAAGAAGGTATGTCAAAAATACTGATGAGATAGGGAAAAAGGTTATGTGAACTAGACAAAAATGAATGAACTTGAAAGGGCTATAGAGAACTTAGAAGACAACACTTATGATTGTTGTAAAAATAACTCCAAACAACTAGGGTTTTGGGAAAGTGTCCATAGAAGGTGAAATGATGAACTGGACTCTATGGTGCAAGAAAAAGAGGGTTTTGAAAGTGATACTATGAGAAATCCTCCCAAAGGTATTTAATGAGATTTTCATGCCTAAATGAGAAAAATTATGAGTTAAACTCCCTGGTGCAAGCAAAGAAAGGATTTTGAAGATGTCACTGTGTGATCAGGTCCCAAAATTGTAAAAAATGAACTTTCCATGTCTAAATGAGAAAAATATGATGTTGAGCTCCAAGGTGGAAGCAAAGGAGGTTTTTGAGGCCACTTTTGTGTCAACATAAACATGTCAAAGTCTCCAAGATCAAAAGGAAAAACAAATTTCATAACTCTAGCAAACTGCCAGCCAAGGTGAAAGGAGAAGTTGAGTATTGTAATGGAAACCGCAGAGGTTTTTGAAGATTCTTCTACTATGTAAAAATCCTAAGGTTGTTAAAAGTGAAGTCATCATGCCTCAAGAAGCAAAAGGAAGAGCCACCTCAAATGTTTTCAGTCACCTGCAAACAAAAGTGTTAAAAGACATCAATGAAAAAGAAAAAAACTTGAAAACTTTAGAAGTGGGTTTCAAAGATTAAATAAAAATTTCATGAGCGTATAAAAACCCATCTAACACTTCAAACAAACTATTGTTTCCTTCCAAAATCATTAGAGTGCTCAGGAGTGAACAATTTCGAGTTTCCAAGTCAAAATTGGACAAATTTTTGTGGCGTTGCGCGCCTGGGATTGGGAGTTGCGCCCTTGGCAGGTTTTCCCCATACATTTTACAAAGGCACTTTGTGCCTGGGAGGTGGCGCTACGTGCCTGGTAGAGCATTGTGTTCTTGCTCAACACCCATAGAAAATTTTCTCTTTGGCGCTGCACGCTCAGGTTTGGCACCGTGCGCCTAGAACTAGCGTTGCGCCCTTGGTAAGGAGGGTTTCCTAAACAAGTTAACCACTAAATTCACCTCAAATTGCTTGCAATATTCCTCCAAGGTCCTCCAAGACATTGATGAATGGTAAGTGGATTCCCTAACCACATTTTCAAGCTTTTTGGTTATTTTTAATTGAAATAAATTAAAACCCTAAATCAAACCCTGAGTGTTCAAAACATGAAATCACTGATTCCACCATTACGTCATCTGCTTGTAAGGATTATTAGTCAAAAAAGGGGTGCTTACATTGGTTTAGGGGTTGTAATTTATCCAAGCTGGTCATAACACTCATTCATTCACCCCCTACATTGCGAAGGTTGTCATTCCATTACCCTCTTTCATCTCAAATTCACATTTATTCCAAGTGTTTCAAAACAGAGTTTCAAAATGTCAAGAGAGGGAGACAGTGGCAATGATGTAGAGGCTAAAATGCTAAGGAGGCATGAGCACAAAGGTATAAATATCAATAGGTCTGAGCCTTTGAACACAAGGGAGCTAATGGCATCTCTCCTTACTATTTCATGGTTCAAACATGTAGGTTGCTATGAATTTTGTGAAAAGGTGCAGCAGGTGCAAAACCACCCTGAGCTAACGAGAATTTTTATCATTAACTTGCATGAAAAACAAGTTAACCATGCAGGGGTCACTTTTGAGTTATCTATAGATACTATTTCCAATGCCACTGGGATACCAAGTGTAGGGGAGAAATGGTTCAAGAAGAAAAACTTAGACATGAGCTACTTTGAACCCTACCTAAAGCCTATGTACAAAGACCACAATAAATCCATCTTTCCTTTCTCAAATTTTCTTGATAGGTATGCACCTATGATGAGGATCATTATTAAATATTTTACATGTGAGGGAAGGTTCTCCCGTCTTTACTCCTATCACATTAGGTTTCTTATGCACTTTAATAGAGTGAGCATGTTGCACATACCCTATTACCTCTACAGAAGCATTGATAAAATGTCCTATATTGTACAAAAGAGATACTATCCTCAGCAGATCAAAAGCCTGTTTAATCACTCTCTTATCAAAATTGTTGTTATGCACCAATTACAGCAAAAAGGCATTCCATGGGATACCTTCATATAAAATGAGGTTTTTACTTCTCCACAAGCCCATTAGCAGCAAGATGTCCCTTCATCTTCTCATCCTCCCATTCCTCCATCCACTCACATTCCCTCACCTCATGATGACTCTTCCACCTCACCATCCACTCACAGTCCTTCACATTATGATGATCCTCCTCCTTCATCACCTTTTCACAATCCCTCACCATCATCTCATGGTACCAGTGCATCAAACAATGAAGAAGCCAATGAGGCAAGTGGCAGTAAGGCAAGTGCTAGTGAGGAATATAGTAGTGGGGAAGATGTCAGTGAGGCAAAGAGTGTTGAAGAAGATGGTAGTAATGATGGAAGTGAAACATATGACACTGAGATGGCCAACATAGAACCTTTTCCTTTGACCTAACAGAGGGAAAATAGGCATCTGTTTGCTACCCTTAAGAGGCAAGGGGCCATGCCTTCTACATCAACCAAGCAACTTGACAAATGTAAGGGAAAGGTCATTGATGAAGAAGAAGAAGAAAAGCAAGAGATTGAACAATAATTTCAACTTATTCACCTTAACAGTGATGATGAAAATGAGGAGAGGATCACAACCATCTTGCTCAAAAGAAAAGATGCCCAGATTAAGGATCTGCAAACCAATCTAGGTAGTGCTAAGAATGTGATCTATTTTTGTGAGGTTTAAAACAAGCAGTTGGAGGTAGAGAAAGCCATCTATGAGGTCATAGCTATCAAAACTCTGAAAGAGGCTATAAAATCCAAGGACAATCTAGATTATGTCTTCGACATTCATGATGAAATTGAAGAAGAGGAATACCAACTTCCTAGGAGAAGGCCAAGGACAATTGGCTTAAAGAAGGCTCTAGCCAAAGAAAGATTGCAAGAGGCAGCATTGGCAGAGCAGCTCACTCCAAGTGAGCTGCTTGCCATGGAAATAGACCATTATAGGGAATCTTGGTTAGAAAGGGAAAATGTGCATTTAGAGGATCACCTAGAGAAGATCAAGAGAGACCTTGACTTGCAAAAGAAGATGGTAAGGCATTATGCCTTAAGGAACAAGATTGCAAGGGCCAAGCTCAAAAGAGCCCTTGCAAAGATTCAATCCCTAAAAGGAAAAATACAAAGAAAAACTTGACATTCTTGATGATGCATCCCTACAAGCATCCCAAACATGATCAGCAAGACAAATCCAAAATTTGGAACATTTTTTAATATTTTGAGTTTTTGACTATTTTGAAGGGCCAAGCGTGCAACACCAATGGCACTGCGCTATATTTTGGGGAACCCAATGGTGGAAAAATATGAATTTTTGTGTTCATAAGGTCAATTACATCACTCTCACAAAGTTTCATCTCATTTGGAGCAAAACTGGTACTCCAAAAGTGCCAAAAACATGCAAAAAATCAACTTTCTCCCCTATTTTCAGCATTGACGCTGCGCCCTGAGAAGGGTTCAAAAGAGGTTTTTGAGTAGGTAGATGGGCTCTGTTATTCATCAGTAATTTTTTCCTTCATATATGACTAAATTATTTCCTTATATTTCTAGAAAAAAAGTTCATAAACATAGTGAGTTCTAGAAATCTCACTGCCTTCATCATCCTTAAAAATATTTTTTCACTATTTCACCATTCCACCATGTCTAGCATTGCTTACCAATCCCAGAAAGCCCATTAGTGGCTTATGTCACTCTTCCTTTCTATATGCTTTCACCTTTGACCCAAATCCTCTGTCTTGTTTTGCCTACAAATCCCCCCACTGCTACCTAAACCCACCAATCAAACAGCTTTGTTATGTCTCCCAAAATACTCTCAAACACTGATGGTCTCAAACTATCTATGTATAATATTTAGATAATTCAAGTACATTGGATTTTGGATCTTCAATACATTATTCTATCATAAAATCTATCTTGCACTTGGGGATCCCAAATTCTAGGTCTCAGTCCAAAACCCAAGTCCAAGAAGGCCCCCACTAGGTCACCTAGGGTTTTCACAAAGTCATAGGGTGGATTTGGTGCCCTACAAACTATGTTTTTCCTGTATGAAGAAAATACATTCAAAGAAGAAAAGGACATATGATTTTGTCCAAACTAATCAAAAATGGTTTTTCAAGGAAGGTTTTTGGCCTAAAAGCATGAATCTTGCACAGGGAAAGCTTCCCTTTCCTCACATTTCTGCAAGAATATCAAAAGGCCATCAACCTAGCAAGAGTTAAGGTAATGAGAAAAATCATCATAAAAAGACCATTCATAGCAAGAAGAAAGCAGCAAGCATATTTTTGATGGGAATCAGGGTTTGTAATAGTTTTGACCAAACAAGGAATCAGTCCTAGGGTTACAAAGGCAAAGGCCACCTCAACTTCTTCAAATTCTCATTGGAATCTTTTTAGGAATGATTAGTGAGTTTTGTGAAGTTTTTGAGAACGTAGAAGACAACACTATTTACTTTTTCCTAAGCAGCCCTAAAACATAGGAGTTTGGAAAGATGGACAAAGATGGTCACATGGTGAAAAAGAAGCATCCTTCATCATAGCAGATGGTTTCAAAAGGTTTTAAAACTACCTTCTAGGGTTTGCCAAAAAAGGCATTAACTTCCCTACACCAAAGGAAGAAAGAGGATGAAGAGTATCAGCAAAAGGGTCAAAAAATGTCAGTTCAAAGGTGTGATTTCTCAAAGCAATAATCAGAAGCAGTTTCAAATTATCAAAGAGGGCAAGCATGAGTTAAAATTACCCCAGAAGGTGATTATGGTAAGCACAAGTTCATTGTTGATAAAATAAGTTGTCCAAGTTCAAAAGAGATAGTAATCAAAGGAAGAAAATGTGTAGGCACCTGCAAAAACTGAAGTGGCCAGTAAAAGAACAAAAATGGTTAGAAACCTCACCTCCCTCACTAACATGCATCATTTGCAAACTAGGAATAGACATATAGCTGGTTTGAGAATCAGTAGAGCCTCCAAAATGGTTTCTTTATCAAGGTATATTCTACAAAAGATAGGTTAGCCATAAAATGACATTTCTGCAGGAATTTCAAGATAAACTACCTATAGGAAAATTGATGAAGATAAGCAGACCAAATGCATTTCACAATGATGGCCCACATGGAGACTAAAGGGACTATTGATGCTTAATGTTTGGTTTTTCATATTGAGATATTGTTTCACTGTTTTAAAGAGGAAATATGATAGAATTGACAGTCAAAGAAAGTATGTCTAAAGATCACAAAAATCTATTGTTTGCAAGTGACAATCATCATAAAGAGGTTCATTGTTCAAAATGGTTTGGAGGCACATGTTTAACCTTGATTGAAGGGTTTTGTGTGAGCACCAGAAACACATCAAAGGAGCTCCCAGCAAAATAAGAAACCATTTGTATATCAAACTGACACCTATAGCACTAAAAAGCTAAAAAATCAGAGTGAGAGAAATAAAGAGGGAAATAAACCTTATAAAGAAGGTTTTGGCATCAAATCAGTTTCCAAAAATACTATAAAGCCTCTTTGGCCTCTTTTACATCTCATTGTCATATAAAAAAGGATAAGAAGTTGTTGAAAGAGAGTTTGGATGGTTTTTCTGCAAAGTTGGGAGAAAATCTCAGGCGCCGCGCACCAAAATCGGCGCTATGCACCTGGCCCTCGGTGCTGCGCACAGACAAGGTGGCTGCAATATTATTTAACATTGCGCTGCTCACTAGGAGATCGGTGCTACGCACCTGGGCGGGTGCTACGCACAGGCCTAGAACAACGCGATTGCCCACAAAATCAACCCAATGCTCTGCTCTGACAAGCCCGATTGACCCTTCTCTGACCTAGAACTGTGCTCCAACAAGCCTGACTGGCCCTTCTCTAACCCAGCGCTACGCTCCGATAGGCCGACCCAACCTGAACGTGCAGTCGGGCTGGCAATATGCACAGATAAATGTTTTTCCAAATTACTTAAAAAAGGGCTAAAATTCCATTTTCTTGCCTCCAAGCTCCTGCACAAGGTTAAACAAGGTTGGTGGTCCCTTCCTTTTTGATCCCTAAGTAATTTTTCCCTTCATAGTCAAGAGAAAATTTCAAAACCCTAGAAATGGGTCAAACCCTAAATCTTCATGGAAATCAATTCTTGACCTTGTAAGGTAGGGTTTGAAAGTTGGAAAGTTGTCATTTTCTTAAAGGAAACTCAATTCAAGCCAAGCCCCCTCCTAAAAAACTCTTAACCTCTCCTAGACCTAATTCATTCTGCCCCTCCATTGCTAAAACAAATTTTCCCTCACCATCCCTCTTTCTGTCTTCCCTAGACTTTGAGGTTCTCATCAAGCCAAAAACCATTTTTTCATGCAAATCTCAAGCCTCCATTCACCAAAATTTGCTTTCCACCTCATGCTCACTTACCTCCACTCTTTCACATCCTTCACCTTTACCTTCTCCACAAAGAAAACTACCTATTTCCTATATCTCTTGATGGATTAAATGAAGAAAAAGAAGAAGACGACAGTACTAAGAATATAAAGATGATAACAACACCATTGATAGACCAACAGATGATAGTGAAAAGAAATAAAACAGTGAGACAAAGACTAAGCTAAATAAAGAACAAGGAGACAACATAAATGAAAGAAAAGAAGATAATGAGGTAAATGATCAGAGCAGTGGGGAAAAAATAGAGTCTAAAGGGAAAGAGCAGCAAAGTGATGATGAAAACCAAGAGGGTAATAAAGGGAATGATGAATATAATAGCCAACAAAAAATTTCACATGACAATCATGAGGAAAGGTACTTGTGCATGACAGTGAGCGCAATAATGATGCAAACAGTGATAACATGACTAAAGATGATGATAAGTGAAGAAACAAATGAAGATCATGAGGAAGTGAAAGATAAAACAAAAGAAATTGATGAGGCTACATCAAAATTTCAAGATGAAGGCAATGACCAAGAAAATGGCAGCAATGAGACACTCAATAATGAGAAAAGAAATAGTCTTGACAGTCATGACATATGTCATGACTGTCAAGACACAAATCAAACTTCTAAATGTTCAAGAAACTCACAGTGACAGTGCAGAAAATTGACCAAAAGAGAAACTTAGTGAAGGACAGAGCCAAAGAGAAGCAAGTAAAGAAGGTGATGGTAAGTTTTGAAGACCTAAGTGAGCAGCAAGTAAAAGTGGGACAAAAGTTAAAAGTATGGACAACAATAAAGGTGATAACAGGTCTAGAAACAAAGAATTCATTAAAAATTAAGCACTCAAAGGAAGTAAAGACCAAGAAAAACTTGGATACATAACTCAAGATTTTTCATAGGCTTCTCAAAACCCTTGAAGGACCTCTCCATGAATTTTGAGGCAAATTGGACAACTTTTTGTTTTTTTCCAAATTTTGACCCCTCGAAGCGCAGCACCCTAGGCGCTATGCACAAAATTGGTGCATTTTTTGCTCTTAAAGTTAAATTTTTGGATTTCTCACATCCCCAATAGTTGGTTCAACCCTTTTCAGATCATTTGGAGCATTTTTACCCCCTCAAAGGGTCAAAAAACATAAACACTTTGACCTTTCAGCCTCATTTTCCGACTAGGCACTGCGCACAAAATAGTGTTGGGAGATTTGATTTTTGGACAGGAAAATTGCATCCACTCAACACAACTCAAGAATTTCTAGAAATTAGACTCATCTGGTTTTCCAACGAACCATCACATATCCAAATCCAATGTCGGGAAGTGGTCCAACACTCAGCTGCAAGAGACCCTATTTTCTGCTGAAGTGGCACTACGCACAGAGGCTGCCTAGTGTGTTTTGGACCAAAAGTCAACAAAACACACTCATTTATTGAAAATAGATATTTTTGAGTTTTTTGAGGCAATTTAAGCTAGAATTAGGGGAAAATATTTATTTTAGCATTTATTTCTTGGGATATTATGTGCCTTGGGCCTTGCATGGTCTCTTGGCCATAAATGATATTTATGACTATATTTGACGTTTTCCTACCACATTTAGGGTTTTAGTCCTCATTTTCTCCATAAATAGAGAATGAGACCCCTATGTATTTTGTTGGCATTTAATGATCTTGAAGAGAAATATACATGGTTTCATGAGCTTGGAGAAGAAATTTGTTTTGTGAAGTGGATGAATGGCTTGTTTTCTTGGATGATGGAGAAGCCTGTTTGTAGGATTCCATAGCTTGGTGAATGGTGATTTTTTCCTAATTTGTCAATTTTTTCCTTTGCTATCATTATGTTTCACATTTCTTAGCTGCTATTAAACATAAAAGCATAGGTTGAGACATGTTCTTTGAGGCACCTCAGTCCTCCTGTTTGTTATATCCTTTATGTTTTCTCTTTTGGCCATCTTAAGGAATTATTTACTGCTCCTTAGGTCCACCATTTTTTTTTTTTCATGTATGGTTATTATTCTAGCTTACAAGTAAGATTCATGGATGCCCTACTTATCTGGAGTTTTCAAAACCATATCTTGAAGCCTTTTTGTGAAATATTGATTGCTAGGTTATGTCAAAGAGGTCTCGTTGAATCTTGCCCTTTGTCCATGCTTGCAAACTTGTTTCAGAGTTCCCAATAACTTGATATATGTTGTTTAGGATTTCTCTCTCCATAAATTGAGTTATTTGTATTTTCTTATGTGTTTTCCCAAAATCTGAAGGTGATTTTCTAAAGTTAGAAGCTCTTATGCTCTCTGTGTATCAATGGAATGTTTCTCTTGGATGTTTATTAGTTTAGATTATGGTTTATTGAGCTTAATGGTTTTCCCTACCTCATGGATTGTAACTTTTAAACTATATATGTTTAAGACCTCTTAGTATTTCCCAAACTTAATGTTCGCTACACATCATACATCACTTTAAGGATCCATTAACCTTGGTAAATTAGCCCTACAACACACTCTGTTTCATCATTTAGACACTCTTGACTTTCAATTGACTCCATAGCCAATGGATTTGACATACTCTCACTCCACATATTTCATTTGACCATCTTTCCCAACCAAAAAAATCAAAAAACCCTACACCTAACAACTAGCCTAAAATCAAAACCCTAGAGCAAAAAGAACACATCCTTTGCACCCAATAGAGAGATCCCTCTCTGAGTCCAGGAAGGCTAGGTCCTCGGACTCCAAATCTTGGTTCCATGTTACCCTGTCATTTGGCCTTCCAATATGCCAAATCATGGGACCCTAACAGACTCCAATTAGGAAAATAATGGTATTTTTGGAAACTATACAGGACAGGCTTTCCAATGAGCTATCATGGAGCTCATTTGGACACTGGGAAGGCCTCAAAATATCAGCTGCAAAAGACCAATTTTTTCTGTTTTGGCAGTACGCCGTTGAACCTTGGTGTTGTGCCCCTACCAGAAATTAAACAAAACACACTTGGAGTTAATGAAAAAATTATTTTGATGGTTTAATAGACAAATATCTCTAGAGTTATATTAGAATTTATGATAGAAGTTATTTTTGCAGTTGGGATATTTGTGCCTTGGGCCTTGCATGGTCACAATGGTCAAATGAATTTATGATGTAGTTAATGACATTTTGGAACCCTAACTATGGTTTTGGTCCTCCTTTGCAAGTTAAATACTGCATGGAGGCCTCATTATAGTTGTTGGTTGATTGTTAAACTCAATATCATAGACCTGGAGTTGAGGAGAAATTGGCTTTGGAGCTTTGTGAATGCTTTGATTTGAATGGAAATGGAGCAAACAAATTTGCAGGATTCATGAGCATGGTTAATTGTGATGTCTTTCTGATTTAGTACTTTTTTTCTTATGCTTTCGTATTGTTTCATCTTTCTCATGTAGTAGAACAAAAATTTTAGGTTAAGAAATGTTGTTTAGAGGCACCTTAACTCTGTCAGCTTTCTATTGCTTAGATGGTTTCCTCTACTAGATTAGATTAGAGAGTTCTTAATTGCTCTCTAGTTCCACTCAGCTTGTTTATCTTAAGAATTATTTAATGAAGCCAATGTCAAATAATTTTATGGTTAGCCTTGTATTTTGGTATGACTTAAACATAGTTTTTTAGGTCTTTTCTACAAAATATTGCTAATTAGAGTTTGGATGAAGAGGTTTATGACTTGCCCTACTCTTTTGTCCATATTAAATGGTTGATTTGAAGGTATTTGTAGTTTGATTAAGGAATTTAAGAGTTCCCTGCTCTTTTTTCATTACTATATGTTATCTTAAATGTTTTCTTTTCATGAAGGTGAAATCACTAGAAAATTTACAAATTTATTGCTCGCTAGGGTTTGCTGGATTTTTGTCTTAATGTCTACTTGCTAGGGTTTGGTCAAAAAAGCTTATGGTATGCCTTGTTTTTGGTTATTTCTTTATTCATAGTGTTATTAAAGACTTTTCTTGTTATAGTAGATGTTAAAGGATTCTTAACTGCGCTTTAAACCTACTAATCTCACAATTTAATGTTCACTTCAGTCACATAAGCTTTGAAGATCCATTTGGCTTTGTTAAACTTGTCCTCTGAAACACCCTTGACCTATTGTTGTACTTTTAAAGACCTTTTGTAGACTCCATAGCCCAATGGTTTAAACCTCTCTAAATCTATCTGTTCTGCTTGACAAGCAACCTAACCAAACAAACCCTAATCACTATAAATAGCCTAAAATCAAAACCCTAAAATCAATTAGGTTACATATTTTACACAAATATAGAGTGCCCTCTCTAAGTCTAGAAAGGCTAGGTCCTAGGAATCCAAATATTGGTTTGATGTTACCCTTTTTCAATTTTGTCTTTCCAATCTGGAAAATTACAGGGACCTAACATAATGGCGACTCCACTAGGGAACTGAGTAAGCAACAACTTAAATATTCCTTCAAAACTCAAAAATCCCCTGTCAAACTTAGATAAATCAATTGTTAGCCAAGAATGATATCTGGTTGATTTTTCATACAAGCATCATGGCAAACATACTAGGGAACACTCATTAAAAATCTTAGTGTTGCATAAATAACTCAGAAAACCGAAAAACATCTCTATATTGGTATTCAATTGTTGATGGTGGACAACAAGAAAATCTTCAAAACACTTAGCATCATCCACTTGGTGACTCCACTATCTTTCTGGTAGACCCGGTGACTCCACGGGTCTTCAGTAGCTCTGTTTACCCTACTATTTTTCATAGATTCCCCTGGGAATGCACTAATCAATCCTAATAGAGTAAGAGCCCAGTTACATACTGTTTGAACTTAGTGCCCTTAAAAATAGGTCTTTGTTTCAAAAACTCTCATAAACTTTCAGCCTCTCTACACTTTGGGTTTGAAATTTTTCTTCACAAAGGATAAGCACTAGATCTCACCCTGACCCAAACCCTCCTACCATAGTTGATGACCCAGAAAGAATATTATGGAAAAATTCTAGGACTAAAGACTCAACTATTGTTAGACCCATTTATGAAGCAAGTTCCCTAACTAAAAACCTTACAGACTTGTTGAATATCTGGTTGTTGATGGTGGAAAACAAATTTGAGATATTCCACCTAAAGACTCCACAAATCTCGATAGACCTAAAGACTCCACTGGTAGAGGACTCTAGACTGGTTGAAAAGATGCAGTGACCCTTTTTGATTAAAAAATATGGATTCAAGGATAAAATGGAGATATGCTCCAATGAACAGAAATCACATCCCTGGATTCCCACAAAAAATGCCTTAGATAAATTGGGGCAGAAAGATGCTTGTTTTTCAATATAAAAAGTTCAATGACCCCTTGTTACATCTCATCATATTTCATATACATACATGGAGGTTAAAGGTTGAATGACATGAGGACTGCCTCATGAAAATGTTCATGGGGACATTAGAAGGGAAAGTAAGGGAATGGTATGAAGGCCTAGACCCTGGTAGTATGTTTTCTTTAAAATATTTCCACAAAGTATTTTAAGAGAATTATAAAGAAAATTTTCCATATTTATCATTAGCTGAAAATTGTTGTGATCAATCTGAACGTCTCCTACAATACCTTTTAAACATTGATGAAGATTTAGTAAATTGCCATCTTGAGGATCTATTAGAGGAAATTCATGCATTTCATACTTGAGTTAACTATCACGACAATCAAGAGGATTTGGTTTATCATGAAATAAATCAAGGAAAAGAACAGAATCTTTGGGATCTCTCTGAAAGGAAAATTGATGATTCAACCGCTCTTTTGTTTAAGGCTCAAGAATACATTCAACCTGATGATCATTCACAAAAGGAAGAAAATATTTGTGGTTTTATCCAAAGAAAATAGAGAATGCCCCCTCCTTTAACTGAAGATGAAATCAATTAGGATCTGAGCATACAACCAACCTCTGAAAGTGATTTTATCTGTACTACTATTGATTTGTGTATTGCGGCCTTGTCTCATGAAAAAACAAAAGAACAGATTGACACTGATGTTGTGCTACGCCCTCAAGAAGATCTTCAACGTTATGACCAAGCTTCACAAGAGAAAGAGGGAAACTGGGTTTCTATCCAAAGAAAGAAAAAAAATCCTCCTCTTTTAACTGAAGAAGAGGTTGAGTGTATTTCTCAAAACCATCCAAAGCACAACCAAATGGAACAAGAAGTAGTCCTAGATGAAGCCCATGGTTTAAATCCTCATAGCCAGGTATTATTCAGAGATCCTTTTTTTGGTTACTTAGAAACATTTAAAGAGGGAGTACGATATGCCAGGAATAGCTTGTTGCAGAGTTTAAAGAAAATTTGGAGCACTACTATTATGAAGAAGACAAAATGGGAGTGCCCTTTAGCATACCTAAATGGCTGAATAAAAAGCAATCATCTAGTCACTTACTTGATTGGTTTTATTCGAAAAAAGAGTTCACCTAATGTAGATATCATATACAAGTTAGACTATCATAGATAGGTGTGAAAATAAGCTCAGAACTATGAGCATCTATTTTAGTTTTAGATTGCTTAGAACAAAAAGAGACAAAAAGAACAAAAAGAGGGAAGATAAAAGAAAATGTAAAGCCCCATACCAAAAAGAATATGTCTGAAAGTGTGCAAGTCCAAATGCCACTGCTTTGAAGAAAATAAAGTCATGTTCATTCATCTAGCCTAATCATGACTGAACATGTTTTAAATTTATGTTGATAGGTTAATGAAAGAATATTGGCCAAACCATGTAAACTTGTCTTATCAGTAGATTAGGTTAGGAAAAGGTATTTGGTTTGAATGCTTAAATATGAACCAAAAGAGAAAGAGAGGGATAGGAAACAAACTCCAAATTATTAGCCCTCAAGTTTATAACTTTCACTTGTAAAAAAATAAAGTCTGTGTGCAGCTTGTCCAAAATGCCACAACCCATGACCAATCAAACTGCTTAACCTTGGTTTTGTCATGTTTTGAAATTCATGTTAGTAGATTAGAGAATGAAGATCTATCAAACTACTTAACCTTGATAGATAAGTAGAGTAGGTAGAGAATAAAGAGTTCATCAGCCTAATCTGAGCTCTTGGAAGTGATAAGGATAGTAGTAGATAGTTTTTATGCTTTCCAAAGAAAAAAATGATGTGAAGGGTTTGCTAATCCAAATGCACCCAAGGGAAGAAAAAATGTTAGGCAAAGTATGATGGGTGTGTAGAAGTGATATTGAAGCAATCATGTTCTTTAAAATTTGAGATCACAACTTCAAAAAAACATCAACAAATGAAGGAAGATGGATCCTCCAAGTAAAAGTAAGGTACTAATCTTCAAAACTCAGAGATATGAACTCTGAGGTTCTGAACACCTCTTGAAAAGGAGCTTCCCTCCCCAAGTGGAGCCACTATTAGTCATTAGTATTTTTCACTATTTGTAGATGACTATAGATTGGTTCTAGATATCCGAAAACAACATTCCTTGAAATATTGTGAGTTGCAGAAATCTCACTACCTTCATTACCCTTATAGAAACTTTTTTACTATTCCATAAGTTTCCCATTTCATGGTCACCCTGTCACTCCTACAAACTCCTTATGGTATTTTACAGATCATTTTCAGCCTCCTTCCCTGCCTATAACCTCATTGGCCTTATTTTCCCCTATCCATAACTCCTCTTTCCCTCTAGGTTTTCCAATGGCCTACTCATTCCCATGTTCCCCAAGGTCCTCAAGCATTGATGGTCTTAAAAACTATCTCTGTAGGCTCTTTAGATAAATCAAGTACATTGGATTTTGGATATTCAATACAACACTTTGACAAATACTATGTTTTTCACTTGAATACTCCAAGCCAATTTTCAATCAAAGACCAGGTCAAAGAATCCTCCCACTAGGTCAATTAGGATTTCATATGTTTTAAGGTTATCATTGGTGTTTCAAACACTGATTTTTCTTTGCTAGAATCTGGCTCAGATATAATATAATGTTAAGACATGGTTATTCAAGGAAGACCTAAAAGTTTCCAAAGAAGTCTACCTTATCAGTTCAAAGTCTGCAAGAGGTAAATGAAAATCGTTTAGCACTTCTATAGGAGTGTTGAAGGTCTATTAGCAGAAATTATTGATGAGATAGGTGGTTTGCTCCTAAATGAAAACAACTTGCAGCAAGGAAGAGAGGAAACAGTTTCTCTTGTAGAGGATTAGGGTTTTTTGATCTTGATGGTCCAGTAGAGTGCCGAAACAGTGATCAATTGTAGAAATGGCATGGGGGAGGCACACCAAACCAAACATGAAGAAACTATTTCAAAAATATTGATGAGATAGGGAAAAAGGTAAGGTGAACTGGACAGAAATGAATTAACTTGAAAGGGCTATAGAAAACTTAGAAGACAACACTGATGATTGTTGTAAAGAGCACTCCAAACACCTAGGGTTTTGGGAGAGTGGCCATAGAGGGTGAAATGCTGAACTAAACTCCATGGTGTAGAAAAAAGAGGGTTTTTAAAGTGCTTCTATGAGAACTCCTCCCAAAGGTGTTTAATGAGCTTGTTATGCCTAAATGAGAAAAAGTATGAGTTCAACTCCATGGTGCAAGCAAAGGAAGGATTTTGAAGATGTCACTGTGTGATCAGGTCCCAAACTTGTAAAAAATGAGCTTGCCATGTATAAATGAGAAAAATATGATGTTGAGCTCCAAGGTGGAAGAAAAGTAGGTTTTTGAGGTTGTTTCTGTATCAAAATAAACATGTCAAAGTCTCCAGGATCAAAAGGAAAATAAAAATTCATAACTCCAACAAACTGCTAGCCAACGTGAAAAGATAAGTTGAGTATTGTAATGGAAACCATATAGGTTTTTGAAGATGACGCTACTATGTAAACAACCTAAGGTTTTCAAAATTGAATTTATCATGCCTCAAGAAGCAAAAGGAAGAGCCACCTCAAATGTTTTCAGTCGCCTACAAACAAAAGTGTTAAAAGACATCAGTGAAAAAGAAAAAAACTTAAAAACTTTAGAAAGTGGGTTTCAAAGATTAAATAAAATTTTCATGAGCCTATAAAAACCAATCTAACACTACAAACAAACTATTTTTTCCTTGCAAAATCATTAGAGCACTCAAGAGTGAAGAATTTCGAGTTTCCAAGTCAAAATTGGACAATTTTTTGTGGTGTTGCATGCCTGGGATCGGGTGTTGCGCCCTTGGTAGGTTTTCCCCATACATTTTACATAGGTGTTGTGTGCCTAGGAGGTAGTGCTACGTGCCTGGCAGAGAGATGCACTCTTTCTCGACACCCACAACAAATTTTCTCTTTGGTGTTGCATGCCTGGGATTCATGCTACTGTTAACACTAGAAAATCGTACAATAGAAGATGGCATTAATTAATGTCAAGCCTAAGGTTTTACAGGACAGGAACACATTATGGAATCAAGAAAATATTTAAAATATCTAAGGTTTTGAGAAAATCAGATTTGAACTAGTCATAAATGCTGGATTGCGCACTTAATCCATCGAGAAGAGCGCCTTCTGCGTGCCTTTTTTCCCCATAAGCGCGCATTCCTGGAAATGGAAAAACGTCGCTTTCTGGGACCACACCAAGAAAAGGACAGTTACTCCATATATGAAGCCACCTAAGGATAGCCACCAACACCCCCTTAGACACTATGTGAGCACACAAAGGAATATTTGAGCACACAATGGAATCATACCTCTCCCTTGGCTCACCATCCATCATGTACCAAGGGAGGGAAGGAGGATTTGAAAATCTCCTATATAAAGCCACCAAGAGATGAAGAAATGGTGATCACATTGTTATGCTAGCCAAAATTGCTGAAGAAACACCAGCAATGTGTGACCCGAAGATGGAGCTAAAGAGGACTCGATCATTGGCCACCCAACAATCCTAGTCCACCACGCCAGAGAGAGAGAGAGAGGGAGACTGCATCAGAGGCAGAGCTTGGAAGGCAACATCCTTGCATCGGGACCTAGAGCCACTCCCTAGGTGCCCTTTGGAAAGTGGGTAAAATTTCTTCTCCATTTCAAACGTTTAATAAGAAGAGGCCTTTGAGTCGTCGTTGGTATTATTATCATTTTGACTCTCTTTGATAGCTTCTGTATATTTGTGTTTTAGTTTTAGTTTAACCAGAGCATACTTTAGCATATTGTTTCTACTAAATTTTATGCTTTTGAGCTCCACCACTTTCTGCCTGTTACCAATAGTTTAAAGAGTATACCACACTCTTTAAACTAGTGCAATTTCATACATTCATGTGACAAATCCACCACTACAGGATTAGCGACTCCACTGACATATTCCAAGTTTATGTGGTTGTGCCATATTTTGCAGGAGACCCCTTGTCTATGCTGGAGTGGAGTTGACAGTCCTCTGACCCATATTATATTCCCTAGATTCACTATAGTGACAAACTAAAGAAGGCATCTCCTAATTTTTTTTTACTTGCAGGATCTTTTCGCGTAGTTTCTTCTCACAGACGAGCAGTGCATGCGTTCAGGACTGACCCACGCACAGGAAAGCGCACCTGTCAGAGCCTTTTCCACGCAAATTATAGAATGAGACTTTATTTTTCTCTATATTCTTCATTTTTCTTCTTGTAACTGTGCTGGGCAGCCCCTAATGTATCTGCCAGCACCTGTGTTGACACCCCACATCTTCTGAGAACTCACTTTTTGCTACTTTCTGTAGGCATAGACTTAGTTTTCATTTAAGTTGGTTTGTTGCAAAAAAAATTCACATAGTTTAAGTAGGCGGAAAATTAACCATTTCTTTATGAATGATTTATGTTTTTCAAACTTTGGTATGCACACATAGATTAACTAGTCCAAGTAAGCTAGTTTTATTTTCTAGTGTAGAAATTGTTTAGCTTAATTCAATTTTTGCATTTAGGAAATTGCGGGACTAGGTTTGAATGACCAATTAGAGCAAGTAATCTCTGTTTCCTTTGCACCCTTCAGTGACACTAGAAAATCATATGAACGCTCTATTTTTTCGATTCGCCATCTCCCTTTAGTTAGTCACATAAATTAACTAGGAAGATTTGAAAGAGGCCCATTATCCACACACATTTTCCATTTTGAGCTAGGAACAAGATAACGTAGTGTAAATAGGGGTTTTTTGTAAAAGGATCACTCATATCAAAATTCTTAAACTATGAGCTTGTTCACCTTATGCTCACACACACTCACCCACTAAGCAAAGCAAGCCACCTAAAACTAGCTTAAACCAACTTACTAAACTCTCCCCACAGGGGCCATAAGAGAATTTATATATTAAGCTAGGATCAAGGGGGGAGGCATCCAATAAGCCGCCTTGATCACACTTCATACTAAAACATAGAATTTTTATATTTAGGGAGCTTCAAAATCCACCTATCATCCCATGAAAAAGAAAACTTGAGCGCGGAAGAGACCCAATTCAGAGGGGGTTAGGCTTAGGCGCAGTGCGTGCGGTATCAATTGGGGCTACCTGACCCGATTGATACTCGGTACTGTTAGCTGAATACCAAGAAGCCAAAGACTTGAACGCTCACCTGGGATGATTGTTCTTAGTGGAAAAAACTAGGTCATCCTTTACCCTATAGGTGACGGTGTAGGAAAGTGACAAACCCTCTACCCTTACCTTGGTGGATTCTCTTCAGTTGATTGGGGGTGTCACCAACTCTTATGGGACGTTGTGCCAACACTTGAAATAAATATTCTCAAGGCCTAGTTACTTTTGAGCATGTGAGGATGCATACGTCTTCTAGGATTTTGTGTCTCATGCGAAAAACTAAAAAAAGAGCCATATTTTTTCTTGATTGATCACATAGATTAAAGTTAAAGGTAAAATAATTTATTTTCACTTTGTTTTATGTATGTGGCCATAATTTTCCTTTGACCTAGACTCTTTACCCTAAAATTTTTCCAAAACATAACCTGGTCGACACCCAAACTGTCTCTGTGGAACCTCATTGATCCATGCGTCTTTTGGACCTCCCCCCATTATAGGGAGGGGTTCCAGGTCTTTCGCCATTTAGGCATCAAATACAAAATGCTGCCACCATCATTGGTTCATCCTTCATTGGAGAAACCATATTTGGGAACCCTAGTCGGTCTCCCAACACCACACCACACACCACTCCCCCCTCAACCCCTAGGAGGCAGAGGAGCGCATCCCATTTGGAAAGCCAATTGAACACACATTAGGGTACGTCACATACTAACCCTATTTCTAACCATAACTTCATGTCTTAAAACATTTCCATGGCGTCAACCTCCCAGTCATGCTTCTTAGCTGCATTGAATCTACCTGATTTAACCAAGCTCACAAATAACCCCATCGCACATGATCCTTCATGGCCTCTCATGCCCATGAAGCTCCCTTCGGATATACCAAAGTTTGAAGGCAAGAAAATGGAAGACCCAGGTAATCATATAATAGCCTTTCACCTGTGGTGCTCATCGAATAGTATCATCAATGACACTATTCGATTGAGGCTATTTCAATGCACTCTTACGGGAGTGGCTGCGAAATGGTACGTGGAGAAACCCCATGCTTCACATGGAACCTTTAGTTACTAACTCATTTTAGACAAACCCTCGCCATCCATATCTCTGACCATATTCATGAGTGGAGGTGGCATCGCAGTTTATGCAAAGCTAAACTCGACAATCGGGTTATCTTAGATTTATTATTGAAAACTCTAAGGGTGGAGATTTCGAAGGATGTGTCACAGCAATATCCCAGATCTGAAGAGGACGGAATCAGTAAAGCCCATAAGCTTGAACTGATTTATACGCAGTCAGGATACATTTACAATATCTTGCCTAATGCCCCACACCCGCAAAATTATCAAGAATTGCAAGGTGCATCAAACTCTACAGGTGGACTTATTGGGTTAATGACCTAAGGGTACCTAGGTAGAAGTAGTTCCAATCCTGGTTACACAAATAACATGTCTCAACCCATATTTCAAAGTCATCACATGCCTCAGCAAGATTTGACTAATAGGGCGCAAGCGTATCACCAACAAGGAACCTATCCTCCAGCTGAGGGGACCCAGTACATAGGAAGAAACACTGACGAAAGAGCTCCCCCCCAACAACCAGGTGCAAACAAGGGATAGTGTTATGCTCAGTCCCAATCACATGACACACCTACGCAAACCAATGCATAGGTGAACTTTGTGCAGCCGTACCAGAATCAACCACACGGGTATAACCAGGAGAACTACCCTCCTAATGTGGTTAAGAAAAAATAAAAGAACAAGCGCAAAGGGAACCCTATATAGGGGGGCAGCAACCAATAGCGCCCACCACGATCCCAAGCTGGAGGCAGCTCTAGCAGGAATCAAAACCAAGAGCCAAGAAACACCCAATGGCAAGGAAAAATGCCACCTCTACAAACAAAAAATTCTTGTTCAATATGTGGTTAGTACGGGCACTATACTCACCACTGTCCCAATCTCCTTGAGCTAAAAGAGCTTCAGAGTAACCTAGGACAAGGAGGATATTCCCAACAATCCGCTGTTATGAAAGAACCTTTCCCCCAACAAGGGTCGGTCAGCACTCAACAAAAAAACCCAGAAGATTCCAGGAAAAAAAGCCATGAAATTTACATGACTAGGGAAGAAATGTTTCTCCAAACATGGAATCGTAGTTACGACACCCCACGAGACTCCAATACATTAGGGGCTAGTACTAGTGTGCCGACTGCACCTTTGACCATTTCAAAGACGCCTATAGAACCATTTCCAAAGTTGGCAAAGGGACCTAATAGGCGAGCGGGTAACTACTCCAAATCAACCCATAATTATAGCATCATGGATGATTTAGCTCAATCACCTGTTGCTATGTCCACATTGGAAGTACTGCAGTCATGCCCAAAGCAACGGAAAGCCCTAATTTCCGCATTAGGTGCTATCGACCCTACCGATACGCGGATGATGGCTTTTGATTTAGACAAAGCTACCCCTAGGCTTCCTTCTATGGTCGCATTCCAGATACCAGTATCTATTCAGAATATCACTATTCACCAATGTTTCATCAACAAAGGTGCATACACATGCATTATGTCAAAAAATGTTTGGCAAAAGTTGGGTTCTCCCGAACTAAAACCCTCGGTCATAATGCTTCGAGCCTACAACGTTCGTCCCTCGACACCCGTCGACCTCTACCAAAATGTCTCGGTCTGTTTAGCTGGAAAGATGGTCCACATAGACATTGAAGTCTTGGATGCTCACTTGGATTACAATATACTCCTTGGGTGGAGTTATATGTATGCCATGTCCACCATAGCCTCCTCCGTCTTCTGCATTATCATATTCCCCCACTAGGATTGCATCATTACTGTAAACCAGCTGACACCTAGTGAGAAGCATCCCCTAACCAACACAGATGTAATTATACCCTATTTAGATACAGCTGTAGATGGTCTTTCATGGTACCAAGAATATGGCCCTGTCCAATTCAAATTGTCGTCCATCCTAGGGTCATTCCTAGGAGATCCTCCCATTATCCCTGAGGTATCACCTGACTCCACAAGGGCTCCAGTGTGCATGATTTCCACATCAAGAATTGATGTTAGTCAGGGTACAGACTCAAGTAGTAATGACACTAATGCATTGGCCATGACAACCTCTCTAGCCTACACTGCCTCCCAAACCCATTTCCTCTACCCCCCAGCTGGCTTCATCTCCCAGCAGGTTTTGACAACAATGGTATTACCCAACATATCGTTGACGTTCCCAGTTTGGTACTTGGTTCCCCCTTCTAGAATAGGAGCCACAAATGTTACTACCACAGGGTTAAAGCCCCTCAGCCTCAAGGAGCCCCAACCAACTCGAGAAACGGTTGAGACCACCCCTGCAAAGGAAGTTCCCATTGCGAAACCGGTTATCACAGCCAAGAAAACCACAAGCAGCGGGAATAAAATGGTGACCCCCGCCATTCAAAGGGAATCACCATTCTGCACCATATTTAATGTTATAGGCCAGCCCACCCACATATGTCTATAGCTAGACGAGTTAAAACCACTCCTTGGCTCTGAAGCAGATGCCTCGATGCCACGTTCTCGTAAAAAGGAACCTACCTGAAAAGGTAAAGAAAACCTACTACGTACTAATCATGCATGCTCTCTCTGTGGCACCTATGGGCACTATACCCACCATTGTCCAGAGATACCACAGTATAGGGATGCCTTGCATACAGTCGAGCGATCCTATCAAGATGATCCCTCGACCTAGTTGATTAACGATGAACTTTGCACCATCCTATACTTACAAGAGGAACATAGGATTGTAGAAAGGCCCTTAGTAATGCCCATTATATGTTGTACGCTATGCGATGAATGTGGCCATTAGCTCAAAGAGTGCGCAGCCTTGGAACTCATTCACAAATGGTATCAAATCAAAAGGGTTTAATACGTATGGCTACGGGCGGCGCAATTCACATGCCCATTATGCACCGACTATTATAGGTCAATTTGGGCACCATTCCCAATGATCTGGTTAACTGGGAATCATCTCCAGGACCAATGATCAAGGGTCTAATATCATTCCCTATCATTTCAGTTGCTACATGCCCTAAGATAAAGAACAAGACAAATCAAGCAAAGGTTTCCAAGGTTTGAAGATTATTATATAGCATATCAGAGCTCACCAACGCAGGCTCCAAGGGGCCTAAGTGCATTGCATATGTAGGTATCCCCATGCAAGGCTGCTCTGCAAAGCACTTCCTGACATTCACAGGTGCGTTGGTCACATTGGGAGCGAAATTCTCATTGTTCCGGAATCTCCACTTGGCCAGTTCCTTCTAGAAGAGTTCACATGTGTCAAGATTCAGATCCAAGTGTCCATTTGACATCTACATGACTGGAAACATGTCTTGCCTATTATTGGAAATTCATTGATTTCTAAACAACCTATAGTTCATCTATAAATTGAGCACAGATATAAGTGCTTGAAGAGGAAGAATTTGAGTAGAGAAATGTTGGAGAATTTTCAATTAAGAGCTAGATTTGTATAGCTGCTGCTGGGGAGATTTATACTGTGATGAGGCTTGGGGATGTTGCTGGAAGGGTCACTTCAAATCATTCATTTGGTTGTAACCTCTCATTCTATCATCAATAAAGAATACTACTTGTTTTTCCCTATATACATCTGTATTGACTTTGATTTTCCATATTGCAAGATCTTGGTTGATGTATATGGTTTATGCTTTACTGATTTAGCTAACTAGCTTGAATAGATATCAATATTATTGCATCTTCTATTGTTTCAGTGTTCTTTCTTGCAGTAAGCATTCAGCACAAAACCACTTGAATTTGAAGCTACAACAGAAGTGACAGAAGGAGCCATTTGGAAGTGACTAATCAGGTAAGCCTTTGATCCTCTCTATGTATCTATTTTAGTTAGGAAAAATAGTCGTATAGTCTTTCACCTATTGTTCCAGAATAACACCTATCTAGGGAAGCCCTATTTATCCTTAATTCACAATTCTGGCCCAACAAAATGGCGACTCCACTGGGGATTGAACCCATAATTTCTCTTAGTTCTAGGTGTTTAAGCCTCTGATTTTGTTTTTTTATCCACCCAGTAGTTGTTACTCATCAAGATTAAAAATTTTCAAAGCCAAATTAGCAAATATAGTGAGTTAAACAGTAGTATTTTTCTTTATATACTGCGCCCAATGCACCCTTAGATAGGACACAGTGCTTTGCAGAGCATTGTATCCTTTCCTAGCCTGCATTGCAGAGGATTTTTCCCTTTGGAGACCGCGTTAACTCTTGAAAACACCCAAATTCCATTGAATTTTCTTTTGCAATTTTCTTCAGTTTGTTTTCTGCTCCGTTTTGAAAATTTTGCTTTTCATATTGACCAGTGACTCTATATACTTCTTCCTCCTTTGACTGAAAATTTTTTCAATGTTTGTTTAAATTTTTTTTCTTTATCATTGACAAGTTGATTTCAAAGTACTTCTTATGGTCGCATTAAGAATCATTTGCTTTCAAAAATAGGAAATTTCCGTAAAATCTTCATTTCCTTGATAGGAGAAATTATTGTTCAAGTCCTCATTTTTCCTTCAAAAGAGAAATTGTTGTTTGTATTATTTGTTTCTTGAAAGTAAAAATCATTTGAATTATTGATTTAGTGCAGCTAGTTTCTTTTTTTCATTCATAAAATCAAATAAACTGAAAAGAAAAACTTGCATTTGCATGTGGAATAATGTTTGTTTTGCAAAAGGAACATTGGGAAATCTGCATTTAGTTTGTGCTCATTGATTTGTTTTGTTCATTGATTTGTTTGCTCAAAAATTATTTACTCTCTTCCCTTAGTAGCTAGGTTTTTCATTGAAAAAGATGAATGTGAAAGATTCTTTATCATTCTTAGCTTGCATTTTAGGAATTTAATACACACCATCGCGGTGAACCTTTGAAAGGAAAATTGTAAGCAAGATCAACATAAAATTAATCTCAATTTACCTAAAAAGGCATTGGAACCATAACGATAACATTTAGAAGGTTTAGGCTAGAGACGTGTTCCGGCGTCGTAAAACATAGCAGCTGTTGTTAACTTGTCTGCGATACATTCCGAGTGTGATACCTCACTCCACGTACGTAAGTATATCGTAGCTCGTCCACGTAAGTTTGGGTATATCGGGTGGTGTTACAGTACGATAAGTATAAAGGGGTGCTCTCATTGTGTGGCTTCGCATAATATAGCGCTAATACGGACTTGGGCCTCCACGTACCTTCAGGTATATTTGGGAGGACAAATTTTAGGTGTTATCCATACATAGTGAACCATGTCGGCCACCTTGAAATTCTGATACACTGAACACAACATTCAGGGAGATTTCCTGCCTGTACTTCTTGGTTCGCCAGGAGGTATTTTGTAGTTCACAGTTTCTTGGTAAACCCTTTTGCCTAGCATTACCTTCTTTTTGGTTTTTTTTTTTTTGGTTAAAATAAATCATTAATCGTAGAAGAAAAAAAATCCAATCCACCGTCGTTTGCGTAGATTAGCTTTAAAACCACCTTTACTGCCAGAAGTTATTTTTGGTAGGCGAAGGTTATCACGATCTACCAAATCAAGTAAAATTCATACCTCTGGTGAAACATCATTTTCCAATAATCCAAAGTTAGCTCAATTTGTTTCCACACATCCCAGTTCATTTACTGTTGTTGAAATGGAGTCTTCGTAGCTACCCGTGGTCACGATCCATTCAATCAGTGAGACCATACCTCCTGGACCTGACATTTTTTAATCACAAATTTATCCAGACCCTATCTCTTCTTTTCCAGAACATCTGAATCCTCAAGTCGAAAAAATGGAATTTGTTCCTACCTTCGTCATCCCAAAAAATTCTATAGCCATTGAAACTCCTATATCACACAGTCAACCATCTGAAATATATTTTGGGTCTGACGGTGAGATTCTTTCACCTAGTTTAATTGTGATTGAAAAAATCCCACAATATGATACACCTTTAACTCCAACCCATTTTGGGGATGACCTTTACCTACCATACTTTTCCTCAATTTTTTCCATCTGCTTTTGTTAATACTGTTCCCATTCAATCTTTCGTCGATTTTTGAGGGTATACATTTGGTCAAACAACCATGTCTTAACCAACATCTTCAGTTAAGTCTACTGTTCCAATTACATCAGCTCCAACCCTCACTACTCTGTCAATTTTCACAACTTCACCAGAGTCATATTTTCACGGTGGCCATACGATCCCAACAGGTTACAAATCATTATCTGGGACTTTCTCTGGTGCATCTTCAAGACCATGGTCTTTACCAATGTCATCATCCGATATTTTAACTGGTAGTCCTATCATTGGTACTAAACGACTTGATTCATTACATACATCATCAGGGAAATATCAAGTCAGTCCTTTTGGGTCAATTCCTTTAAATACCATATCAGCTAGACTCCCAACATTCAGGGAACAATATTTTTCGTCTTATTATCCACCTTATGCTGGGGGGAAACATTTGGTCACCCAATATGACAGTACTCCATCACTTTTTGGTCCAACTAATGCTGACATGAATTTTTTTCAATGGCAACCCACTCTGCCTATCCAGCCACAAATGGTTGTACATTCGTATCAACCGGTTCAACTTGTTACACCCACTTCATTACCACTTGTTAATACATCTCTACCCCTATTACAGAATAAAAATATTTTACATGAACCTTATCAAACGGGTTCTTCATCTCAATATCATCAAATTTTGGGTCCACAAAATCCAAATCCTTTGGTTAATTTACAACAACCTGTATCAGGCATCATTTATTCACAAGCTAGTGCACCATTTTATGGGATGTCACAACCGCAACCTAGTTATGCATATCAATTGAATCCAAGTTATACTAATTTAGGTTATAATATTGGTGGATAGACCCCTTGGTAGCCACAGGTGCAAATGCCTCAAACCTCTTTTCAGCAAGTATCATATCCAGGTTTTGGTCAACATAATCCTCAAGCGTTTGCTACGCAAAATAAACCCTATCCGGGTTACCAAAATCAGATTCCGTATGCTGGTGCTCAAAGTCCTATTGCTCAAGAAATTCCATATTACCCTGGATATGCTCAAACTAACCTTAATCGAAAGTTTCCTTTTGTTACAACTTTAGAAATACCAGATTTAAATCGGTTAACCAATGATCCTCTAAATTATGCTCCTTGGTGGTCGGTGATACCTCATAAATTACCCTCTGATATTCCTAAAATCAATGGAAACCCTGGAGAAGATCTGTTGACTCATGTCATGACTTATCATTTATGGTGTTCATCAAATTCTCTAAATGATGATTCTCTTCGACTATGTCTTTTCCAGCGTACACTTACAGGTTCGACTACTAAATGGTACATTGAGTTACCTAGAGCTTCTTTTGACAATTTCACTGCCCTAGCTACTATATTTTTGACCCATTTCCAGTTATCGATCAGATACAAAACTGGAATGGAACTCTTGACCAACTTCAAACAGACTAATGCTACTCAAATTTCTGATCATATTCATGAGTGGTGTCACTGTCGATGAATGGTTAAGACATTTGTTTCGAATCAAATCCTTTATGAATGGTTCATTAAGTCCCTATTACCATCTATAACTGAGGATGTGGCTAAGGGTGGCATCATCATAGAAGAGAAAATTATCGCTCATGCCCAATATTTATACTTGATTTACACTCAGTCTGGCATGCTCTATGAAAAAATTCCTAATGTGCCGCGATCTAATTTCAATTTTCCTCCTCAAATAAAGGACTCTCATGCCAGAGATGACTTGATAGGCATTGCAAACAAACATCATGCTACTGCATCTAATCCTACTCCTACTTCTGAAATTAATGTCGTTTCATTTGAAAAAGGCAATAGTGACAAGAAACCAGGAAGTAAGAAAAAGGGGAAATCAAAGAAAAAGAAAACTTCTAACCCATAGGAAATATCATCTGATCAACCGTATCGACCACGGAAACGTCGTTATCCATGCATAATCTGTAATGAGGAACACTTTGTTAGGGATTTTCCTAACCATGCTAAAGTCTAAAAAATAATCAAGACTTCCCATGCATCAGCTACGTTGACAGACCCATTTCCAAATCTAGACACTAGTTTGGGTGCTACGGATCCAGCTCCTAGTTCCCAAGTGTTAGTGTTATCCACCATAAAACCTTCACAAGATATTTTGGTGTCAACACATAATAAATACTATGATAGTATGGCCACCGATCAACCTACTACCTCGACAACGAATCCATCTACTGAATCAGTACCACCTACTGTTATTCCTGAATTGCAATTAAGCCACTGAAGGGAGTAATTCATAAATCAACATATAATCGTCAAGCAAGAGCTACACAAAATTATAATATAGTTGAAGATTTGGCTTAATCCCCTTCAACTATGTCTACTTTTTAGGTATTACAGAATTTTCCCTCCCAGAAGCAGGCTTTATTATCGGCCATTGGTGGAATTGATCCTACTGATTCTAATCTTGTCATCTTTAATCATACGAGCTATGTACCGCAACTACTAGCAGAATTGGCATTCTCCATACAAGTAAATGTTCTCAATCACTTATTCATCACACTATTATTGATGAGGGAGCTTCTACGTGAATTATGTCTCTAAACTTTTGGAAGTCACTTGGCTCGCCATGATTATCACAATCATCAACGAAGTTGAAGGCTTTTTATGGAAGGACATATAAACCTTGTGGTATTATCAATAACCTGCATGTTGAACTAGGGGGGAAAATAATGAATATTGATGTCGAGGTTGTTGACGGACCCCTTGACTATAATATTTTAATTCAAAGACCATGGGTATATGCAATGACTACAATTGTTTCTACATACTTTAGAATGATTTCCTTTCCACATAAAGGTACAATCATAGTCATTAATCAGTTATCCTTTTTTTCCTCTGCTTCACAGGTAACTAGAAGATTTCTGTTTGTTCACTTACCCCAAATAGAAATTCAGAACATTGGTGTAGGAATCTTAAACGATTCCACTCTTGTGGGAACATTTGCATTACTGCTGCTCGCAACGTCAACAAAAATTGCAAGTATAGAGACCTACTACATGATCTCTTCCACTCTATCTGGCTTAAGGAATATTACGGGTGATTCTGATATTTCTACGTTGGATGAATTTTTACCGCCCAGCCCTATTGAGCTGGCTTAACAATCAATCTATTTGGTTTGGGTGGCAAATCCGAAATCAGTGTCACAGAGTGTATAGTTTGATCGTTCCTTAGATTTTTTTACTCCTTCTGATCCATTTTCCTCAATTTTTTTGACAAATGAAAATATTTTGGAAGCTATGATGTCAGAAGGAGAACCATGGGAAGATTATCATCATCGTTCCCATCTTCCTGATTATGAAGAAAACAATCTTAGTGAACTATATCACCCATCCATCAAAAATTTATTTTTGAATTCTTTATCGATTAATGCAATCAATTCCGAGCGAAATTTATCAAATATCGAAAAACAATTTCTATCGATATTTCGACCAAACCGAGCATTGTAGAAAATATTCATATCAGTGTATCTTGTTCCCCATCAGAAATTGATTCATATCACTCTTTATTTCATGAATTTCATGGTGTATTCACTTGGTCTTATGAAGAAATGCCAGGCATAGATATTAGTATAGTTGAACACACTATTAATATGTATCCTGATGTCAAACCGGTGCGCCAACGACTTCGCCTTGTTCATCCGAAGAAATCCATTGCCATCAAAGCAGAAGTTGAAAAACTTTTGCGTGCTCTTTTCATTTACCCTATTCCGCTAACTGAGTGGGTTTCCAATATTGTTCCTGTCATGAAAAAACAAGGAACCATTAGAGTGTGTGTCGATTATCGGGATGTCAATATGGCTTGTCCAAAAGACAACTATCCTACTCCCTTTATCGACCATATTATTGACAATTGTGCTGGATGCGAAATATTCTCATTTATGGATGGATTTTCCGACTACAATAAAATCAATATCTTCCCATATGACCAACATCAGACAACATTCATCTGTCCCTGGGGCACATTTGCATATAGGAAACTTCGGTTTGGTTTAAAGAATGTTGGGGAAACTTTTTAGAGAACAATGGATTATGATTTCAACGACATCAACCACATTGTTCAACCATATCTAGACGATTTACCAGAGCATTCACGAAATCAGACTGACCACCCAATGCATTTAAGAGCCATTTTCTTACGCTACTGAGACTAAAAAATATGCCTCAATCCACATAAATGTGTGTTTTTTGTTGGTTATATTCGATTACTCGGATTCGTAGTCTCAAAAGAAGGAATCTGAAAAGATCCACTGAAGGTACAAGGCATTCTTGATTTTCCTGCACCATCAAATTTACTTCAGATCCAAAAACTTCAAGGAAAGGCTAACTTCCTAAGAAGGTTCATTCCAAAATACACCGAAATGGCTAAAGGATTTACTCGATTATTGAAAAAGGGGGTTCCCTTCCATTGGGACCAAGTCGTGCAAGCTTCTTTTGATGTTGTCAAGGACACTCTTGTCCGAGCGTCATTAATGTATCCTCCTAATTATCAAAATGATTATTTCCTATATATCGTCGAGGCTGAAACGACCATCGCTATGTTTTTAGTCAAAGTAGAAGATGGAATTGAACATCCGATCTATTATTTGAGTCGTAATCTCAATGATACGGAATTTAAGTACTCGTATGTGGAAAATATTTCCTTGGTAGTTGTTCAAGCTGTCCAAATATTTCGTCATTATATCCTGCTCCAAAAACAACAATAGTTTCAGATTGCAACCCCATGACTCATATATTATCACGTCAATTGCTAGGAGGAAAATATTCAAAATGGATTGTCATTTTGCAGGAATTTTATTTGGAATTCATCAAATCCAAGTCAAAGAAGTCTTTAGTTTTGGCTGAGCTTCTCTGTGACCTTCCCTCTGATAGCACTGCAACTACATAGGAACCATCAATTCCTGACAAGTCTCTATTTCTAATCGGATCATTTGATCCCTGGTATGGGTATTTAATCATTTATATCCAAACCCAAAATTTTCAACCTAATACCTCTTGCTCTGAATAGCGACATATTTGATACCAAGCCAATATTATCTGATCGTCGATGATACACTTTATCGCCATGGTGTCGATACCATTTTAAGGATGTGCCTCACTCATGAGGAGGCATAAAAAGTTTTAAATGATTGTCATGCTAGGGCTTGTGGTGGAAATTTACCTGGTTATGATACCGCGTAGAATATACTCCACCCTGGTTACTTTTGGCCTACTATTTTTTGAGATTGCATCCTCACAGTCAGAATTTGTCATGCATGCCATATTTTTTATCGTAAAATCCACAAACCACCAGTGCCAATGCATCATGTTGTCTTTGTCGGCCATTTATGAAATGGGGTATTGACTTCATGACCTGTAACCCTCCTTCGTCCAGGGTACATGGTTATATTATTGTCACAGTCGACTATTTTACCAAATGGGCCAAAGCAATGCCTACATTCAACAACACAAGACAAACAACTACATTGTTTTTCTTTAACCACGTCATTGCATAGTTTCAGGTCCCACAAGCATGGAAAATTTTAGGGGCTAATATTCGCAGGTGGGCTAATTTTCCATGGTTTTTCCAAAAAAAAGATTCGCCAATTTCCATTTTTTTATAAAAATGATTCGCCTGAATTTTACAATATAAATTTATTTTACGTTAGAAATTGCCAAAATTATATAGACAATATATATAATATCATTATAAATTTGAATAATTTTACAAATACATCAATAAACATTTTATAGTTTGCATATTAGGGACTAGTGAGATTCGCCAATTTTTTAAACTTCAAGATAATTTTCCATCCTTAAAATTATCCCTACCCACAAGCCATAGTTACAGATCATGGGAAGCATTTTCGAAACCACATAATTTCTGAATTGACTGCTAAGTTAGGACTGTCACATGATAATTCTACTCCTTATTATCCACAATCAAATGGACAAGTTGAGGCTATTAACAAAATTCTTAAACGAATTCTTAAACAAATGATAGGAGTCTATAAAAGGAATTTTCATTTGATCCTGTACTCCGCCTTATTGGCGTATCAAACCTCGATGAGAAATGCAACTGGATTTACTCCTTTTCAATTGGTGTATGGTCTGGAAGACATCTTACCAATCCAATGCAAAATATCAACATTAAAGCTCACGATAGACTCGTTACCTGACACCTAAGAAGAAGAAGCACATCTCCTTAACCTCATTCATCTTGATGAAATGCGTCGTGAAGCCCAATTGGCCAACGAAGCCCATAAGAGACGTATAAAGGCACAATATGACAAAAATTTCCAACCTCGCATCTACTCAGAGGGTGACTTGGTCTTTCTTTATGATCAAGAAGCTAATGTAATAGGTACAGGGAAATTCAAGCCATTGTGGCATGGCCCCTATATTTTCAAATGAATTCTTGCTAAGGGTACCTACGAGTTAGTTGATTACGATGGAATTCCATTGGCACAGCCTAGAAATGGGTTGTATTTGAAACGTTACTATGCTTAATCATAAGCGTAGTAATTTTTTGCATTATATTGTATATATGTTGTTGATTTGCATTCACTATCTTAATTTTATTTTAGAGTTTTCTTGACATTAGTAATGCACTTTACAATTTCATTGCATATGTCTGAATCTTCAGAACCATTTTTTGGATATGTTGATGATGCTAGTTGTAGTACGCATAATCTATCCTCTGCAGCGTGGGCCATTTTTGCTCCGAACGACGAGTTAGTGAGTTTTCAAGGGATTTTTATTGGTAGATCGACGAACAATATCGCTAAGTATAGCGCGTTGATTGAACTTCTCTCTGATGCCATTTCATTTGGTATTAACCGCATAATCATAAGGTTAGACTCACAACTTGTAGTATTACAACTTACTAGTGTTTATACTGTTAGAAATCCAACACTTCTTAGATTGTTCCTAAGAGTTCGACTTTTGGAAAGACATTTTGATTTCATTCAATATCAACATATTTCTAGAAATTTGAACACATTGACTGATTCATTAGCTAATCAAGTTTTAGACAGACATTTGCAACATATATAAAGAAAACATTCACATAATTGAATAGGATTTCACAATAAACATAGGAAAAACTCTGAAATCATATAGATAGATAGTTATAGGTTCTTACAAAATTTGTGCCCAAGACACATTGGTCATCTACATCAAAATGTATGAAAAATGTCACAACTAAACTAGTGGTGCTTATGGTAACATGCTATAGATCTAGCAATCCTACAGAGAAACTGCATCCAACTGTTAGGAACCCCAATAGTGTGTCGCTGCAGTCGCATGGGTAACTCTTCGACACAAAAATCTGGAATTCCGAAGGTCAAAACCTCTATGTGTTACTAAAGCTTAGCTAGAGTCTCATCCATATCAAGGTCGTGAAGGATTTCTCTCTCGACAGCCCTCTCTATTGGTGCATCTGCTTCACACTCTGGTTCCTCTATTGGTTGAACACGTCCAATATCTGCATTAAATCAAACATTTAGTTTAGTCTTGGAAAGAAATCAAAACACGAAAACATTGTATAAACTTTAGAAAAAAAAAACATGGTCAAAACATTCTTACCCATTGCACCCCAATGAGCACCTTCTGGTAATACTAAATCTAGATATCCTCAAAACTCAACGCCTATGTATGCGTACTCATCGATGGCGACAATATGTCGTCGAAAACAGGTGAAGAATGCAGTAGAGAACACAATGGTCGATTGGCCTGCATGCCGACCCATGAGTTCTACCCATCTCTGCATTCGAGGATCTCTAGGACTAGATATATCTAGTGTTACATGTTGTGGCTACATTAGTGGAATCCGTTCCAAAGCGAAGGAGATAAGGATTGAACCATAACTGAAATTATTCTTCCTTCCTCCATTTTCTTTGTTCAGTTGTTCCTTTATCTGAGATAGAATAGCTTCAGACGAGTTGAACACTGTTGGCTCTAAACACTCTAGCGCATACTGCATATATGATCTATTCGCTACATGTAGTGTAACAGTGTCAGCAAGTTTAGCGATCGTGAAAAGGATGGTTCTCAAAGGCAAATCCCTAACATCTCGGATGTTTATTTTTCCATCTTTGCTAGGTTCTGCCCCTAGATAGCAATACTGCACAACATAATCCCTCACTGTCTCTCCTTAAATGGTAGACCATGTGAGAGAAATGGGAAAACCTGTGAGAAAATACACTTCCTCAACTGTTATGAGAACCACTTGATTTTTAATGTGAAATGCATCTCTTATCGGATCCCATGCTCGAACTAAGAACTCTAAGAGTTCTATTTGTTGCCTCATTCTCAACAAATTGAAGTACTTAAGTAGTCCACAATCTCTTCAGGCTCTTACAATACCCGGATCATTCAAGGCAATCATATCTTGTTCTTCATGTTCTCTTTCCCTCCATGTAATCATCATTATAATTCGATGGAAACCTGAAATACAACCATGAGATCCATTAGATTCCATTCATTGCAAAAAATTAGGAAAATTTTGGGCACAACATGACTTGAACTGTGCTCAACGCACTCCCTGGGCTGAGATAGTAATCTAGATACCCTTAACTGTATCTACTATGCAACATAGGTTTCGACATTCAGGGGTGCATTGCCCTCATTTTGGGTAGAATTTACCATAGGGGCCTTAAAACACTAAAAATTTGCAGAAAATGGAAATGAAATGAAGAGGAGGTTCATGGTACTAAACTGGATCAAATGGCAATAAAATCCATCCACAAAAACAACTGTAATCGATGACTGAAGTTCGGGGGAAAAATCAGGTTCAGAGCTCCAAAATGCAAATGGTAACTATGGAATGGTAAAAATGAATAGTGAAACTACTTTTTATAGTCATTTAATTGATTCCAAGTTAAATTTATTGCTATGACTATGGTTCTATTATGTTTTTATCATGAAATAGGTATTTTTAATCCATTTGATGTTGCTCTGAAATAGGACATACAACTGATGAACAGATTAGTCGTGCATATTTATTCAAAGAATGACTTGACCACAAAGCATACCATTCCTTCTTATTTTTCGAGCTTTGATAAAAATGAAAAAATATTCGAATCACACTTTTATGTCTTTTTCGAACTTCGATAACATCAAAAAAGGAACCCCTAGAGTCTTCTTTCAGCTCTTTTTATACTTCGATAATGTGAAAAGATTGCGAAGCACTTGTCTCTTTGAGCTTGTTAAAGTAAATGAATTGATATCTACTCAGTATAAGTTTAACCCTTTTCCAGACTGAGATAGATTAATTACGAAAAAGGAATACCTTAGTTAAACATGACCAAAGAGGTTCTTTCAAATATTATTTTACACTTTTTCGGGTTTGAGAGAGAAATTTACGAAAAAATACTTATGGATTTTTCTTTCATCCTCTTTTTCAAACTCTATAAATATGAAAAAGGACCAGGATATCACCATCGTTAAGCTCGTTAAAACATAAAATAGTGACGGGATATCACCATCGTTAAGGACCAGAATATCACCATCGTTAAGGACCAGGATATCACCATTGCAAGAATCGAGTTTCATTCATCGCTAGACTCGTTAAATTATTAAATAGCGATACTTTATTCACCCGAAGGGTTGAATTATATATCAAGAAAATGTTATCCTCCCCAATATTTTTAAAAAATAAAGTGGTACTAGTTGACAAATGACCAGGGAAAATTTGGGAAAAGTGAGCAAAAATTTCTTTTTGGTAGCAAGTCGCTCTTGAACATGACACTTCTTTCACTCCATGTCCATGACTGTTTGGGTTGGGTAATCATCTTGATGGTTCATTCACACCTATGGTTCATCATACCTTCACTTCGGTTCTAGGTCAATGTTGCCAACTCATCACAGTGTCACCGATATGTTCAAGATAAGTCATCCAGTGATTTAAAACTAATCCTTCTCAATACTCGTAAACCTTCATTTTCATGACCGTCATCCCTGAAAATTGCTATATGAATTCATACCCTTGTTTTTGAAATCAGTAACTCCTATTTTAAAATAAGGTGACTTCTTGTCGACAACAAATCAATATCTAGGAATTTCACTTAGAAACATCAGATTCCAGTACCATGAGGCTTGTTATAGCATCGACAAGATCCTCGCTTCTGGACCTTTGACCAAAATATTTTGTTTGAAGTTCGACATCAAATCATATATTCATGCCTTACGAAATGTACTGCAGTACCTTGAGGGCCATTTTCATTAATGGTGGTTCTCTCACGTTTGTTAACAACTCACATCATTGGCTAGTAATCAAACGATGTCTTTCATGTTCGACGACAAATCATATATTCGCATGGCTAGACTTGTACCTGAATGATCGAGTGCATGAAATAAGAAGACCCCGGATCTAGTTTCATCCATTCGGGCTACGATTTCATGATTGTTGTACACATCATCTATACAGTGACCTTACATACAGATTTTCATCCAAACATGGGCCTATATCTGTAGGCATGTCTGCATCTGGGAAACATTCCAATGAAGACAACTTTCTGAATTATGTACATGTTATTATATTTTTTTATGTGCTGAATATGGGAATGCCTACCCTCAGCAATTATGATCAAAGAGGATATATCATGATGTAATATATTGTAATACTCATGCAGGTGACCACTCCACTTTGTTTCCAGGCTCATCATAGTGTAAATCATCTCAATAAAATGTTTTTATTATTTGGATCTCATGCTTTAGGGGGAAATTGTTATAGGTCAATTTGGGCACCATTCCCAATGACCTGGTTAAATGGGCATCATCTCCAGGACCAATTATCAAGGGTCTATCATTCCCTATCATTTTAGTTGCTACATTCCCTATGACAAAGAACAAGACAAATCAAGCAAGACTTTCATCAAGAAAAGGTTTCCAAGGTTTAAAGATTATTATATAGCATATGAGAGCTCACCATTGCAGGCTCTAAGGGGCATAATTGCATTACATATGAAGGTAGCCCCATGCAAGGCTAATCTGAAAATCACTTCCCAACATTCACTGGTGCTTTGGTCACATTGGGAGCAAAATTCTCATTATTCCAGAATCTCCACTTGGCCAGTGCCTTCTAGAAGAGTTCACATGTGTCAAGATTTGGATCCAAGTGTCCATTTGACATATAAATGACTGGAAACATGTCTTTCCTATTATTTGAAAGTAATTGATTGCTAAAAAACCTACAGTTCATCTATAAATTGAGCACAGATCTAAGTGCTTGAAGGGGAAGAATTTGAGTAGAGAAATGTTGGAGGATTCTCAATTGAGAGCTAGATTTGTATAGATGCTGCTGGAGAGATTTATGCTTTGATGAGGCTTGGGGATGTTGCAGGAAGGGTCACTTCAAATCAGTCATTTGGTTGTAACCTCTCCTTCTATCATCAATAAAGAATACTACTTATTTTTCCCTATATGAATCTGTATTGACTTTGATTTTCCATATTGCAAGATCCTGGTTGATGTATATGGTTTATGATTTACCGATTTAGATAACTAGCTCGAATATATATCTATAGTATTGCATCTTCTATTTTTTTAGTGTTCTTTCTTACAGGAAGCATTCACCACAAAACTGCTTGAATTTGAAGCTGCAACAGAAGTGAAAGAAGGAGTCATTTGGAAGCGACTAATCAAGTAAGCCTCCAATCCTCTCTATCTATCTATTCTGAGTTAGGAAAAATAGTCGTATAGTATTTTACCTGTTGTTCTAGACTAACATCTATCTAGGGAAGTGTGATTTATCTGTAATTCACAATTATGGCCCAACATCGACAATAACTTTTTGGAGAATTGTCACTACATACCTCGCTTCCGGCTAGCCCTTGCTAGCATCTGCTCAGCCATAGTCCACCTTTCCCAAGAAGACGATATGGATGTCGAGTCCACCGGCAGCTCCATGACCCAAGCAGATGAGATAGCGGATCTATTATGCTCTTGAAAGCCAAAGAACGACCTAGAAAGGAACCCCTCGTTACCCCCAACGACACCTCGCAGCAACGACCAGTGTGTACGTTATGCAAAAATATGGACCATGTATTCGTCCATTGCCCCAATTTAGCAGCCTTTTGGCACTGGTTCCCCATCAGACCTCGAACTGAAGTCGACGGAACTTTCATATCAAGGATATTATGCTTGATATGTTAGGGTAATCATTATGAGCAACATTGTACTTATGCCTTGCAGATTCGTCCCACTATTGACATGATTAATGCCATAGAGAAGAGACAAGATGATCTCCAAGAATGGCATAAAAATTATATTTCCGGATCAATGTACCCACCCCTGCAATGGTGTGTCAAGCCTGACAAGACAGGACACCACAAAAGAGTAACCTCGGCCAAGCCTAGGATAAAATGCGGCCTATGTGATCTAAACGACCACTGAGTCAACCAATGTAGAGACCTTAGGCCCCTAGCAAACAATCTCCTCATATTCTCTTCTCTCCCCTAGAAACTTCTCTCCAATCAAGAGAATATCGCACGCACTTATTACCAAATTCTCTCACAATTTCACCATATGTTTAAGTGTATACATCTCCCCAAGCTGAGAGAGGCATGAGCTGTGTTGAGTCTACATTCCACTAAAGAGGAAGACAAGTCTAAGCTAACGACACAAAAATGGAGACAGAAGACAACCTCATCTACGTCTAACCCTTTCCAAGCATCCACATCAGGAACAATGAGTAGCATAGAATCACACACTTTCTACTCCGTTGGCTCAGTAACACCATGCACCATCTGCACTGGACTGAATCATGCACTAGAAACATTCCCGTTAATAGAAACATTTAGGCACCTCTATGGCAGGCACAATTTCCACCTACCAGAAATTGACTATCCTAGTGGGGAACCTAAATTTGAGCCCATACAAAATCACATTACAAAGATTCTTCCCCCAAAAAATGCTGATGATACAATCCACCATATACGATTTGTATCGGCTCAGATTGGTGAAAGGATTACTACCTCGACCCCGTCCCAAGATTTCCATCATAATCCTGTCACAAAAAACCAAGGCACCTTGCGATTTTGCGTTGATTTCCACAAGATCCAAAACCTACATGCTGCCATCAAACTCCTTGATGACACCCCACCTCTAGAACAATGTATAGTACAACTAGAGCTAGTTGATGAAAGTCGGTGACAATTGCTGCAACATAATGTGGCCCATAAAAGAATGGTGAAAGCATCATTCGACCACCACATCAACCCTCACTCATTTTTCGAGGGATAATTGCTCCTTCACTACGATGTCTTAAAAGAGGCCTTAGGGCCAAGAAATTTCGAATCCCTGTGGAAAGGACCCTACATCATCAAACATTGCCTCCGACAGGGGGCATACATCTTGACGAAACCGGATGGGACTGGCCTCACTAACCCTGTCAACGGCCTTTACCTCAATAAGTTTTACCCATAAGGGCCCCAAAGGCTCTTCCCCTAGAGTGAAAGTACACAAAATCCAATCACAAAATTTTTTTTGACCCGAAAACGCGCTCAAAGTACCAACATGGATCACCAAAATGAACCATACTTTAGATTTTTTGATGGAGCATCGCGATGGTCTCAAAACTTAGCTACAGCCACCTGGGTCATATACCACCCCAATCAATCAATGTTGTGTTGAAATGGCATGTGCATTAGATCAGGAACAAACAATCAGGCATAATATGACACCATCATTGGACTTATGTGTGATACCCTCCATCGGGGCATTTTCCATATGCATATCTACCTCGATTCCCAGTTAGTAGTATGGCAACTAAACTGAACATTTGAGACCAGAGACACACACCTATTTAGAAAATATTCGTGTGCCAAAAGATTAAGTAGACAATTTGATTACATCATATTTTCACAGGTACAGTTGATCGCATAGCTAACAATATCCTAGACTGGAATGTAACTCGAATAAAACATCATCCATAGAAAAACAAAAACATAGATATCCATCAGCATAACACAAAATATATAAACTGAAGTAAATAGCACATCATGTAGAGCCGCAAAAAACATTTCGCATATATATATATATCAAAAAATATGTGTATCTGAGTACAAAAAATAGTATCGCTGGCCCACTGCTAGCTCGAAGATACATAAGTTGTCAAAAATAAGAGAAGCATCCTCATAACAGGTGCTTTACCTGTGTACAAAACCACTCTAGGGGGGTGCCCCCTCAAGAGGAGCACCTGGACCCACCACCGCTCCTGGTGCCACCACCAGAGCTTTTGTCACCACTGCGATTGCTACCCCACGTAGAGTGGGTTGATAATCCATCTCACAGGCCATAACCGTCTCTAACCAAACCTCCTCGAAGTCATCCATAAGACCTTGAGCAGGCATACCCTGGGTCAAGCGGTCCACTCGACCCCAGAAGTCCTCAAGAGTGGTCACCTGAGCCGTAAGTACTACAATGCGCACCTAAACCCCATCTGCACAAGCTCGCTTGGCTGCAACCTCTGCTGCAACCGAGCTACTGCCCTCACCAGAAGGGCCAGCACCATCTCCACCAAGTCCACCAGCACCACTAGTCGGGCCAATGGGCGACCAACCTCGCCAAAATCTACACGAGTAAACAAAATAATCTCAAGAAAAAAACACATAAGAACATAAATACTCACACAAATGCAGAATAAATATAACACATACATGCACGTCCCCAAACATAAGCAAAAGGGAGAGCCATGTCTGGGTAACCCTAGAAGTCCATCCCCGCATAAGGGTATGGCAAGAACATCTGTGGGTTGGACTCAAACTAGGCCTTGGTCGTGTCATTCCAGTAATGCCCCACCATGCCACCACCGCCCCAAAGCATCACCGGAGCCCACCTCCTCATCCGTGGCACCCGTGGCCCCCCAATGGGCACTGCCACCACTGGCCTCATCAGCACCACCCTCTCATACATAATGCTGCATAGGATGCTAGCGTATGAAAATGACTTATATCCACGTTGGACCTTGTTCAATTGTGACACCATCCCATCAAAACAAAAGCGAGTGAAATCGAAAAAGTATCCGCCCCTCAATTGGCGTAAAACTCCAACCTGCGGGCCAGATGCCCGATGTGGAGTAAATGACCCCGCCAGTCGCACAATAACTACCAGAGCACACCTCTCTGCCACGTCTGTCACTAATGCAATGTTGATGCACGCCTAAATAAGAGGCGTACCAATGCAATGTCGCCTCCGTAATATATCTAGGTTCACTCTCCCATCAGAGAGTGGGTACCTTAGAGCCTCACCCTAAGGGAGTAACCTGGTCACAAATTAAATATTCGTCTTAGGAAAGATCACTAGGTTCGTCCCCCACAATACGAACATATTGTGCCTCTAACACTAGTGCTGTATAATGTAACGCAGTAGTCGGTCCTATGACTAAAGAAACTCGTTCTTAGAAAACTTCAAAAGGCCCCATGCGGCCAACTGACAACGCGCCCTAGCATCAGCAGCTAGTGCAGTCCGGATCTCGGGCCAATCCTGCTCTCTCCACACTAACCTGCCAAGCAACCCAGGCACCCATCAATACAGAGAAAAACATCAAAAATAGATAATAAACCAAAATTTCCTATCACTATGGCATTTGCGCACCTGTCCCTCAGATAGGCATGCCCTCACATGCCTCTCTTATTTACAAGCATGCCTTTGCGCACAAAAATTAGGGAACAACGCCCTCGCACACCTGTCCCTCAGAATTGCGCGCAAGAAAGGTGCACTTTTTCCTAGATTGACGCAAGAAAGGCACACTTTTTTCCTTGCCCCCCGGCACCATCAAACTAAAGAAATTACAATGCAGGACGTCATGAAAGTTACCTCGGTATAGTATCGCTAATCCCTAGTACACAGGCTGACCACAACGGCAAGAAAGGCTCTGGAAGCACCTATGATCTCCCAAAACTCAACAAGTACAAATGAATAGGGTTAGAGCCATAATCCCATATTTATCGCCCTTTTCCAGAACTTTAGAGGTCCATAAAAAGAGATCAGAAGGCCCATTCCGCAAACTGTAAGTTGCACCATCATCAATATGCCATGACGAACGAAAGCGATGCCACACATTCGCTTTCCAAGAAAAATATTTTTTCAGTGTCAGTAGGTATGCCCTATCCCATCTTCTTTTTTAAATCTCCTATCTTAGAAATAATATTTCATGAAAATAAGATGCTTTCACTTGAGGTAGTTTTTTTTCCAGGAAGAACCTGCAAGCCGTTTACAACACCATCCACTGAAAATATCGGAGCAGGTATCATTCTACTCCCAGCATGATAGAGTCTCACAAAAATCTGCATATCTTGACATCATTTCTCCATCAAAAATAAACCATAGGGTCATCATACACGACCGCGTTTATCATCACCTCACCCTGCACATGAAAACATCCACGTTGGTTGGTAGATCCTCCCCTCCATGGCGCTCGTCACCCAAAGTAGACCATATATCACATCTCAAGTGATGCAATGGCCATACCATTTCAGTCTGGGAAGTGCCTTTTTCCCATCCATTCATCATGAATAAGGTCAAGTTTACCATTCAAACACAAACCCCCTTCCCGGATGATCATGTTGTACAAGAAGATTGAAAGTGCACCTTCGCGCATCGCATTTGGCCCACCATACCTCCATCAACATAATCCCATCTGTGACACTTCTTCATCTGCTTCATCAACCCTGCTCATGAGACAAACCAATGGGACCCCCACCCCCAGAAAAACACCGTCCTCACACCTTCAGTGAGTGAACCCTTTCATGTTTTTGGGTACCCGTCTTTGTGTTTTGTACAATCCAAACATCATTATTTTATTCTTTTGGTAAGTGTACAAAGACCACCAACGATGCCCTTCACCTCTTCACCCTCATATGTCATCTTTTACCCCATGGTAGCAGTCCCTCATTCCCCTTGGTGGGATTATTTTACACCCACGCATGCACCATCATGACATTCATATCTGGTTCACACCCGCCATGGAATTCCTACAAACTCCAGGTATTTCCCCTTCAGAAATACCTATGACTGCCGCCAAGCTGCTAAAGTATACTCCAACCTTGGGCCACTGAATCCCCATCATCCATTTTCAGTCATCTCTCGCCAACATGCCTATGTTAAACCCATCACATGTAGGTCCTCGACCCCTCAATTCAGCAACCCATGGTTTGATTAAGGCTTCCTTTTTGTCGACCTCGACACCTCTTGTCCAAAAAGGAAGCAGTACCTTGGATCACCCCTCCCCATGCAAAGGGGTATCCTCGGGTGGCACTGTGGGAGACATCATTGGCAACAGATGCCATCGATCCTCCTGAAATTCAACTATAGAAAAATATTTCATGTCGGTATCGTACCATTCAACCATTGCACTTTGATCAGATTCGTTCAAGACCCATGCCTCCATAAGTGTATCTATCAACAATGCTTAAATGGGAAGGTCTCAACTAGTACATATGCAATTTACGCATATGGGTACCACATTCCACCTATCGTCAAAGAAAAAATTCCCTTGAAAGCATCATCAATCATCGTCAACAACCTCCAGCATCACTACCACAGTATTGGAACTAATAGCACATGTATATGTCAATTTTGTTTAACTAGCCATAGCATCACGAGCATGGGACATGCCTGCCTCATTCAAATTTTTTATATATTTTGTATATTTTATTTGTTTGCAGGAGCCCCTTAGGCCATGGTCATCTAGGAAATGGTGCAAGGTGTTGTCAATTCCAAGATTCACGTAGGCCTCTCTCTCTCTTTGTGCATGATACAGAAAAGAAACTATAATTTATTTCGGCTATACAGTTCTTCCTAGAACTCACACATTAGGAGGAAACTATTAACACTAGAAAATCATACAGTAGAAGATGGCATAAATTGATGTCAAGCCTAAGGAATTACAGGACAGGAACACATTATGGAATCAAGAAAGTATTTAAAATCTCTAAGGTTTTAAGAAAATCAGAGTTGAACTAGTCATAAATGTTGGATTGCACGCTTAATCCTTCGAGAAGAGTGCCTTCTGTGTGCCTTTTTGCCCGATAAGTGTGCATTCCTGGAAATGGAAAAATGTCACTTTTCGGGACCACACCAAGCAAAGTACAATTACTCCTTATATGAAGCCGCCTAAGGATAGCCACCATCGCCCCCTTAGACACTATGTGAGCACACAAAGGAATATTTGAGCACACAATGTGTTGAACCCTTAGTTAAACTGAGAGGGGGGGGTGAATCAGTTTAACACATTCATGGAATTTTAAAAATTTTCATTAAAACTTATTTACACCTTTATTTCATGTCCAGCTTAATATGTGAGTAATCTTAGAATGTGAGCAGCAAGTGTTAATATAATATAAAAGTAGACTTAATATGAGAGAAACAGGTTTTAAGCAAAAGATATAGATCAGATCAACACATAAACATCATGCACATAGACACCAGATATAAGTGGAAACCCATAAAGGGAGAAAACCACATCTTATTATTGTTGTGATGCAAAGGAAAGCTCCAACTCCCTCTCACCACTGTTTTTCTGCAGGCACCAACCTACAGGAGGCTCCAATCCTCAATTCTGCAAGATACAACTTGCAAGGAAGCACCAACTCCCTTCAATTTTCTGCAAGCATCAACCTACAGGAAGCTCCAACCTTAGTCAGCTACAACTGACAGCTATCAAGCTGCAACTTGATAGGGAAGCTCCAACTTCCTCAATTTATCAAACTAAATGTTTGCTGATTTACCTCAGATATCAGCTCTGTTCTGTAGCTTCTTTTTCTGCTTTTCTTTTCTTAATCTTCTCTGCCTGTCTCTTCTATACTCTACCTTCTCTATATTTACTCTCTCTAACCCCTTTTATGCATATCTAGTTGATATTATTTATAGAGTTCCTCACATGAATGTTTGTATTTCACAAGGAATTTTGAGTGAACAGTCATGACTCTTTGGCTTTTGTCTTCTCATTCCTTTATCCAACTCAATTTAAAATTATAGTGATATGTACAAATTTCCATGCTACAGTGGTATTTTTCTTTTCCTTAGGATACTTTCCAATGCATCACAAATAATAAAAAATCTAATCACAACATTTACATTCAGATTTTCAGTTACACACTTCAATTTCACTCAGCTTCTTTTCTGGATTTTGGCTTGACTAGATTTTTCTTTTCTGCTGTTGTTTCTCTCTCTTTTGTTCTTGTAGGCTCTCTTATTCATTACAGTTGTATAACTATTGTCCATATAACTGTCTTTTGATATCACTGCTGGGCAATTTCAATACTTTTAATTTCTGGAGTGGCAACCTTTACATGCTGAATATTTGCCAATACACTTGTAAGGATTCGGGTCAACCTTTGACCTTTATAATAAATTTCAACCTCTGTGTAGAATACATTCAAAGTTCTTTGCCCAACCAACCCATAATTCAAATAGTTCAATATCCTGGTTCGTTCTTTTACTTCAATAAGGGAGCCTTCTTGATCCTTTCTTCAGGTTCAATTATCGAATTCATAGAATTAGATTAAGGGATGTGTTGATGGACTTAGTACCAACTGATATAATAGACAACCCTTATGTGACCCAATACCTTTGATAATTAAATAAACCCGACAATTATTATTTCATTTCGGGGGCTTCCTTCACACCTCATAAGTAAATGTTTGAACCTTATAACTATGACCCCAAAGATTAATAAATCCGAAAATATTACCAATAATCGACACATTCGTATGCATGGGACCCACCATACAATCGACGGAATCAATAAAATACACACGCCCATACCTTAAGTTAACCTTCGCGCATCTTCCCAATATGATCACCGTCAGATCGCTTCCCTCCAGATCGACGGCTTGTGTCAATATCGCACCGAATCTTTGGTCGATGGTTAATGCGCGATGGCGTGCAGTGGAAGCGGTTTTTCAACCTCGCCCCATGCCATGTGTCGAGATTTCTATGGAATCACTCACGAATGGGGAAAACCGCTTGCTCCACAAAAGCGGTGCGATGTAAACCGGAAACCGTTGTCACTGTTCACTCTAAACCACGCTCACTGTTCCTCTTGGTCACGATTCTGCTTCCCCACTCCAGGTTCCACTCAGCTTCCACTACAAGGTTCCGTCTGTTCTATTGGAAGAGGTTCTCCTCTTCGTGCAGTCATGGTTTTTCTTCATATTATAGCCTTGTTCCTCAGCGTTCCTTTCATCCATCTACTCCGACGCATAGCTCCGCCATACATAACCCTTGCAACTATGTTTTACAGTGCTCACAAGCATTTGATAATTAACCACAACTCTACAATAACTTCAATCGATCCAGACAGACATGATCAATCACCGGGTTCTTTAATTTCTATAGAATTTGATACTCTCATCAAGAGCACATGGGATTATTCATATCGATTACCCAACAATCCTCCACACAGAAATTCATTCATAGCATTTCCCATACAATTATTACTGTGCCATCACCTGATTTCACAGTTTCCTTTGCGGGTTCACTGTGTTATGACTATAATTTCCTTAGTATATATATAACCTCACACACTATACTCCACAGTAAATCCATGTACAGAGTTAATCATAATTTCACATAGGAGCCATTTATACTTCGAATTACAAATTCTCACCATACCCATGCAATTTTGAACACTTAAAGATACCCACTCTGCACCTTGAATAGTTTTCTGCTTCTTTGCAATCCTCTGCTCCTTGACTGATGCTTCTCCTTACTTCTCTTTTTGCTATCTCCTTTTCCTTTCTTTTGCTATCTCTCTTTCTCTCTATTTCCTCTGATGTCTCTGCTGCCTTTCTGCCCCTTGAATGATGTTTCAGGTGCTCCTCCTTTGTCATCTCCTTTGCCATCAATGACAACAATTTGAACACAATGGAATCATACCTCTCCCTTCAGTCACCATCCATCATGTACCAAGGGAGGGAAGGAGGATTTGAAACTCCCCTATATAAAGCCACCAAGAGATGAAGAAATGGTGATCACATTATTATGCTAGCCAAATTTTCCTAACCAACACCAGCAGTGTGTGACTCGAAGCTGGATCTAAAGAGGACTCGATCGTTGGCCACCCAACAATCCTGGTCCACCACGCTAGAGAGAGAGAGGGAGAGTGAATTAGAGGTAGAGCTTGGAAGGAAACATCCTTGCATCAGGACCTAAAGCCACTGCTGAGGTGCCTATTAGCAAGTGGGTAAAATTTCTTCTCCATTTCAAACGTGTAATAAGAAGAGGCCTTTGAGTCATCATTGGTAATATTATCATTTTGACTCTCTTTTATAGCTTCTGTATATTTTTGTTTTAGTTTTAGTTTAACAAGAGCATACTTTAGCATACTGTTTCCACTAAATTTTATGTTTTTGAGATCCACCACTTTTTGCATGTTACCAATAGTTTAAAGAGTATACCACACTCCTTAAACCGGTACGATTTCGTACACCCGTGCGACAAATCCACCACTATAGCTATGCCCTAAGCTTAGGTGCTGCACCTTTCACCGGGAAGGATTCCTAAATAAGTTAACCACTCAATTCACCTCAAATTTCTTTCAATTTTCCTCCAAGGTCCTCCAAGACACTGATAAATGGTAATTGGATGCCCTAACCACATTTTCAATATTTTTGGTGATTTGTAATTGAAATAAATTGAAACCCCAAATCACACCCTAAGTGTTCATAACTTGAAATCACTGATTCCACAATTACTTCATCTTCTAGTAAGGATTATCAGTCAAAACAAGGGTGCTTACATTGGTTTAGCGGTTGTCATTTATCCAAGCTAGTCATAACACTCATTCATTCACCCCCTGCATTGCAAAGGCTGCCATTCCATTACCCTCTTTCATCTCAAATTCACATTTAGTCCAAGTGTTTCAAAACAGAGTTTCAAAATGTCAAGAGTGGGAGATGATGACAGTGATGTAGAGGCTCAAACGCCAAGGAGGCATGAGAACAAAGGTGGAAATATCAATATGTTTGAGCCTCTTAACATAAGGTAGCTAATGGCATATCCCCTTACTATTTCATGTTTCAAACATGTAGGTTGCTATGAATTTTTTGAAAAGGTGCAGCAGGTGCAAAACAACCCTGAGCTAACCAAAATTCTTATCATTAACTTGCATGAAAAAAAAGTTAACCTTGCAAGGGTAACTTTTGAGTTATCTACAGATGTTATTGCCAATGCCACTGGGATACCAAGTGTATGGGAGAAATGGTTCAAGCTGGAAAACCTAGATGTTGGCTCGAGGGGTCCTGACCCAGGTTTAGAGTTCAAGGTTTTCCAACAAACCCCTGTACTACTGGCCCTTTCGACAGTGACCTACTTGCGCAGGTCAAAGTCTCACCCGAAGTAGTATGGGTGGGTGCTGGAACTAGGTTTCTGCACCCTGAGAAAGGATAGGTAAGGCAAGCAGAGCTGCATCTTGCCTCAAGATGTCCAGATCCCCTTGAGCAGGACTTATGGGTCTCTTTCCGCATCCACGTGCACAAGGTTAATTGTACTATGGTGCTTAATAATCATATAATTCAAGAAAATAACTCAACATTACATAAACAGAGCAGAACAGAACTAGATGCAGTAAAATAATTACATAGAACTTTCGCAGCGGAATATAGAATACGCATAAGACAGTAATTAACAATGATTTGCATAAAAAGTAAACAAAAATTCAGTTCCGAAACAGCCTTTCGTATTCATCAATTCATCAACTTCCTCTTAAAATACCCTTCCCAGCCTGGGCACACAGCAATAGGGTCCGCACATAGCTGGACTCTAGATCTTCATGCACACAGCCAGCAGGAGTCCTTGCCCAAAACCTAAAACAAAATTTCTAAACAAAAATTCGCATAAGTAGCTCTTCATTTCCTACTTACAATTAAAAATGTTCCTCTATTTATAACCATCTAGCCTAATCTTTCCTACGATCCTCAAACCGTGGTTTTCAGACCCCAGGTTTACCCTTTGACCCATTACAATGATTTTGGGACTTTGACCCACCCCAAAACCCCTGCGCTAGACTAAATATAATAAAAAATAAATAAAATCAGACTAGTTTTGTAGCTCGTAAGAGAACCTGTTCCAAAAGTCCCCCAACACAATCTTGTGACTCGTCCCGAGTCACTGTGGTGGTGCGGTCTCTATCTACTCATGCAAGGCATTGAAAGCAACGATGAGTGGAGGTAACACTTCCTCACTTTGGGCAGCATCACTTTACGCAAGGTTGACTAGCTTCTGGGAGGTCAGTCCTTCAATTTTCATGGTGACACTCTCAAGGGTCTGAGTAAGTCGCTTGGTCGCACCATCAATATCCTGCGAAAGTTGGAGGGTTGTGGCAGCCCAAGGCTTCAGACGTTCTGCCATGACGTGCTACTTACACCAGATTTTCTCAATTTCATCCTAGAGATCAGTGCTAGTCTTTAATCGTGCCAAGCGTTGTGCTTGTAACAAAGTGGGTAGCGTGGTGTTGACCTACTCGAAAGCTTCTTCCTTCTATCTTAAGTCCTAACTGATTGCATGAAGGACCAAGTCGCACTAGACCTTAGTCCAGAGTTTCATGGCTGACTCCATCAGTTGGGAACCTTGGGCAATCTTCTCCAAAATAACATTTTTTCATTGGTGACTAGGGCGGCGTGCTGGTCGCGGACTTCTGGGGGCGTTTCGGGCTGCAGTTTGGCCTGTAAGTTGGTGATTTGCTATTCCAACTGTGTCTTGATGGTATGTATTTCCATTCGAGATGTTTTGAGTGCCGCAACCAATTTTTCCACTTTAATTCGAGGCGTGTTCGTAGCCGAGATTTCATCTGTAAATTTGGTACATATCTGGTGGATCACTGTTTCGAGCTCTGCTGACTGTGACACAACAAGGAGAAAATTAGCCGCCTATTGTGTGATGGTGTGCTTAGCCGTACGAAGCTATTAGTGTACGTGCTGGTCACGATGGCGATATCCTAGAAGACAACATTATGGGGGCCCTGTAAGGCTTCATGGGGCAGCTTGGCCAAGTCCAGCTGGGTTTCTGTGTCTACTGGGAGCTGAGTTCCTACTAGGGCAGCACTAGGGATAGTCCAGAGATGATTGTCCTCCATGAATGGTGCTGAACTATTATCAATCGAAGGGATTCATGCCTGGCCGACGCTGGTCGACAGTGTATCGATTTTTATCTGGAGAGCGTGAAGCTCAGCCTGAAGAGTGTCAACCACAGCCTTCTATTGTGCCCCGACAGATGCCCACTTTTCCTCTATAGCCATGGTGATTTCATCCGTAATTTTCTCAAGGTCACCATCAATCAGTGTGACCATGGCATCATATTATGCATGGTGGGTGCACTACTTCTTTCGGGATCCTAGTACCGGCTTCCCTGACCTCTTCATACTGGGGGGAGGGGTGGTATCTCTATCAGACCCTACGTGGGCTTTAGCTGCAGAAGTCTGTGGCAGCTGTGTGTCCATGTTCTTGGCTACTTCTAGGCTGTTTGGTAGGGTTCTGCGGTTTCCCGATGGGCATTTGTGAGGCCTTTCTTCCAGGTAGGGGGCCATAGTGTGATCATCAAGTCAATCTCTTCATTGGATACCATATAAGAGAGTTCCATCCAAGTCTTATTATTGCGGCTGTGGATCTGAATATGGTGTATGGTAACTTGGAACATGGCAACATTCTTGTATTTTTCTTATATCGTTGGGGACAGCCGGGGTCAAGAGTTTATGGCGGTTGCCACACTGCTTTGGAAGAGGATCCAAAAAAATTTGTTATCCTCGATGTGTTGCGCATCCTTGGAGTCCCATAAGTGAGCATACTGAGCTCCTTCGCACATTCTAGGAGGAATTTCAAGGAGGAACGACTCCTCGGGGGTGTCCCAGGCAACCAACGCTACTAGGAATAATAACCATGAGTAAAATAAATATGTCCCTTGCTCTTGGTATTCATGGACATTAGCCAGAAATTCATCGCACACGTATTGAGCCCAATTGAAATAAACACCCTTCGCACATCAGTCGACCAACTAGATCACATAGGCGGGGACAGTCGTAACCTGGCACTTCCTGATTAGCTTACAGGCTAAGAGACTAGTACCCATCTGTGTAACCGGGTCATTGATAGTTTGGATCACAAACCCTCGATGATTTCGGTGCACGACGTAGGTCATCCGTACATACATAGCAGTATTTGCTTCATACTTTTTTCTTACTCACTCTAATGGGTGCGACCCTTGAATAGGAAGTCTTGTAATCTTGTGGATCAATGCAGCATCAATAGGAACCCTGTCTCGAATCCAAAATAAACCATTGTGAATGAGGGAAAGAAATTGGCGAGCCAACCGATCGTTGACGTTGTAATGGCTCAAGTGAGGCATTCAGAGCAGATTCAAAATTCCCGATCCGGCCAAGCCGCATACCCAGCACTGGGGAACCACCGTGACTCCATCATTGCCCTGGATGGTATGAAAGTATAATGTAGGCGCTAATTCAAGAAGGATTTCAAAATCCGCCAAGTCGTGATCATCAAACTTGACCTCATGGAGTCATCTGAAAGGATCACTGATGACAGGGACTTCTCTCGGGGTTAGGGGGTTTGCAGATAGGTGACCAAGCCATCCAAATTTTTTGGCATTCGGGTAGAGGGCCTACGTAGGTGAAAAAAGGGAGGTAACCAATCAATTAGGTTAGCAGGCAAAGCACCTTGCTATGCATCCTGCTCTAGAGGTGACGCTAGTGGAGATCTGGCATGTCTTGTGGAAGTCCGAGGCTTTCTGATAGCCCACCTCGCTTCTTTCGGAGCCTTTCCTAAACCTTGTGCCTTTTCCTTTCCCTTCCTTGTGACCAACATAGGGGGAACTTCCTCCAACTCAAACTCAACCTCCATGATTTCTTCGACATCAGGCCCCGTCGGGGCCGAGGGTTCGGGAGGGTTAGTGGCCGGCATCCGTGCGCAAAAAATGAAGCCTAGCCCTAGGTTACTACTATCAGATGGAGTGGGTGATACCGACATGAGAGGGACTATGTGGACATGAAAAATTTGATTGCTCAAGTGTTTCCAAGGAACGACTTAGGAGAGAAAGTTGTGTAAGAGAAACGGTGCCTCTGACTAAAGTACCCTGCCCTCTTTATATTACCCCCAACCATGCAATGGTGAGGCAAATTTTATTTGAGGTGGGTCCCCTAGGAAACAGTAAAAAATCTTCATAATTCATTCCATTAAATGCTCGGGGGTCACTCCTTCCAACAGTAACTTTTGCTTTTTACCAATGGGTACTGTTTCAACAGCTATTTTTCGTATCACCGATAGGCTTGACCTATTTGTCATGCTAGGGTCATCCACTTGCATCGGTTGTATGTCTTCCCCCAACACAGGCTTGCTTCCTAGGAAATTCATGACCCATGCCAACGAGAACCTTATTTCCTGAGTAAGTGAGGGGACTGCTGCTAGTGCGTGTTGGCTTGACCGCAGCTATTTTCTTTATTCAAAGGTGGCCAGATTGATGAGATCTCTACTTTCAGACCCTATAGCAAGTGTCGAGTGTAGTCTAATGCTACTTGTTCACAGCTCAGCCTGGCCCTTTCCTAGGATTGGCCTACAGTAACCACCACTTCCTGGTCCCATCAAGGTCCTTACCTCTAAGGAAACATAGCGAAATTTTTTTGTGATTCGAAGGCAACGCAGCATAGAGACGTTTCCTAACCGGTTTTTCCAAGTCTCTACTTCCTCATCGGGATCAAATAAGACTTCAGTATCCCCTCCCTCCCATATTATTTCATCCCTTCTCGGGCGGTTCGCGTCTTGCATAGTTATCTTATAGATATATTCCACATCCTCCTCCTTGGTTACTGGCTCCATGTAACATTTACCCTCCGTAGGATCTAATGGGACGATTACCCTAGTGCCATTATTTTCAAACACCATGTTTATTTTTTTCAAGTTAATGATGCCACCCATGTCGATGGCCTGATCCAACCCTAGTAGTGCAAGGTAAGGGTCTGCATCCTCGACGATTTGAATGACTTCAAATTCAACCCAAACCTTTACTCCTGCGATGTCTACCACGACCCGTGATAGCCTTCCCAATGGTAAAATCGGTCCATATCCTTGTCTCCTACCCCCTTGAAGGTAGGTAGCTTTAGATGTGCAACCATATCACTATCCAACAGAGGTGGAGGTATGGGTGAGTTCTTGCCTTTATGCACCCCGGATGGCGATGTAGCCAGGGGGTCTCCGCGCAGAGGGTTATAGGCAGATTTTTCCCCCTCAAGGTTGGTCCGGTAGTATTTACCACTGCACGTCGCACTCCCATCTAGATCCGAGGTCATTCAGTTGGTATGACTACATAGAATGATCTTTTCACACAATAATATCTTAATCAGCAACGGTAATGTTTTAAAAAAATTTCCCCAGAACCCTTTAAAGAATCATCGCTCGGCCTTAGAGTAGGAGGCAAACTAATCGATGGAAAATTCTGTCACAAATACTCCTAGCACACTATCAACCCAGTGATATACCATGTGTGTGATAGTATTATCAGTCCTTTCCAGCTATTGGATTAGCTCTGGGGTCCACTGAGTGACTTGTCCGTCCTACTAACACTTATGGAATTATACGAGCCTAGCCAGCCACTTTTGAATCTCAATCGCAAATGTTACAAAGAATATTTCATAGCTTTCTGTAAGAATGTACCTATTTTTCCACCTTTCCATTGTTAACGTCTTGCTACGATTTTCTTTTACCACAAATTCCTGTATTTTCTTTTCGAACCACTCCTTAATTTCCTTCCTTTCACACTTCCAATACTCTCTTTTCATTACCTGATCCTTTTATCAAAACGCTCCAGGTCCCAACAATGGAACCATTTGTTTTCTCGAGGGGTCCTCACCCAAGTTTGGAGTTCAAGGTTTTCCAACAAACCCCTATACTACGGGCCCTTTCAGTAGTGACCTACTTGCGTAGGTCAAATTCTCACCCAAAGTAGTATGGGTGGGTGCTGGAACCAGGTTTCGGCACCTTGAGAAAGGATAGATAAGGCAAGCAGAGCTGCGTCCTGCCTCAAGATGTCCAGATCCTCTGGAGCAGGACTTATGGGCCTCTTTCCGCATCCATGTGCGCAAGGTTAATTGTACTATGGTGCTCAATAATCATGTAATTCAAGATAGTAACTCAACATTGCATAAACAGAGCAGAACAAACCTAGATGCAGTAAAATACTTACACATAACTTTCGCCGTGGAATACAGAATACGCATAAGACAGTAATTACCAATGATTCACATAAATAGTACACATAGATTCAGTTCCCAAATAGCCTTTCATATTCATTAATTCATCAACTTCCTCTTACAATACCCTTCCCAGCCTGCGCACACTACAGCAGGGTCCACACACTGCTGGACTTTGTATCTCCATGCACATAGCCAGCAAGAGTCCTTCCCCAAAACCCCAAACAGACTTTATAAACCACAATTCACATCAATAGCTCTTCATTTCCTAATTACAATGCAAAACGTTCCTCTATTTATAGCCATCTAGCCTAATCTTTCCTATGATCCTCAAACCATGGTTTTTGAACCCTAGGTTTACCCTTTGACCCATTACAATGCTTTCGGGGCTTTGACCCACCCAAAAACCCCTGCACTAGACTAAATATAACAAAAAATATACAAAATCAGACCAGTTTCATAGCTCGTAGGAGACCTTGTTCCAACACTAGACATGAGCTACTTTGAACCCTATCTAAAGCCTAGGTATAAAGACCACAGTAAATCTGTGTTTCCTTTCTCACATTTGCTTGATAGATATGCACCTATGATGTGGATCATTATGAATTATTTTACATGTGAGGGAAGGTTCTCCTAGCTTTACTCCTATCACATTAGACTGCTTATGCACTTTTCTAGAGTGAGGATGCTACACACTCCCTATTACTTCTACAGAAGCATTGATAAAATGTCCTATATTGTATAAAAGAGAGACTATCCTTAGCAGGTGCAAAGCCTCTTTCATCACTCTCTTATTAAAATGGTTGCTATGCACCAATTACAGCAAAAAGGAATTGCATGGGAGACCTTCATAGAAAACCAAACTACATGCAGATGCAATAATTGCCTTTCGATAAAAAGAAATTTCTACACGGGTTCTACAAGACTATTTTTCTTTAGATATCAAACCTTGCACTCGCAAAATTTATGAAAAAGACTACAAATGTTCAAGTGCACCTAATGCAAATTACTAAGAGCATGCCAACTCTAAGATGCAAAATCTAATAAAGAAAAGAGAAATTTTCAACAATCCCTCAGTTCTATCACTTTTCCAACTGTCCACAAAGCTAGTTCCCAAATCAGAAACTCTCAGTATAAAGACACCAAAATATGCTCAAAATAAGAGAAAGAAACCAATGAAAATTCCCTTCCCAAATCAAGTAAGAAACCGAAGGTAAAAATCTCAACAAGGCTTCAAAAGATGAAAAGAAACCAAAACAAAAATGCAAAACAAAAGCAATGGCAAAACAAAATGTTTTTGAGTTTTTGAATTTTATAAAAAGAAGACTTCAAAGAGACCAAGAAAACTATCCAATTACCAAGCCAAACAATCTCCTAATTTCAGGAAAAATTTCCACAAAAATGCTCCAAATCTTATAGTGCCACTTAGTAGCAAGATTTATACAAGCAAAAGGAAAATAAGAAACTCAGTAACTCAGCCCGGTATAATAGCACAATCTTGCAGCAAACAAAACTTCAAAAAACCAAAAATGACTCTTCAAAAAATTGCAACAAGACCTAGTCAAATGAAATCAAGAAAACCAACCAAAAAGTAGGCAAACATCAAAATGCAAAGCAAGACATAACGTTAGGAAAGAGCATACGAGCAGGAGCTCTCTGTCCTGATTAAGCAGAACAGCCAAGAATCTCAAAAATAGGGGTGGTTGAATTACGGGAATAACCATCAACCCAGCTTCGAAAATAGGGATTTTTATATATTTTTTAATGATTTTAATGGCATACGTGGAAAAGTATCTCTGGACTCGCGTATGCACGCGGAAAAGTCTGGGCATATCCATGTATGGGATTTTAAACACTGTTTTTCATGAACTTTATTCAAGTCTGTGGGAATGGGTGCCCAAGGCCAAAAACACAATCATGAATCACATAAGGGTGAAAAATGATGCTATAATAGATGCCCCCTAATATATGAGGTCAGAAGGGGTACATGATGGCCAAAATGTATTATGTGCATAGAAAGAACTTCGCAAGGACAAGAGAGGACTTCACCAGATTTCAGCCTACCAAAAACCAATGAGAGAAAACAGAGAGTTAGCTCATGTCTGAGGCGGGCATGCCCATGCTCGGTCAAAAATATATCCATATAGCAAGTACATAATAGATCTAGAATGTATACACGTATAGCTGAACTGAAAGTACATAATGAATCATTTGAGCACGGCCTGGAAGTACAAGTCAGAATCGATGTCCAAGTATCACATATAGAAAAACTGATCAATAATGCTGAAAATGGATGTCTGATCGCAAAAGTAACTGAATCTCTAGGTACGGAATCATAAGGGGTGGAACAGATGGTACAAATACGCAACTCAGGAGCCAACATATAGGATGCTGCTATACTGACACTGCAACATATAAAGGTGGATAGCATCACTGGCAGAAACTGAAAGGACTGTCAAAAGTGAACCGAAAGATGCTGATGCAACCCGAGGTCTTCACCGATCACTATGGAACAATTATACACAATGAGAATAAATGAGCTGAAGTCGACCATGTGAGAAATCGTTTGATTACCGGTCAATAATTTATACCGTTAACAAACGCGAGACAACCCACCGATAATGAAAATGAGTGTCAAGGTGCCCCAGTACAATCTAACAAGTGCGAATAAATGAGTTGAAGTCGAACACTTGGAAGAATCTACCAATCAGGAGGCAATGATGAATCCTCACTGTCGATAGCGAAGAGTCTGCCACTGATGACTGCAAACCCTAAGGTATTGACAAAAGACTCTAGACCTTATTCCCAGAGCAATGAGTCGGAGTCGATGGGAAAAGATCTGCTGGAAGGAAGGCATTAAGGCATCCCACATCAGTCCAGCGCGAGTGTAACCCGCAGGCCAAGATTTGGAAGGAATCGGACGAAGTAGAGTGATGGAACCAAAACCGAAGTACGTTTCCGACGTGCACAAGATGAAGCTAGAGCACGGAAGAAACCCTCTGAACCAACCAATAATGAAAGCTGACACAGAGGCGAGAAATCCACCGATAGGGTCAAATGGAAATCAAGGTACTGCACGAATCCCAAGTGTGATAATGTGTGCTGACGTCGAACACAGGGGAAACCACTCAGTCAAAGACCCATGATGATGATCAAATGCCGAGCACGAGGTCACCTATCAATGATGGAAATAGGCCCAAGGTGCGGCTCTAGGTTTGCTCTCAGAGCAATGTGTCGTAGTCGATAAGAGACAAACCCACCGGCAAGAAGTCAATGGGGACCTTCTCAAACCAGCACGAGCAGAAGACCAAAACATCTGATGTGATAGAACAAGATACTGACAAGACCGGGAAGGCCGACTGAATAATGAGTCAAGAGACACCACAAAATGGCCGACTCTGGTTAGACTTCCCTTGAACAAAAGCATGACTCGTGATGACCATGGCAGTAAAAAGTGACACTGTATAAGTCTGTTATGCAGGAGGAAAAAACAAACTCTCCATATGATTGGAAGAGATAACCAACCGGGGGAGGACTGACCAGTGAAACAAGGAAAAATCTGAACCTAGGTCAAAACTAAAACCATCCCAAATGAAGGAAATATATAACTATATGTGCTTTGTTCAAGGGCGACAAAATGATACTGTACTGCCATCAAATTATGAAGTAACATCCTGTTCCCGCTTTTTTTTTTTCATATAATAAGCCTGAAAAAGAATAAAAGAATGCTATGGTACAATGGATAGAATGAGTATCAAGAAACATATGCACTAGTTCCTGGGATAGGAACGATCCTATGCTCAATGCAAGGTGGTGGAAACTGGTAAGCGATACTCAAAGGAATGTTCCATCCATGGGTAAAAAGGGTGTCAAGTCGTGATAGCTAAGTGCATGCAATGGTTAACTTGTACAGAAAGTCAAGGTCAAAAGATGGCTTAAACATCGAGTCCAAATGAATCCGGCTGAAGGACAGGACAAACAAGTAGCCAACATGCAATGCAGTAATACAAATCAACGACACCATGGAGCCTCTAGGGTAATTGCCAGAAAAAATGATAGTGAATAAGAAGAAGAATGAGGCTTCAACACATAAGTCATGGCGGGAATAAAGAGGACTCCCGAGCCTACATGAAACACAGCATGGGAAACAAGTTCTAGCAAGGAACTAACTAGGAAGCCCATGTAAAGGAAGGCTCTACCACCAAGTCATGATTAAATAATCGACGAGTGAAATGGGTGAAATACTCATGACCTGATGGGATCGACCCTATGGCAAGTGATCAGAATGGAGGCTAGTATGCAAAATGCAACGGAAAATGGCTTTCCTAACCTATATTCCAGTAAAGATCATATACCTGCCATGAAAGGTCAGCATTCATGGATAAAAAACCGGAACAATCTCAACTTCATCAAAATATACCTGAAAATATACCAATCTTCACACTTACAAGCATCCGGGTTATGCAGCTTAAGATAGATTGAAAAAATGGGCATAACAAATTTTTGGAAAAATTTTCAATTTCTGGGCATAAATACACATGTTACCTCATATTCGGTTCATTGTTACTTGTTGATTTGGGAAAAAGAGCTCTGGAGAAAAACCCTTTTTCGTCAAAACAGGAGCAATCAGCGGTCAAACTTCGCCGAATCAGTCGGGTAAGCTCTTAATCCATCATTATTATCAATTTTGTCCATTAATAGAGTTAAAATTTGGAAATTTCACTGTAAAAAGATTGGTTTTGATTTAGGTCTTTGCGCATACGCGGGTTCGCATGGACCAACCCGCGTATGATACGCGACTGTCTACAGGGTAAGCCGCGTATGCGCAACCCGTGATGTAAAAAAATGCATCTAATGAACAAATAAATGATTTTTTTTAGGATGAACATCACTTGGAGGGAACGTGAGCATAGTGCAATCGATAATGAAGTGATGCAAGATAAAAAATCGCTTAATATCCTTCGAAATTGCGGATTACTAAAATTTTGCAAAATGCCAAACATGAAAAGTAACACCCAGTTGCTTGAAATGCTGGTAAATTACTGGGAACCGGAGGAAGATTGCTTCGTGATAGACCAAATGCCTATACACATAGAGGTGGAAGACATCTACTTCATTACTGGACTCTCACGGAGGGGAGACCCAGTAGATTTTCATGGCAAGCCTTTGGGAGGGCTTATAGTGGATGACTATGTCCAGGTCTACTGTGTAGAGGGGTCCAAAAAAGTAGGGACTCAAATTGCCATAAAAGATTTGAGAGATCTGCACATGAAGATTCTCATGTTTACCATCGGCAGGGTAGCAGTATCTGCTTCCTTGCATCAGGCATCCAGGACCCAGATGAGCATAGCTATGGAATGCCTAGTTCACCTGTATGATTGGTGTACAACTCTGTTAATCAACATGAAGCAACAACTGACTTCCATCTGGAAAGAAAAAACAAAGAATTTCGGGTATGGAACCATTTTGATGACATTCTTCTTACAATATTATGATAACCATGATACAGATATTGGACCAGTCTGTCCTGAGGGCTACCCAAGGCACAAGCGCCGCAGAGGCGAGGTGGATACTGAAGACCCAGGAAGGACCCTCCATGCTATTCAGAGAAACTTGGAGGTTTGACCCACCAAGTGCCTACGGCTGTGGTGGAAGACGTACCTGAGGCTATCCAGAGACGGGTAGTGGGAATACCACGTGACTGGGTGTGATTATTCCGCCGTGTTGCTACTGCGATCATGTTCTATAGGAACACAAATATTGGGGAGGGACCACAGGAGTAGATAGACATGATTACTGGATGACTGTATATTTTTGATACTGAACATGATCGGGCATAAGACCCAATTTTGTATGACTTATGGATCCAAATTTTGTATAGTTTTTTGAACACTCTGATGATATATATATACAACGATTTATGATGCGATGTGACAAATGTATAAAAAATGCATGATGTTTTTGATGATTAAATTTTAATGTATGGAATGATTAATATGCCAATCAATTGCTTGATTAGCTAATGAGTGTGCCATCCAATTGTCTGATCGAGGAATATGAATGAATGTTAAAAACTGAAATGATCGTTGTAACAAACGTACCCTCAAAAAAAACCAGAGTAAAAATGGATCTCGAACCCGATAAGTATTGTTCAACTGCAACACCACCAGCTGGGAGTCCAAGAAAACTACCAACATATCAACACCCAAAGATATTTCCTCCAAAAGTAGATAAATAACTGCAGTGTATTATGCTACATTATTGGAAGCAGGACCAATGCAAACTCCTCTTGATACTAATAGCTGACTGGATGGATAATGAAGAACCCAAGCCGCAGAAGCCAAGTTCCGGGTGTGTCTGCTAGCACCATTGGAGAAACCATAATGACTCATGACATTCGACACAACCTGCCAAAGCAAATCAAAAACATCACCATCACATCAAAGACCAAAAAACCAGATATGTACAAAACAAAAATAACTATATACAAAAGAAAAATGCCAGGCCGAAGCCTAGGAATAATACCTTTTCAAATAGAGCCCATTTTTGGGCTCAGCCAACTCATTTTCTTCAAAATCAACCAAAGCATACGCTCCTTTTTTAAGGACTCTTTTAATGATGAAGGGGCCATACCACATAGACTTGAACTTTCCTGCACCCAGGGCATCCTTCTCTTGGGCATAGACCAAAACAAGGTCGTCTTCCGAGAAAAACCTAGGTTTGACCGCCTTATCATACTGAGCTTTGACTCATTTCTTATGTGCCTCATTCATCGTGGCGGCATCCTGACGCTGCTCATCAAGATGTTCCAAATGAAGGAGACGTTCTTCAAGACTAGAAGTGTCAGGAAGAAGCTCAACAACTAACTTTAGAGAAGGAATCTCACATTCAATGGGAAATATGGATTCTAGCCCGTAAGCTAGTTGAAATGGAGTAAAGCCAGTTGCAGTTTTCACTGACGTCCGGTATGCCCAAAGTGCAGGATACAACATGATATGCCAGTTGGATCAAGCTTTATCAATCGTCCTTTGAAGAATGGTCTTAAAGGATTTTTTCACGGCTTCGACTTGCCCATTGGCCTAAGGATAATAAGGAGACGAATGCTCCTGCCGGAACCCTAATTTTAGAGCCAACTCAGCCATAATGCTATTCTGAAAATGACTGCCATGATCAGTGACAATCTCTCAAGGAATACAAAAATGAGCAATAACCTGGTTGAAAAGAAAAAGAGCTGCTGTCTCACCATCATTCCCAAAAGTAGGCATAGCCTCGACCCACTTCGTAAAGTAGTCTACTGCTACAATAATGTACTTGTGACCTTTAGCTGAAGGTGGGTTACAAGTAGTATAATCAATACCCCACTTTGTAAAGGGACCGATAGTAATGACTGGAAAAAGTGGAGCTGGATGAGCGCGCATTTTTCGAATATAGACTTGACACGGATGACACTTTTTGACCGACTCCATACAATCTTTGAAAATTGAAGGCCAAAACTATCCAGCACGCAAGATTTTTTGGGCTGTAGCAAGCCCAGATAAATGACCACCACAAGCTCCACTGTGGCAATCATTCAGGATAGCCTCAGCTTCTTCGAGAGTTAAGCAATGTCTCAGGATTGAATCAACCCCTCGACAGCATAAAGAATCACCAATAATTAAGTGATTTTTAGCCAAGTGACGCAATTTATGGTGCTCATATTTCGAAAAGGTAGAGGGAAACTTCGCAGTCTGAAGATACACAATGATATCCCCTTACCAAGGATCCTGTGAAGAGATGAGAAGAAAATGTTCATCCGGGAAGGATTCATCATAAACTATCTCTTCTCCATAGGGAAACTCAGAGATTAATTCTGCGAAAACCAATGATTTCTTGGACTTGGCAGACATAAACTCAAGATCAAATTCCTGCAAAATCACAATCCATCTATTGTATTTTCCCACAATCACTCGCCTACTGAGAACAAACTAAAATGGATTGGCTGCTGCCAAAACATAAGTTTTTCGTAGAAGAATATAATGTCTGAGTCGCTGTACAGCATGAACAGCTGCTAAAGCCAGTTTCTCTATCGGAGTATACCAAAGTTCAGGTCCTACCAAGCCTCGACTAAGATAGTATATAACATGCTCTGTAAGAGCATCATCCTCCTAAACCAGAACCATACCTATCGTAGATTTTGCTGCTGCAAGATACAAAATAAAATCCCTGCTATAATTAGGTGGAATCAATATAGGAGTAGAGTTCAATGCTTTTTTCAAAGCATCAAATGAGCGCTGAGCAAAGTCATCCCAAAAGAATGGAACTCCCTTCTTCAACAATCTCATAAATCCTTTGGTAACTTCAGCATAATTTACGATAAATCTCCGAAGAAAAATAGCTTTTCCTTGTAGACTTTGAAGTTGACGAATAGACGACGAGGGAGGCAACTGAAGTATTGCCTCAACCTTGAAGGGATCTACCCTAATCCCTTCCGTAGACACTATGAATCCCAATAACTGACCGGATGTAACCGCGAAAACACACTTGTTCGGATTCAACCTAATCTTGTAGAAACGACATCATTCAAATACTTGATGGAGGTGAGCAGGATGATCGATTCTCTTTTGAGAATGAGTAGCTAAATCATCCAAATATGCCTCGATAATATGTTTGATGTCGTGGAAGGCATATGACATGGCCCGCTGAAAAGTAGCCCCAGTATTTTTAAGACCAAAAGGAATTTTCTCGTAAGCAAAAGTACCCTAGGGACAAATAAAGGAAGTCTTATGCTGATCTTTAGGACGGATAATAATATGATTATATTTGGAGAAACCATCCATGAAGGAGAAAATCTCATTACCGGCACACTCATTGATAATTTGATCTATAAAAGGTGTGGGGTAATTATCTTTTGGACATGCTTTATTAAGGTCTCTGAAATCAATGCAAACTCGAATTGTTCCTTGTTTTTTATCCACGGGAACAGGATTTGAAACCCATTCAGTCAAAGGAACAGGGAAAATAAATCCCGCCTTAAGCAGCTTCTCCACCTCGGCTTTGATATCTGCAGCCTTCCTAGGATTGACCGGACAAAGCTTTTGCCTCACAGGCTTAACATTTTCGTAAGTCTTGATCTCATGCTGGACAATAGATGGATCTATACTAGGCATTTCCTCATAAGACCAAGCGAACACATCCCTAAACTCTTTAAAGAGATCGGTGTAAATTTGAATCTCTTCAGGGGAAAATTCAACTCCGATGAATACATTCTCTATAACATTGGGATCCCTGGAAATGTTCACCGGGATAGTTGGAGAAATCACAGCCATGTTCCCTTCAGCATATACCTGTGCTGGTGCTAAAGGGTTCAGGACTGGGTGAACAGGACCAAAAGACAAAGGACTTGGAAAACTTGATTCAACTTCGCTAAAATCAGGTAAAAAGTAAGACCGATGATGAAAATCATCCCATGGTGTATCTATACCAGTCATAGCTTCCACGATGGCCTCTTCAGATGGAAGAGTGGTATCAAGGAAATCCTGAGCGGAAGAAGAACTAAGTATCCAAGCCGGAGCCACATCGCCATCCAACTCCTCTGGAGAAAGAGAAGCTGGAATGGACTCTGTAGAGTCAACAATAATTTGATAAGCAATCTCAGCTGTAGACATTGGAAATGCCATTCCACCCACTTGACCTTCCACTAATGTGGAGGTAGGAGAAGGTATGGTCCAAGGGTCCGAAAAATAATGAGTTCTGAAGAACTCTCTTCGAATAGGAGCCCTGGAGGATGAAATTTCATTTATATGAACGGTAGGATGTGGAATATCGAAAGTACCCATCAAAGAAGAATACATCCCAACCCCTAAATTCTCAATAGGCAGCTTGGCATCATCCAACTTTGGAATAGTTGAGTCAGTTGATGCATTCTGGTCTACAGGAGAACAGTCTAGTTGATAGACTGTAACAATCCTCCCTTGGTGAGGGAAACAAATAAGCCGAAATAATGAGGATGCAATAGCATCCATCTCATAAATCCAGTTTCCCCCCAACAGAAGGTTGTATTCCAAGCTTGCATCAACTATCTCAACCTCTATATTTACAGTTTTTCCCCCAACACAGATGGGCAAAGCTGGGATAATTCCATGTGGTCTGTGAGAATGACCATCAAACGCAGTCAGAAGAGTAGCATATGGAACAGATGCAGGAGATCCAATTCCCTTCCAACATGCGAGAGACATCACACATGTGGAAGCACCCTCATCAATGACCATGCAAAAGATATTGAATTTCTGATACGACGATTTGATATGAAAAGCCATATGATGCGGGAGTCTCTTTTTAAAATTAGACATATCGAATGTAATCACAAGAGATTTCTTTGGATCGACAACCCCGATAGCAGTGAGAAAAGCACTGCACTGAGCTGGACAATACTAGAGCACCTCAAGAGCAGACATAGCACACGGGCTCTACGCCAAATCATCTACAATAGAGTAGTTCTGGGTGGCCCTGGCATTTGGATTAATCGTTGTATGCTTAGTAGATTCTTTTGGCATCCGAGGTATAGGATCAACAGTAGGCCTCGTAATATGAAGCAGTTCAGTACCATCGGGAGCACCCTTGGCTTTCGAAGACTCAGTTTCGCCATAATCACGGGATCTCATGGCGATATCCGCATGAGAACTCATCATATATGTGTTTGATGGATTTTCCCCTTCTTGGGTGCCCCTAGAGGAAGCCCCAAAATTTTGATTTGTGCTGACAACAAGCTGTTGCCCTTGGGGAAAAGGGTTTGTCAACACAGCCTGGGAACTAGCAGGACCCTGCTGAGCTAACAAGTGCTACGCATCCTCAATTTTAGGGCAAAGGTGAGTAAAATGGTCTCCAGTACATAACTTGCATGGAAACTTAACTTTCTTTTTATCCTTTGAACCCTCACCAACATGCTTGTTGGATTTATTTGCATTACCCTTCCCATCCTTGCCCTTTTTCTTATTATTATTCCGTCCCTTATTCTTCCCTTCATATTGTTGATTTCCTTTAGGGTTGGAAGTCTAGATGACATTTACCGACAAAGATTGAGAAAGTGATGACTCAGCAGGCACAGCCTGACCAGAGGAAGCAGATTCTATAGACAACTTCTTCAATTGACTAAGCAGGTTAGCTGCACCGCTATCGATCGACCCAATAAGTCCATCACCATGAGGACCGGGTTTAGTCTTGGACAAGTCTAATTTGGAGTGGGGAGCATCAGGCAAATATTTATGAAGGACACCAGACTAAGAATATATCAATTCGAGCTGCTGGGGCCTGAAAATAGCCTGTTCCTCAGAAAATACCGCTGACAGGGATACATCCTTAGAAATATCTGGCTGCAAAGATTTCAAAAACCATTCCAAGAGGAATTCTCCTGGAATATAAGCTTTGATAATCCTCTTCCTTCTCCGCCATTCCTGAATATGATCAGAAATGTGGGTTTCCTTGTCCTGCTTAAAATTTTCCAGGAGTTCTGTCCTGGCATCATAACGAACAGGAAACTGGAAATGACTTAGAAATATAGTAGCCAGATCTCCAAAAGTAGCAAAACTACCCCCAGTTAACTCAATGTACCACTTGGCAGCATTTCCAGTCAAGGTGCGTTGAAACAACCTCAACCTAATCGAATCCTCGATCAGGGAGTTAGATGAACACCAAAGATGGAAAGTGGTGATATGATCAGCTGGTTCCTCTCCATTATTGCCTTCAAACTTTGGAATGTCTGAAGGTAGTTTGGTGGGAACTGGAGGCCACCCTGAACTATATCAGATTGGATCATTTGTCAATTTCGATAAATCTGGCAAGTTTAAAATTGCCAGAAAAGGTAAACGAGGAGGGGCCTGAGGGTTCCATCCTTGGTGGGATGGATTCCCAACATTCTGAAAAGAATAACCTGGATTTGATGAGGCACCAGGTTTCCAGAAAGAATTCGTAGAAAATTTTGGGCCATAGGACGATCCTTGTGACCTAGCATTTGGAGAAGGACCCCCTCCCGACGTAGAGTTACCATAGACCGGACCAGTTCCCCCCACTGAAGTAGTGAATGAAGAGGAAACCCCCTGATAGCGGTTCCAAGCATTAGAAAAAGGGGGAAAAGCCTGATAAGTACTCGACGAAGTGAATGGACCATTCCCTTGCTGACCAGCGAAAAAATGATTCCCTACCCCTACTGCGGTAAATATAGGGTTCCAACTGGGAAAGGTAGTCGAACTATGACCTCAAGACCAAGGGTTAAAACTCTGAGTTTGGGAAGTAAAAGGAAAAGACCCTAAGGAAGGATTCGAACTAGGAACATGCCCACTTCCGAAGGGGAACCCTTGAAAAGAAGCTGACCCACTAGCCAAAGAAGACATGGGTGAAGATGCAGTTGCAGCAGTGGAAAAGGAAAATGAAGGAATCCCACTAAAGGGCATTCCAAAAAAAAAGGGACCAGATTGAGAAGCTTTTGTTTGGGTGGAGCCAGAGCCAAACACAACAGTACTAGAAGCAATTGAAGATATAGCAATTGTGCCTCCTCCTTCTACTGAAGCAGGAGTCTGAATGCTTGTAGCACTCAAAGTCGAAGCCGCGTTCCTAGTCGTGGCCATCGAAAGGTATGAATGAGATGGATAATGACTTTCTAGTCTTGCAGACTCAGGGCCGATGTACTCAACAAAAAACGGAGAATTAGGAGGAAGAGGAGATGGAAGTGACTCAAGAGGCTGAGGTACTTCCTCTACTTCTACTTCTTCTTCTGCTTCTCTTGGAAATAAGACTCTTGAGGTGAGCGAAGTGACCCTCTCAGAACCAACACCAGAAACAACTACAGAACCTTCAATCCCTAGCGGAGGATCTCTCTCAGCTGCATCAGATACCACAGAGTGATATTCACCTGCTATATTACTCCTACGCCTTCTTGAAGAAGGCTTAGCAGTCTAGGGAGATAACCCCCCAGATTCTCCTCGATCGATGAGGCACTTGATCAGCCACTTTAACAAATTAATTACACTCAAAAAATTATAAAGCTAAGCAAGCTAGGAGCAAAGAGCACTCACTACAAAAATCCCTAAGATGCAACCAAGAAAGCAGCCTTCAGGTATTTCCGCTCTGGCTGATTAGGACCGGACACCAAAATATGAGAAAGCGACAAATAGGACCTCTCGAAAGTAGTCTGGGATAATGACGTCCTAGGCCTACTAGCGAAGGTAACAGAAACAGTTACGCCGACCTCCTAACAACAGCCTTTACTGGTGCAAGTACCCAATCTTCGTTGGGGCACCCTCCAGAAGTACTGCTGGAAGTGATACGACATCTGCCTCAGGTACCACGAGTATTGCCCCTCGCAGTCACCTATGTGATACCTAGGAATGGCAACTAAGGGCACCAATCCGTGTCAGCAGCCGGGCGGAACGGTCTTAAGGCAAGATCCAGCAAATCAGAGAGGGGGTATCTCTCTTCTCAACCTTCACTTTCCCTCGCGCTTGACTCTCTGGAGGAGAGCTTTCCCGGTCCACCTAACGGTGTTGGATTTCTCTCATTTAATAAACTTCTATGTTTTAGTTTGAGCAGCCTTGGAGAGTTAACTCTCCACTCACCTAATCCAAGGCCCTACAACCTAGCTAGTTGATGTATGACACTTAATAAGAAAAACTTGCTAGTTGTTTTTAAATTATTGTGCTTATTTTAGTTGGCTGTTAAATTAAGTCAAGGGAATATGGAAATGAAACTCGTGATGTTTTATGACGTAGACAAGAAATTAATGAAAACCAAACTACATGCAGATGCAGTAATTGCCTTTCGATGAAAAGAAATTTCTACACGGGTTCTACGAGACTATTTTTCTTCAGATATCAAACCTCACACTCGCAAAATTTATGAAAAATACTACAAATGTTCAAGTGCACCTAATGCAAATTACTAAGAGCATGCCAACTCTAAGATGCAAAATCTAATAAAGAAAAGAGAAATTTTCAACAATCCCTCAGTTCTATCACTTTTCCAGCTATCCACAAAGCTAGTTCCAAAATCAGAAACTCTTAGTATAAAGACACCAAAATATGCTCAAAATAAGAGAAAGAAACCAATGAAAATTCCCTTCCCAAATCAAGTCAGAAACCGAAGGTAAAAATCTCAACAAGGCTTCAAAAGATGAAAAGAAACCAAAACAAAAATGCAAAACAAAAGCAATGGCAAAACAAAAAAAATTTGAGTTTTTGAATTTTATAAAAAGAAGACTTCAAAGAGACCAAGAAAACTATCCAATTACCAAGCCAAACAATCTCCGAAATTCAAGAAAAATTTCCACAAAAATTCTCCAAATCTTATAGTGCCACTTAGTATCAAGATTTATACGAGCAAAAGGAAAACAAGAAACTCAGTAACTCAACCCGGTATAATAACACAATCTTGCAGCAAACAAAACTTCAAAGAACCAAAAATGACTCTTCAAAAAATTGCAATAAGACCTAGTCAAATGAAATCAAGAAAACCAACCAAAAAGTAGGAAAACATCAAAATGCAAAGCAAGACATAATGTTAGGAAAGAGCATATGAGCAGGAGCTCTCTGTTTTGATTAAGCAGAAAAGCCAAGAATCTCAAAAAGAGATCTTGGTACTCGGACCAGAAATGCAAGCACTAAAAAAAACAAGATTTTCCAAATGAGCCAATCTTCAACCAAACAAGAGAGAAAAAGAATAATAACCACTTTCAACACAATCCAGAGACTAAAGGGATACTTCAGAAACAGGTCACCACAGGCAGACAAGACCAAAAAGTCAAAAAACCAAACATTTCAAAATTTTCTCAGGCATACGCTACTTAGAATTTTTTCAAAAGGCGTGCATACGTGACTATGGCAAAGGAAACACGCATATACGCGACTTCCTTTGACAGAAATTGCATGTATACGCAACTGTGTACAGGAAAACTAGCGTATGGAAAAGTAAATAATGAAAAATAAAAATGATCAAGCTTGGTTAAAGAACCAGGTCTTTAGTCTGACTGAGAAAAAACTAACTGGACTGGAAATAATGATTAAAACTGTCGGAAACCTTTAAAATAGCTGAAACCACCCAACAGGGGAATCACAAGAATGTGATCCCTAGTGGAGTCGCTATTTCTGTTTCGGGAAATAACTCCCTAGAGGTTGTTGGGTCAAAAACCTCCACAGACTGGGGCATGCTATTCAAGAAGGACTCACACAATCAAACTTGTACACTAAAAACTAGATATTACAGATTGTAGAACTCACTCGTAGATCCTACGTTTGATGTAGATCCCGCGGGGTCCAAACCCCCAGCAACTCTTCTTCCTCTTCAACCTGGAAATCAAGAAGAGACATGCACGGAAATCTAGTTGTACAGCATATATCTTTCCTAAATTTCAGTATAATCCATGTGAAACATCATATAAACAATAATAAATGTTTAATTAACGATCTTTTCACATATACAAGTAGATATTAACACGTGAATTCGGAAACAAAATGGTTCTTCTTCATTACGAACAACATGTACAATAATAGAAAGGTGGAGAGATCACCTGAGTCCTTCCATGATCTTCGAACAGACCGTTGCCTGGATCTATCCCGCCCTTGCCTCGCTAGAATTCTTCCAAGACTTGTGCACACGAGATGACATATAAGTTGATGAACATCTCCAGGAAACAAGGGTTTCCTATCAAAATCTGGGAAGTGCAGGAGGCACGGGAAATCAGACTTGAATCGGGCTCCAACAGAGTATAATATATATAATTTTCCTCTCTCCCTTAGGCCATGCACATGAGGGGCTTTTATACTCCCTCAAAGTAGTTTCAATCAGTTATAAACAGTTGGCCATGGGCTGGGGTGGTTTAATTACGGGAATAACGATCAACCCAGCCTCGAAAATAGGGATTTATATATATATTTTTAATGATTTTAATGGCATACGCGGAAAAGTATCTCTGGACTCGTGTATACACACTGAAAAGTCTGGGCATATCCGCGTATGGAATTTTAAACACTGTTTTTCATGAAATTTATTCAAGTCTGTGGGAATGGGTGCCCAAGTCCAAAAAGACATTCATGAATCACATAAGGGTGAAAAATGATGCTATAATAGTTCTCCAAGTTTTATGAGTTCAAAGAACTAGTAGAGAAAGATATAGGGAAGAAGGTGATGGCTCTAAGGAGCCATAATGGTGGTGATTATATCTCTAATGAAATTAAGAACTTATGCATCAAAGAATAAATTCGAAGAGAATTGATTGCACCTCATAACCCACAACAGAATGGGGTTGCAAAAATAAAAAAACAAAACAACTTTGGGATCAACATGAGTTATATTACAAGATTGGGGCCTACTGTTGGACCTATGGGTAGAGGCATGCAACACATTTGTATTTGTGCATAACTGTAGTCCTCATTGGACACTTGGCATGAGTACACCAGAGGAGGAGTTTCTAGGTAAGAAACTGGATGTTTCATATTTTAAAATTTTTCGCTCATTTGTCTATTCCATGTGACCAAAGATGCCAGGAAGAATCTAGAACCAACAACACAGGTTGGGATATTTGTGGGGTACACTGATACTCCCCACAATTATCAGGTGTATTTTTCAGCTAACAGGATGATCGTTGTCAGAAGAGATGTTAAATTTGATGACGCGAAAGTCATGCGATTATCCCTTGAGAGGGAGCTTGACTTGCATGCAAATGAGGAACTCTTAGTTCCAAACGATGAACCTCAGGATGTGGAGCAACCACAAGCATAGGATCATGGAGTGGCTGAAACCACTCATGGAGATATTGTTATCCTTCTGTATTCTACAATATCACTAGATGACTATGGATTTTCTACAAGCTGCTAAAAATAACATTCTCTGAATATCATTTTATTTTCAAAAATATTACTGCCTTCATTATTTTCATTTTACCTATACACTATCTCTCATTTTTTCTCTTCGAATACCCTCATGCTATGAAAACCCATGTTTGACTTGGATCCTTCATTTTTACCTTTTCCCCTACCTAAAACCCCACTCCCACTGCTCAAAAAACCCCCCTCCTTCATTCATTTCCCTTCTTCCTCTAAAAATAATGTAAAAATCCCCTTTTACCTTGTTTTAAACTAAAAAATTATTTGTTTTCAGTCCAAATCTTTAAGAATATACCCTTTCTATTCTACCTGACCCCTTTATATCTATAAAACCCCACTCTAAAGCTTTTTACCCCCCGACGACCATATAACCATGGCCCACCGCTATACATTAAAGCGCCCCCACCTTAACCTTCCCCAGGCCCAACACTATAAAGAACCCAAGATCATTTTAAAACCCCGCTCCATTATACTTTTGGACCCCATATCTTATCTAAGCTACCAACTCACTTAAACCTGTCCACCCTTCGATCTATGCCACAAGATCCGACGACCCTAATCGCATATCGCACATTCAAACATCAGGGAGTTAAAAGCCTTCAGACCTTATGAAATGGGCGGTTTTACCATCGTCACATCTGCCATGTGTCACACCCTCCATATTATCACATCCCCACAATAAAAACCTCCTCACCGGCTATGGACCATGAGAAAAATACTTACAATCCTCGCTCCATAACCCGAAACCGCCGACCCATTCAAATATTTCGAAGCCCTGTGCCTTTGTGATAATCCTCGGTCCTCTGAATTAACTCTTGCAACTCTTCCAAAGACCCGTAAGTCCATAGCCACATGCAAAATACCAAAATCTACCATTATTTGAACTCTATCCACAGCGCAGGTTTTGAATTAACAAGTTGTTTTTAGTTTTGCACATGATCGATGTAGAAAACGCATAATTTTCTTTTCTGAGTCCTAAAAATGTTTGAACAGGTCCTCTGAGTGATGATCCAAAATTCTTCGTTCGTCAAAAGGGCCAGAAGTGCAAGAATTATGGAAGGCAGCAATGGGTCATGACAATTGTTGATCTTTCAAACACTCCAAAGGCAGTGACAGTTATTCAATAGACGGAGTAAGAAGATAATGGATTTTTGCAGTGGCTACGAGAAGACGAAATACAAGTAAAAACACAGTTAAAGAATATGGTCAAAGAGTTCACCATGATAGTTAGAAGTTAAAGGAATAAGAGATCAATCAAAGCTTAAAAGTAAAAGCAGGATTAGAAGGAAGAGTTAAAGAAAAATCACAGATGACAGAAGGTTAAAAGATAGATTAAAGATAATAGTAGATTAAAGGAATCAAATAGAGAAATAAGAGTTAAGAAAAAGGAAAATCCAAGTCTAAAGATAAATCAAAGGTTAAAGGAAAAATCAAATATAAATCAGTGAAGAAAACAGAGCCAAGATGACTAAGGCACTCAGTAATTACTCCTTCAAATCAGATTGGCCACCTACAGCCAAACTTTGGTTTAAACACCTACCACAATTAATAAAGCAGTCAGATATATTTTAAAGCGGCTCAAAATTTATTGTAAAAGTTAATGAAAATCCATAAAAGTCAAAAATATCCTAAAGTTAGCTCAGCGGTAAATTAGAAAGTTATTATTATAGTAAGTCAGCCACAGATGTTTTGCCTTGGGCATTGCATGGTTGCAAAGGTCAATATTACATTTACTCTGTAATAACTACAACCTGAAACCCTAGATTAGGATCACCTCCTCATCTATGGATAAATACTTCATGTATTGTTCATTATTATTGTTGGTTAGTTGCAGGTTGTTGGGTTGATTGCTAGGCTAGATTTTGATCAGACTCTGAGTTGCAGAGATTGTTGCAATGGAGTATTGTAACTATTTTGGACATTAGTAATACAAGCACGTTCACAGGATTCTTGATCTATGTTAATGGTGATGTTATCCTTCTTTTTCAATGTTTCCCTTCTGTTTTCCATATTGTCCATCATTTCTCTGATAAAAGAACATAAATTTTAGATTAAGATATGTTGTCTTGGCACCTTAATTTTGTCTTCTTCTTTCATCTTAATTTTTTCTTCTGCAAGATCTGATTAGAGAATTCAGGGGTGTCCTACTCTTCAGTTCTACCTAGCTTGTTCCCTTGAAGTTTACTTACTAGAATATGGCCAAAGAAATTTATGGTTTGCCCTGCTCTTTGGGTTTTCTTGAAATTTTATTTTAAAGGCCTTCTTTGAAGTTTGATTAAAGAATTGAGGGGTGTCCTTCTCTTTAGTTTCACTGGCTGTTATCTTGAACATTTTATTTTTCTGAAAGTAATAGCTAGAGAATTCAGGGGTGTCTTGCTCTCTAGGATTGCTGGATTGTTGTCTTAGGGTTTACTTAGTAGAGTTTAGCTAAAGGAATTTATGGTTTTCCTTGCTCTTTAGTTCCTCTTAAACAATTATCTTAAAGGATTTTCTTATTTAAGTATGGTTAAAGGATTCTTAATTTCCCTTTAGTTTTATTAAGTTCACAACTTGTTGTCATTTCATATTTCATCTAATCTAGAAAGATCCACTTGATATAGTTAGCTTTCCCTATGAAAACCCTTGCAGATTCAATGTACAATTAAATCCTTTTATGAATCCATAGCGCGATGGATTAATGCTTCTCATAATATATCTATTCAACCGAAATAATCACTCAATTAATCCATCAATAAATCAACCAAACAAAAAAAACAGTCCCAGAACTTCATAACTAGACTATTATCAGAAAACATAAGCATAAAGATAAATCATTTTCATCACAAAACATAGAGAGCCCCCTCTGAGTCCATGAAGGCTAGGTCCTTAGACTCCAAAGCGGTCTGATGTGGTTCCCTGCAGAGTTGTTCTTGCCAATATTGCAAATCATGGGGAGCCAACATTGTGGCACCCATACTGGGGAACTGAGCTATTAAAATAGATTAATATTCCCTCAAGGACTCAGAAACCCCATTCAAACTTGGATGAATCAGGTGTTAGCCAAGACTAGTATCTGGTTGCTGATGGTAGACAACACCAAGCCTAAAGACAGTTAAAAATCATCCAATGGTGACTCCACTGGTTTTCAGTAGGCTTGTTGACTCCACTAGTTTTCTACAAACTCCACTAGGAAAATGATTGAGAAATCCTGATATCATCAAACCTCAAACAAAACCTAGTCAAAATACTTTGTCAATAAAGTATTTCTTTCACGGAGTGGTTTGTTTTTCAAACTGTATAAACTCTCAACCTCTCTGAACTTTGGGTCTAAACTCTGGCTTCTAGAAGAATCTGTACCAGATACCATCCTAACCCAAACCCTCCTGGAATATTCGAAAATCCTGAGAGCATCCTAAGGAAATACCTTATATCTAAAAACCCAACTGTTAGTATACCTATTCACAAAGCAAGTTCCCTACCTGAAAGCCTTAGAGACTTGTAGAATATCCTATCTGGCTCACCGCTAGAATAAATCTCGTCCGGGACTAGATCCCAGAGTTGGATAACCCAGATAACTTTAGACCCATCTACCTTACAACAAAACCTTGTTGTACTAACCTCAACTCCCATTCAAACACCCATTGTTCACCTTCATCCATTTAACCCTTTACCTCCATTTGTTAACCCTCCTTTGTTTCCCCAACCACCAGCCATGGCAACTTAGTATGCCCCATTAGTTCTACCATTTCCTTTAGTTTTTCTACCATAGGACTATCATTACAAGATTCGCTTATATGATGCAAGTATTTCTATAACTTCTCAACAACATGCAGATAGAATGAATGACTATTTTGACAAACAAAAATAGATGATGAGACTGTTAAAATAAGAATTTTTTCTCAAATCTTAGGGGGAGAATCAAGAAAATGGTTTAAGGACCTAACCCCTAATAGTATACATGACCTCCTTGCTTTTCATCAGCTGTTCTTAAATAAATGGGAAGTCAAGAATAACCCTTTGTAAATATTATCAAAGTATGAAAACATCAAGAGAAAGGTTACAGAGGGTGTCCAAGAATACTGCACTAGGTTCAATAGTGTATATAATGCTTTCCCTACCCACATGAAACCTCCACAAGATCTAGCCTTAATGAAATTTCCAGATGGTTTTGACCCAGAAATGGCTTAGAAACTAAAATAAAGATACCCCCTTAGATTAGAATACATGCAGAGGGGTGAAGTAAGTGTGGAGGAAAATTCGTTTTCCAAAAGAGATAGGATGGAAAATGAAAAAAGAGTCACATATAGGGAAGAAACTACACCCTCATCATCTGATACTAAAATTGATAACTTAGTTAGAACCATGGAAAGAATGATGGAGAGAATAAACATGAATGAGAGAGCTTACCCAAGAGAAAATCAAGCAACTCCTCAAAACATAAATAAAAACCAGAACTAAAACCAAAACTTTAGGAGAAATCCCCCTAAAATAAGATAGAGAGGTCCTGACCAACAAATCAGGCCTCCTTTCCAAGAAAACTATGCTGATGAGGATGAGGGGGTGATTGAAGAACTAGAGGAAATTCATATCAATCTAATTGGATTTAATAATGAGGATATTGTTTTCCTCACTAAGGAAGAGCAAGGCATTTTTTCTCCTACTCAATTTGAAGAAGAAAGCCTAGAATCTGAAGACTATAAACAAGGCTTCGAAAATGAGATCATGGAAGTACATAGACAGTATGACCTCAGAAGTAAGAAAACCCAAGACACTCCCAAGAGAAGCAACCCAGAAATTTCTGCTAGAAAGACCCCTGAAACTAATCCTAAAAATACAGTAGAAACTTCAAACAGTTAGGTTTAAAATACTAATAAAAATAAAGACAAAAACAACCAACATAGTCGTGACCAAAACAACACTAGTAGATCCAATATCAACCCTGTGAAAACTGACTCAACTGATGTCCCTAGTGCAAAAAACAATATGAAATTTTTGTAAAAACAATGTCTGATAAAACTGATTTGAATCCTCCAAAAACACAGACACCCTTCAGTATTGAGAATGAAATTTCCAAGATAAAAATCTCCATGCCTCTTATTGAATTAGTTACCCAAGATGTATATGGATCCCAAGTTTTGAAAGATTTAAACATGGGATAAAATGATGATTATGTGAATTTAAATGATGTTGAACATAAAATTTTGTATGGACCAGAAGTAGAAGGAAAATTCCAAGAAGGAGGTGTTCCTCCATTTTATGTCATTTTGAAAATCCATGATAAAATCCTTCACAATGCCATGTCATATTCAGAAGCTTCACATAATCTCATGCCAAAAGTAGTAATAGAAAGACTAGGCCTTGAGACAACTAGACCATACAAATATTTATACTCTTTTGATTCCAATAGAGTTAAATATCTAGGCCTAATCAAAGATCTTTGTGTTAATCTAGCACAAATACCAGCCAAGAGCCTAGTAATGGATATTGTAGTGGCTAACATTCCCCCTAAATATGGCATGCTCTTATCATGCTCATGGGGAGATAAAATTCAAGGCACCCTCCAAAAGGACATGACCTATGCTGTAATATTCTCAATTAGCCTCAAGCTAATTGGAATACTATTTTTTTTTTTACTTTTCTCTTCATGAATAAATGTATAAAGGAGGAACATAAAAACTCCTAAAATCAGTGAATAAATCAATGCCCCATGTGAACAAGGCTAAATCTGGGCTACCTTAATAAAACACCCTTATGTGTGAAAGGGATTGAGACATTTGACTAGGTCAACGGGACCAAATCAACAATGTTGTCTAGAGGGGATGAACCTCATGCATGCATAGCACAGTCTTAGTTGGAGGTGGCACATGTGAAAGGACATAAATTATTGAGATGGTTTAGGGTTTGGAAAGATCTCTATCTTATAAAAGGAAGAGGAGGGAAGCATGAAAAGGTTGTTGATGACCATATTATTTCTAAAGAATTTTTCTGTTTAGACAATTCTCATTCTCTTGGTTGTTTAGTAGAGAATAGTGCTATTTAGCACAAGGATATCCTATTTAGGAATCCTTCTCTTTCCTTGAGGGGCTCTTGGAAGAGACTTGTAATTCTTGTCCACTATCAGGCTTAAGGCCAATCATCATCTTCCAACCGCAACACAGATCCTATTGAGGGTTTGGTTGTCCTTGTGAGCGGCAGCAAGTGGAGGCTAGATCTACTCATATCTAGGCCAATCTAGTGCCTCTTTTCAGTGGGAAATTCTTCTATCCCCTTGAAAAGAGTGTATTGGATCATTGGAGCTTCAGATCCATACCTTCTAATTAGGCCAAACTGACCATCAAGTCTACAACAGTTTATCTTCCAAGACTGTGTTATCTGCAAGGAGAAAGGTTGCAGGGTGTTTGGCAACTTTTGAGGAGTGATCTCTAGTGATGGGGATCTACCCTTCACTATGGTGATCCATGGATTTCTGATCTATTCCATGTCATATTCATATCTAAACTTAATACTCATGTATATTCTTTAGAAATTTTGAATCTATCTGTAGATCTGCTGCATAAGATCTCAGATCTACTCCATGTACTTCACTTTTTTTCTAAAAACCCCAAGGGGTATGTAAAGTAGAGACAATCTAGTGTACAGATCTGATATAGATATAATATTTTGTACACATATCTACTCTAGATATAAGTTGTAATATTTAGTTGCTGTATGCTCTATAAAATAACGTTGTCAAGCCTTTTGCAGTGAATCTATGTGTTGCAACACCTCTTTTTGAGGATCTCTTCTGTATAAGTCTTCTATTTTTGTTCTATGACTCATGTGCTTCAATATAATTCTGATTTGCTGATGTATATGAAATTATTGAGACTCCATATTAGCCTCCTGATTTCATTTTGCTGAACTGGGTTATTTCTAAGCAGTATTGTTCATACATTGCTGCAATCCCATTCTTGGGCATTTTTAGCCATACTAGGTGTGGGAGACTTGTTTATCTCACCTAGAATGATTTGTTTCTAATCTCCTCTTAGATTTAGATGTCATATTTTAATATATAAGGGATCCAAGGGATGATTTTGATTGCTGTAGCATACATTTCTAAAAAATGCGTTTTTCAGGCATGCATTGCTGACAGTCCCAATTTGGGGATATTATAGTGGTATCGGAGCATCATCTTGGCACAGCCTGTGCTTTGCATTATAAGAATATAATATGTCTTTTCATGAAAATAAAATACTGAAGAAGAATATTGATTGCACTGAAGACAAATAATACAAGGGTAAAACCCCTTTATCTGGAAGAATGAAAAGGAAATAGTTCTCAAAAACTCTGTTCCAAAATTTGCATGAGCTTAAAGGAGAAATCAAAGAAATGAAGAGGGAAAGACATGAAGGTTCTTCAAGAAGATATTTACATGAAGAAAGCTCCAGTTATTCATCTTATATGTGCAAGCACTCAACTACATAATCATATCCAAAACGTTATTCTATGCCCAGATTTACTGCAAGAGAAATGGAGGAAGAAGATGCACCAAAGAAGGATACTTTGAGTGATTATCTTCAGGAGTATGAATCTAAATCTTGAAAAATCAAGGAGTGCTTGAGCTTCCAATAGTTCTACCAGCTCAAGGAGGAAGGAGATCCAACAAGAAGAATAGAAGGAGAAGAGGTAGATTCTTTCTGCCAAATTTTGATGGATCCTCCACATGCACAACCAAAGAGTGGATAGATTAGCTAGACTTATATTTGGATCTACATCAAGTTTCAGAAAAGGAAGCCCTAAAAGCAGCAGTGATGCATATTAAAGGTAAAGCTTATGCCTGGTGGTTATTTGAATCCTTTTCATTAAAGAATGCAAATATATCTACTGATGCAAGATTTACTAGGAGATTAGTGAAGATATTTGATGTGAAACAAACTGAAACATCTTTGATTGAGCTAGAAAAGCATGAGCATTCAAAACCCTTGCATGAGTTGGAAAGATTTGTTATGCCAACTCCACTTCATATTTCTGTTGAAGGGGATAAAAACTTGTGTGATACCTTGCCAAGGGCAAGATCCCCATTGCATGAAGATATTTCTTCTCAAAAGGAAGTCATGGAGATCCCTCTCTCAAAGAAAGACCAAGATATAAGGTCTCTCATAGATAGTGAGGTATTCTCAAATATTGAAGAGGAGAAAGGACAAGAGGGTAGTAACAACACTGTCACTTTATAAAAAGAACCATCACCACATGGGGATGGACATGAAGTTGTTGCTTCAAGGGAAGGATATTTTTCATCCTTGCAAATGTTTCCGAAAGAGCATCATGTGACAGTAGTATTGGGCAATAACACCTTGCTCCAAGAAGGAGGAGGAAGGATGGATCAACATCCAATGATGAGGATCATGCACCCTTGTTTATTTTTAGGGATTTCTATTCATGAGAAGGAGACTGAACTATGCAAAAAAGGGAGGGACACATTATTCCACTCATTCATACAGTCTACTTCATATCTTGATGTCTCTTTATATGGAGGCATTCCACCAGGGAGACCCCCTGATTGGAAGAAGAATAAAGTGTTCTCTCGACTTAATGCACTAGTGACATATTTGGCTAAGGGAGGAGCCTTGGGAGAAGCTAACACAGCACTGAGAACCATTGATGGGTTCCAAGGAGATATGATCAATTCTATGAGTTGGAAAAAACCATGTCCCACTCAGTTATCTGCGTTGAAAAATGAGTCAGAGATCTATGATGACATTTGCATGATTTCAAATGGCCACTCCATAGTCTTGGGGTAGAAAATGATATCTCTACCCACAAGGGAGATCTCTAAATATGACAAGGGGGTACCAACACTCTTGTATGGATGGGCCAAACTATGTAAGTTTTGGAAGAAAGAGACCTTTCAAAAGAAGGTTGACTTCCATGAACTTCAATCTTGTCTTGAGCAAGATCAGTTGCAAGAAGGGTAACGAATATGGAGTAACTTTACTCCAACATATGGATTTGGTATTCAACATGTCAAAAGGTAGAACCATGATGTGACAGAAGCTTCAGTTTAGATTTCTACAGTGCTATCATGGTTGGGGATATTGGATCCATATTGGAAATCCCAACTATTGGTGGAATATTCCAAGGATCTTCACACATGCATGATTCTTGATGACCAGCTACAATATGAGGGCTATTTAGTCCAAGATGAAGTCATCTATGATCATGGTAGGATCTTCTTATCTAGAGCCTCCAAGATCAAGGAGAAGTTACTACAAGGAGCCTATGAAGAGTTCTGTTTTAGCCACACATATTCTATGAAGCTCAACAACATCATTTTGGGGAGCTACTATTGGGAGGACTTTGAAGGAGAACTATATCAGCATTGTCAAAGATGCATGTATCACATGGATATGGAGTAGCAACATAACTCTATGGAAGAGTTAATTCAGCCCTCTCTTTATCTCTTTGAGGAAGGAGATAGATCTATGCACCACTCCATTTGTTTGAGGAAGACTATTGGTGAAGAGCATACTTATGTAAATCATGTTTTATTTTCTGATTGTATGCATTATTTTACTATGTATATGCAGGCCATGACACCTAAGAGGAGCATTATACCTTATAAAATTCGTGGCCAACTTTGGGCCAAAACTATTTCTGAATATGGCCACTCCCTTGGTGAACAAAGGGATATTTTGCAACATGATGGGTACTTTCCTAAGGCACCAAAAATCTCTCCCACTTTCAGCCATGGTGATATTTTATGGGCAGCAAGTAAGTGGTGGGAAAACCACTTACCATATCATTGTGTGATGCAGTCAGGAGATCTATTGTGCTGGTTCCACTTGTGGGACTATGATCCACCTCCATCATTGTGTTTAAATATTTATGTATTGTTGATTTTGATCCCACATGATGATGATGATGATGCTTTGATATTTGTTGGGAACATGATAAGAGGAATGAAACATTGATCGGGTGTGTCCATGGGAAATGAAAATTCCCATATTTATTCATGCTTCAAGAGGAGGAAGAGACATTATATGGCTGCTACACTTTATCTTTTGTTTTTCTATGTAAAAGGCCATATGTGTGACTTATGTCTTTGGGAGAAGCCTCTCATCTGGGAGAATTTGTTGAAAGACATGTGTTTCTTGAATCATATTTAGCTAACACCTCTTATCCTCTACTATTTTCAAGCATTAGAGAAGCTTCTGGAAACAAGAAGATGGTTGGGTGTCCACTTATTGTACTGTGTTTTGAGGCAGCAAGAGGAAGAACAACGCTAGTCTCAATGGAGGGACTATTGTCACCATCCAATATATCATATGACACTTAGTCCATATTTCTTTTGGAGCACATATGGTGGTGATACTTCATTCACTATATGCATGGAAGATTGGGTAAGAAGGGTCTCTATAATCAATGAAGGGAATCATGAGGTTCCAAGTCTCTTTTGGCTTCATGAGGACTATATTGTTGCAGCCCAGGATCAGCAGCTCCAAATCTATCATAAATGGAGGGAGAGACAGCGTAATTTGAACATTCTTACCTCTCATTTCCAATTAGCAGCCCCTATACATTGCATAAGGAGGGGATTGGTGATTTTTTCTATGAGCTACCGAGGATAGCTCACTTTGTTTGGATGATAGCATAGGGATTGGAGTTTATCATGGGGGTTGAAGCACCCTACATTTATCATCTCTCATGCCTTAAAGAGGCTAATGGACAGCATATGAATCCTTCTATGCATCTCCCACTTCTTCATGATGACAGCTATTTGGGTTATTCACCAAAGGAAAACTTGTATTCTTGGAAGGAGACAAATCCATTGGAGATTTTGCAAAGTCCTTGTGAGTTGCTTGAGGAAAAGCAAATTTTGGAGGGGAGGACTGTAATATTCCCAATTAGCCTGAAGATAATTGGAAAATTAAATTTTTCTTTACTTTTCTGTTCATGAATAAATGTATAAAGGAGGAACATAAAAACTCCTAAAATCAGTGAATAAATCAATGCCCCATGTGAACAAGGCTAAATTTGGGCTACCTTAATAAAACACCCTTATGTGTGAAAGGGATTGAGACATTTGACTGGGTCAGCAAGACCAAATCAACAGCACTGTCTAGACGGGATGAACCTCATGCATGCACAACGCAGTCTTAGTTGGAGGTGGCACATGTGAAAGGAGCTAAATCATTGAGATCGTTTAGGGTTTAGCAAGATCTCTATCTTATAAAGGGAAGAGGAGGGAAGTATGAGAAGGTTGTTGATGACCATATTATTTCTGAAGAATTTTTCTGTTTATACATTTCTCATTCTCTTGGCTGTTTAGCAGAGAATAGTGTTGTTTAGCACAAGGATCTTCTATATATGAATACTTCTCTTTCCTTGAGGAGCTCTTGGAGGAGACTTGTAATTCTTGTCCACTATTAGGCTTAAGGCCAAGCTTAATATTCCAACTACAATGAAAATATTGTTGAGGGTTTGGTTTTCCTTGTGAGTTGCAACAATTGGAGGCTAGATCTACTCAGATCTAGGCCAATCTAGTGCCTCTTTTCAGTGGGAAAGTCTTCTATCCCCTTGACAAGAGTGTATTGGATCATTGGAGATTCAGATCCATATCACAGCATTAGGCCAAATTGACCATCAAGTCTACAAAATAGTTTATCCTCCAATACTACATTATCTGAAAGGAGAAAGGTTGAAGGGTGTTTGGAAACTTTTGAGGAGTGATCTCTACTAATGGGGATCTGCCCTTCACTGTGGTGATCCATGGATTTCTGATATATTCCATGTCATATTCAGATATGATCTGAATACTCCTATATATGCTTCAGAAATTCTGAATTAATCTACAGATCTATTGCATAAGATCTCAGATCTACTCCATGTACTTCACTTTTTGCTGAAAACCCCAAGGGTTATGTGAAGTAGAGACAATCTAGTGTACAAATCTGATATAGATCTAATATTTTGTACATGAATCTGCTCTAGATCTAATTTTTAATCTTTATATGTTGTATGATATATAAAATAACGTTGTCAAGCCTTTTGTAGTGAATCTATGTGTTGCGGAACCTCTTTTTGAGGATCTCTTCTGTATAAGTCTTCTATTTTATGTTGTATGACTCATGGGCTTCAATATAATTCTTATTTGCTGATGTATATGACATTATTGAGCCTCCATATTGGCCTCCTACTTTCATTTTGTTGAACTGCATTATTTCTGAGCAGTATTGTTTATATATTGATGCAGTCCCATTCTTGGTCATTTTTCAGCCATACTAGGTATGGGAGACTTGTTTACCTCACCTAGAATGATTTGTTTCTGATCTCCTCTTGGATTTAGATGTCAGATTTTCAGATCTAAGGGATCCAAGGACTGATTTTGATTTTTGTAGCATACATTTCTGAAAAAATGCGTTTTTCAGACATGCATTGCTGACAATCCCAATTTGGGGATATTACATATGCTACCATACCCGTTTTTAGTCAACCAAGAAGACTATATAGGGAAACCAATTTGAAATATATGGTCAGTAATCAAGAATAGCCTGATAAATCCCCTCTATATTATATCCACATATACCTTGATTCGTTTATCCTTTATAATGATCAAAACACTAATGAACAAGTAGCAGTAAATGAGCAAGAAGAAGAAAAAGAGGAAGAACAATGAGAACAGTCAGACCAAATAAAAAATGAACAACATAATAACCAACATGGTGGCAACAAAAATGATCAACATAGTGGTAAATATAAAATTGAACCTCTTTGGATCAAAATCTTTGATGGTTCTTGTGCTAAGACTGGTTTAGGAGTAGGTGTTAGTATGAATCTTAATCGCAAGTGTACAAAAAAAGGCTCACTTTAGTCGTGCATAACAAACAACCCTAACAGTAAATATGGCTGCCAATATCTTTAAATCTACAATTAGTTGACCAAGATAAATGCTGCAAAATCTATATCTATGCATTAAAAGACATTAAGAAGTAAATAAAAGCAAGAGTTTCTCCATGCATCCAATAGACAAGACAAGAATTTTTTTATTTATTTTTTTGCATTTTTGACACCTAGGAAGGGAACATAGAAAGATGTTACTAGTCCCTCTCAATGGGATGGGTTCTTGTAAGTCCTTAGAACTTCAGATCTAAAATCCCTCTCTCTTGATGGTGGAGAAAACCCAGACAAAAATGGAACTCAAAGGGAGCTCATAAGAAAAATGGTAGCAAAATACTACAATGATGGTGGATCAAAGTCAAACCAAAAGTATAGATCCAGAGTGACCTTTAGGCAACAAAAGGTAGTGAGTGAATGTAAAAACCCTTCTATTTATAACAAAATTTTGAGTTAGTCTAGATATTGGTGCATAATTAAAATATTATTAACCAAATCAAGATCCAACTTTTATGGAATATTTTATTATATTTGTTGGAGGGAAAAAGAATTTGACTTTGGTCAAATCTATTTATTTGTAAATAAAAAATAAATAAATGATTTTTTTATTATTTTAAGGATGTGGTTGAGTAATAATTAAATAAATAATGATATATTCAATTATTTATAAATGATTTGGTCAAATTTAACAAGGAATATTATTTAAATAAGGTTTAAATAATTATTCCTAGAAAATAATAATATAAATAATGATTTATGTAATTAATTTTCCTATCTTGGGTTAAATATGACCAGGAATATTAATTTAACCATTGTTTAACTTATTATTCCTTGAGGAAAATCAAACAAATTTTGATTTATTTAATATTTCCTCATGGGGTTTCCTGTTTAGACCATAAACAACCTGATAAATGTGGTTTACTAAGTTATTTTTCATAGTGAAAGAAATTTTACTTAGGGTAAAATTGGTCTTATAGGGTGTACTTTGGTTTATCTAATAGTAACAAGTTAGATGACTGAAAAATGGTGTAACTGATTCCCCCCCAGCGTGCAAGCATTAGGAGATAATCGTATGACCGAGGTACGTTGTAAGAACTCAATCACTAAAAACCAAAGGGGAAGTTAGAGAGAGAGAAATGAAAAGTAGACCAAAGCACTAGAGGACTAGACCCTGAGGAGGTGATACTTACAGGTGCAACAAGTCTCTTTTATGAGTGAGTACCTGTTCTATAGGCAGCAAGAGAGGCATTCCTATGCTCGTCGAGAAAAAGTACAAAGAATAATGCATCCAGTAAACAAGGGACTAAGCTATATAGTACATGCTGGCATAAAAATGAGCCAGATAAAAACATGATAATGAATCCCACATACATACTGTGCCTGGTATAATAACCAGGACATATACAATAATGTTTGAGTACATGAGATATAAGTACAACCAAAGTGACCCTATAAACAGGAAAGGCTCTGAAAATCTGACTGATACATGCAAACTAAAAGGCACTGCAAGCGGCTAAGGCCAACATCATCAAATCTATTGAGCTACATCAAAGGCTGTAATGAAGAGGTCATCCGGGCATGTGGGGGGCTACTTGAAGGGTCACCTCCTCATGAGGTCTAAAAAATCTCACACACACCCGAGAATCATCGGTACAATCTGTTGCATCAATGAACCATCAAGTATATGGATCTCGATCATGCCGTAAGGAGCTGGAACTGAGAAAAAATCAAGTCAAAGGGAAATAAGGAGACCCTTTGCCTAATTCGAGGCACCGAACAAGAGTGGAAGCTGGAACCAAGGTACATTGCCCTCTTGACCTGTCTTCTGGAATGAATGAGCTGATGTCGAAAGAATAAGGTCTGCCATAGGTGAGGCAATAAGGGATCCTCAACTAAGGCATGAGAGAAAATAGTAGAGCGATTGATAGACTGGCATGGGGGATGATGATGAAATGGGGGGTACTGAGTAGCAGATGGACGACTTCCCTTGTTAGAGCATAAAGGGCATGGATGACCTAGTAGCAACTGACACAATATCAAACGAGACAGGGGACAGTAGGACTAAAGGCCATAATGTGTGACACGAGAGAGGAACCAAGCAATGAAGGATGGAGGACTATGGCAGAATACAAAGGGACTTGGGATAGACTCCATGGATGCGATGATGAATCAACTCAGATACTCTAATCAAGGGCGACTAGATGATTTTTCCACACAAAAAAAGGTCCAGTGGAGACCATGAAAACATGAGTACAATATGGTTACTCACGACAAAAATCAACACGAGCATGGAAAAGTATGGAGGCAAAGTTGTGCCCCAAGTAAAAGTGTTGCAAGTGAATAAATTTGATTTTTAAAAGTGGTGAAGTGACCTTTCTTGGACAAAATGTGTCCTAGTGAAGTATCAAATCAAAAAATCCTAACAGATACCCATTTGAGAGCTCGGTGAGAGATTTCCAGCGGTACATATGGTTTGTCAAACTAAGCTACGGTTTGGCAACAATAGGTGAAATAAAAATCTATGGTTTCTCTTTTAATAAGGCATTTTCCCTCGAAATTCACTCATTTGCAAGTGTAGCTGTGGTGAATGTAGAGAGGAGAGAAGGCCCTAAATCTTGCAACGATCGTTGTAGACAAACCGACCATTGGAATCGAGATTTGTCAGTTGTAGGTAAGATGCCTAACCATACTCTTTCAATTAAGGGGATCAAAATTTTAGTTTAGGTACCCAGAGCTCATGAACAGGGCAGGTCGCACTTTTTGGGGTCTGTTCTATGACCTAGGTAGTGGGTACTGGGAAAAAAACTACGAACTATCCTCCTAAAAAGTGTGACCTATCAGATAAAGGTGGTTTTAGTGCTGTTTTTGGTTGAGATCTAGGATTTTTATGGTTGAGGGGCATAGGTTCCCCCAAGCATGTTGTGGTCATGCCAGTATTTAGAAAAATGGGAATCTAAACACATTTTTATGATATGGTGCGCCATTTTTTTTCGTTATGGTTATGAAGTTCGAGAAAGGCAATAGAGGATTACTAATCTCTTTTGGTACTACATATATGAATCAAATGGACTAAGTTTCTGGGTTGGCATACATGGTGTCACTATCCCAAAGAGTGGATTTGGAGATAAGGAACTGGTGCTCTCCTAGAAAACCCACAGGTTGGTCAACAACAATGTCTATGGGACTGGGTTGTTGATGTAAGATGAAGGAATGATGAGAGGTATCATCCCTACAGTGATCTGAAGTAACATGGAACTCTAGAGGCTCTTCTAAATGGGGAAGAATAAGGGTACTAGATTAAACATGACCAAATACACTAGGAAAGTTGTGGAGAATTTCTTCTCCTGGTCTCTCAAATATGGGTGCCCCCTTACCCAAACATTGGGTGTCAATGTAATGGCCGCAAGGTGTATGTGGTTTGAATGCATGGGTTCGATGTAAGGGGGGATAGATAAAGTTAGGGGTGGTGCTTAATTCCATAATGTTGTCATTGTAATAGAATATGGGGTGACTGGTGGAAGAAAGACCACCTAGCATAGCGAAGCTACCTAACACATCATCATGAGAAGAAAGGTTCTCATGCGCATCGTCACAAGGGGTGACCTAAAATAAGTAGATGAAGGATCCACTGATGTTGAGCCCAAGGTGATCGCTGAAGGGAGGTCAGGCGAAACAGAAGGGGAATTCCCAGGGGGTTCTTCCACCGTGGATCTTATAAATGATGACAGGTAGTGGATAGTAGCCGAAGACTCTGTCATTTTGACATTTAGAGGGGGGATGTCTATAGGAGTGGATATTTCCTCTGGTTCTGCTGAAGCAAAATGCACAAATAAGGGAGTGGTGGGCTCGTTGCGCTTGGCCTCTGTTAGAGTCGGTATCTTCATCCCTCTGTCAGAGATCAAATTTCTCTTGTTGCATTTCATTTTAGGTGTCTCATTCAGTTTAGTCAGCTACATTCCATTAGGAGCATGGATCATCTGACGGTAGGGTCATGTCATTCATATCCCTCATGTCTTGTACCTGCTGGCCTAGTTCGGTTCATCAAAATCATTTACAGTCATGTTTGGTCTCCTGGTTGGCAAAGAGTCATTTTAAGGTTTTTAGTCTCATTAGGTATAGGGTTTTATTAATCAGGTCTCAACATGTCTAATAATGGCCCGCAGGCACATGAGGAAGCTTCAAATAAGGTTTCACTACAAAAATTTCATCATCATAATGCTTGATAATGATTTTTCTTCAAAACTCTGTTTTGAAGAAAAATTGTCTATTTTATCCTTATGTAATAAATGCAATGTAATTTTCAAATTATTCAGTTGTAATAATGCTCCATTCACAACCCTGGTCGCCTTTGCCAAAACTCCATGCCATCCATCCCTACAAAACAGACAAGAAACTCATCATTCAGTTAAAAAATCAAAACCAAGCAAAACAGAGTTCTTTTGAAAAAGTGCCAAAGTTTTCAAACATTGTAAAGTGGGTTTTTCCAAATCAAAAATCAAAGTCTTTGGTACAAATATGATTTTTTTGTTTCAAAAATTCATTTGCACGCCAAAGACATCAATGAGCCAAAGAAAATTGTGGAGGAGTAAAGAAACAAGTTTGGAGGCCGAACTGTGTTGAAACAGAGGGGCGTGACGCATTGGGCATTGGTCGTGGCGCATAGGCTGAGTGCGGCGCATAAGGCTGCTCTTCTCTGTGTAAATTTGAACTAGCGTGGCACATCAGGAGGGCGCGGCACACTGGGTAGTGGTCACGGCGCATTGGGCCGAAACGCAAATTTTTGCCATTGCTTCCAAAAAACTCCAAATCGACTTGGTCTATTTTATCCAAGTAAGTTCATGTGAACTTGAAATTTCCATTTACAAATGTTTGATGTTGATTTTTAGAGTTTGAATGCCAAAAATCAAACCTTATCATCTTGTTGAGAATTTCTCCCTTAGGGTTTTGAAGTTGGTAATTAAAAAAATAATTTTGTGCCAAATACTCCATTCCCCACCTTGTTTTTCCTCCCCCTCACTGTTATCTCATCACTACAGTCCATTCCCCTATCTCCCTTACATCCCTAAAGCCACTCATAACCATCTCCTCTCCATTATCCCTATCCCATTTGCAAATTTTCCCCAAATCCCAAGTTTATCCCAAAAAATCAAGTGGTTGTCCCTTGTCCCTAAATTTATCAAATCACAAGTTTTCAAAAGGAAAATTCCACTTGAAAAAACTTCATTGTTCCTACTCCCATATTTCTCTACAGTCCCTCCCATTTGATACATATTTGGAAATTAAATAAAAAACACCCAAATTCTCATTTTCATCTCATACAATCCAACATACACTTTACATAGACCTTGGACATCATGGAGACAGATACTGATACATCATATGACCGAGATAGTGATTCCACCACTGAGTTACATGCACCTAGAAGGCCTCATAAGAGTGGCAGACATGTGAGAGAGGCACATGAAGAATCATTATTGGGTGAGGAATCATGTTTGCAAGGCGCGAATCAAAATCTTGAAAGAAAAACTAAAGAGAGCATTAAAGCGTCGCAAAAGGCATGATAGACTCGAAATTTTGGCCGAAGCTTCTTTGGCTTAGCATAGCATTTGATGGTGGACCTTCAGCCCAAATTTCAAGAAATTTTGGAAAATTTTTGTCAATTTTGAAATTTTTGGCCTTAAAACAGATTTTCCTGCCCGACGCGTCACGCCACTTAGCGCGCGCTTATAATTGGCAGCTCCTCTTGAGGAAAAATTTTCATTTCTAGATTTTTCATCAAAATTTATACATGCCTACCCATTACCTAAGGATTTTTACAAGTTTTGGGTTGCTTGAAGGGTCAAAAACACCTTAAAAATGGCCTTTCTGCCACTTTTTGGACACACGGGAAGCAGTGTTGGGATATTTTCTTTTTGGAGGAGAAAATGGCAACCCAATTTAGCAATTCCACTTGTTTTGGAAAGTAGACAGGCAGAGCTTTTGAACGAGATATCCTGCGCTCAATTTGGACTTCGGGAAGGCCCTCAAAATCAGCCTCAAAGTGGCATGACGCATAGAGATTTCAGGCGCGGCGCATTGGGAATTTTGGCCTAATTTTCACTCGGCAGTTCAGATTTTCACCTAGTTTTGGCCAGTTTTAATTCTTATCTCCAAATGTGAAAATATTGATGTAACTTGATTTAGTTTCATGACTTTTATGTAATTTTGGAACATTTTTACTCATCCAAGTAGATTCATTCACCAAAAAGTGAAAGGTAACTGAATGAATCAGTTTCCTATCTTATCGAGGCAAGTTGTTTCATTGCCTATTTTCTAGTTCTTAGTTTAGATATTATTGAAACAGCTCCTATAATGGTGAGCTCAACCCCTAGAAGCATGGGAATGAGTTATGCTTGTCTATATCTTGTATTTTCTCAGTCATTTTCAGGAATGGACACTTGGGATTGCTTGGCACTTCATTGTACATTTCATCTCTGCATTTTGGCAAAGGAATAGACCAGGGTTTACAACACTCTTTGGGATCCATGTGGCTTTATGTTTTGATGGTGTATTTCTCTTTATGATTGTAAGTTTACTGATGTTTCATGTGTATCATTTCCCTTCTCCTTTCTTCTTAAGTTAAACAAACAAGTAATAAAGGTGGAATTCATTAGATTTGCAGTGCTCTACCTTAAGTTTTGTTTAATTTTTCATGTTTTCAACTGTCTGAAGAGGATTCCTGGAAGCCTCTTGCCCTCTTCAACCCCTCACCAGTCTGAGCTATCCATTTTACTCAATTCGAATCATCAAAACAATTGCCTTTCTTGCCCCATTCAGCCCTTTGCAAAACTGATCATTTCCCAGACCCAAAATTTTCCTTTCCCTTTGATTCCAAAAAACCCCCAAAATAAAATCAAACTCTTTCATATATATACCTAGCCTAAAATCAGCCTTTATTTCAAGTCATCTCAAGCCTTATTGATTATTTTTGCTGAGATTAACCCGGAGAGAGCCCTCTCCTGATCTGGTAGGGCTAGCTACCAGATTAAGCGTGGTTTGATGTTACCCTAGACTCTGCCTTCCTTCAGCCTGAGGTAGATTTAGGCAATAACATAGTGGAAACCATACTGGGGAATAAAATGGCTTTCTTGTTAGTGTTATTTGTTTTATAAGCTACAGACAGAGCCTAAAGTTATGCCAAGTAGCCTTCGAAAAGCTCTTGCTTTGCATTAGCGAAAGTAGATAAACGCTGCTTCAGTCAATCTATGGTATAGTTTGTAAACGTGACACTTGACTTGTACATTGCCCCCAGTACATCAGATCGTTCTAGACTTTGGATGATGAGTTTAGAATTTGATAGGCTGAACAAGTTGGTTTTGTCCCTTTGATTTTTGAAAATAATTCAACACATTGGCTTCCAGATGACATACCAGAGCAAATCCGGATCCCGATCCACCTCCAGTGTATGAAAATCCCAATCTTATTTCGAGAATCCTTCGTCAAGAAAGTCCTGTGATCCCTTTGTTTAAATCTCATTCATGTCCCACTATTTTTGAGTATCTTGAAGATCTTGAGTTTGACGAAAAATTTGAGTTGTCACTGTTTGAGTCTAAGTCTGAAAGTGCTATTGGTTCTACTGTCATAAATCCAGAGTTTATCAAGTATATTGAAATTGAACAAGCTAATAGATCCATTGACAGTTACATTTTGAATATTCAAAATTCCATTTTGGCAACAAATATTCCTGAGTTCATAGAGTCTGCATCTGAAACTCTTGGGCCATCCACAGTTACATCTGGTTCACAAGTTCATACCGAGCCTCCTTTCATTCCTACCATTCCCATGCAACCATCTATTTCTAATCAAAAATCTGCAGTAGTATTGCCTCCATCCACACCTCATACACCTCATACATCAACTACCCCGACTCCTCCCATTTCTCCAAGACTGATTGTAAATCCACCCAAAGCAATGGCTGCTCAATTTGCACCTATCGTGTTGCCTCAAAACTTAGATGACATGCCCACAGATTATCAAAGAAAAATTCCATTGTTCGATGACACTCCTCAAAGTGTCATTGCTCAACAACACGTGGACCGAATGGTAGATTTCTTTGACCCTCATGAGATTGATGCAGAAAATGTGACTATGAGATTGTTTGTCCAAACCTTTTGAGGAGAAGTGAGAAAGTGGTTCAGAGCTTTGCGGGCTAGAATTATTGCTACATTGGCTAATCTTCAGAGACAATTCTTGGATCGATGGGAAGTGCAAAAATATCCTCTTTCAATTCTTTCCGAATATGACAATATCAAGAGAAATGTTGGTGAGTCTGTCCAAGATTATTTTATTAGATTCAATACTGTTTATAATGCAATTCCTGATGATATAAAGCCACCTAGGGGGTCATATTTAATTAAGTTTCCAGATGGATTCGATCCTGATATGGCTTATCAATTGAGAGAAAGAAGTCTGGCTACATTAGAGGATATGCAGAAAATTGCAGTCAGTGTTGAAGCTAATTTGAATGCTAGGAGAGCTAGAATGAGAGCTGAAAAGAAAGTAGCAATAAAGGAAGAGGTTTCTACGTCATATCAAATGCTTTGGAAGATGGAAAATATGTTTGAAATATTAACACTTGATAAGCCTAAACCACATATCAGAAATCCTAACTTCCGTGGTCAGCAGCAACCGCAATTCAGAATCAAGCAAAGAGAGCAGTGAGCACAATAACCGACAGCACAACAGCAAGTGCAGATACCCTTACAGCAAAATTTTGTTGGTCCAGAATCAGATGATGAAGAAAATTTAATAGGAGAAGAGAATCATTTATTTACACCTGATGATATGCCAACTTTTATCACTGAAGATGAGGGTATGCAGAAAACTCAGCTGTACAAAAAGATGAGGATTTCATTTTAGCAAATGAGATAGCTCTTGAAGAAGAATCTGATGAGTATCGAAGGGGATACATGAATGCCTTGACAGCCCAGCAGTGAAAATATTCACTCAGAAACAAAGATGTCCCTATTAATCCAATTCAGAAGAGAAAGGAAGTTTTAGCACCAAAGAATGATTCACCCGTTGCGCAGAAGAAGGGAAAAGAGACAGCTGATCCCACTACTAGAAAATCTCCATCAGCAAATGAAAGATCCAATCAGCCAATTGTATCAAAGGAGAAAACTGAAAATAAGGATATTCAAGCTAAAGAGGTAGAGAAAATTTCAGTTTTTAACTTAGAAAATGAAATTTATAAGTTGAAAGTTTCCATTCCTTTGACTGAGTTGATGAAGAATAGCAGCTATAAGGGTCAGGTGTCTAAGATCTTGAATTTAGATCCATTGTCTGATATGGTGAATGTGGAAGATGATCAACTCGAGTTGATTTTTGGTCCAGCATTGGATGGTGAGTCTCCAGATAGTGATGTGCCTCCTTTTTATATCAGCCTTAGATTGCATGATTTTGTATTACACAATGCTATGTTTGATTTCAGAGCCTCTCATAATATCATGCCGAGGGAAATCATGGAGAAATTGGGATTGGACATCACTAGAAAGTATCATGATCTTTACTCTTTTGATTCCAGTAGAGTAAGATGCGTTGGGATTATTAAATATTTGGTGGTCAGCTTGGATCAGATTCCTACTAAAAATGTTTTGATGGATGTGGTTGTGGCAGATATTCCTCCTAGATTTGGCATGCTTCTTTCTAGATCTTGGGGAGCGAAACTTAAGGGAAAATTGCAGCTTGATTTCTCCTATGCTACCATTCCTGTGTTTGGTCAGATGAGGAAATTATATCGGGAGCAAAAGATGAATTATATGATCACCAGCAAGGAGAAACTGGTAAATCATCCAATCAACTATGTACATACAGATTTAGAGTCATTTGTTTTGTATTCAGATAGTTTCAATGATGTAAATAGCCAATTAGTTGAAGTAGAAGACATTATGGAAATCACCGAGAATTTCAGAGAGGTTTTGAAGAAAGAAAGACAAAAGCTTGAAAGTTCTATTGAGCAATCACCCTTCCGACAACAGCAAAAAATTGATGGACAACAAGCAGAAATAACAGAGCAAACAGAATTTTAGCACTTGGAAGAAGATGAAGATGGTTTATGGACCATGGATTTTGATGGTGCAGTAGGAAGTGATGGTACTGGAATTGGCATTTGGGTACGCAGCCCTTTTTCCACCCCAAACAAGGTACCGAGTAATGTAAGGGTCTATGCTTATAAATTGGCTTTTGATTGTTCGAATAATGAGGTAGAATACGAAGCTTTAATGTTGGTCTGAAAATTCTTAGAAAGTTTAATGCTAAGAGGATTGCAGTATATGGTGACTCCGAGTTAGTTATTAAGCAAGTGAAAGGTGAATACCAAGCTAAGCATCCTCGAATGCGGGCTTACCGAAATGCAGTTCTTGATATCTTAAGATTGTTTTCAGACTATACTTTGACTTGTGTCCCTCGTATTCAGAATGGTATTGCAGATGCACTTGCTAAGGCAACAAGTAATTTGAAAATCTCTATGAACTCAAGTAACAAATTTGAAATTCATATGAAGCATCGTCCGACTGTCCCGGACAATCAAAGGTATTGGCAAGTATTTCAAGATGATGAAAAGATTGATGAATTTCTGCAAAATGAAGGAAAATTTAAAGACACTTCAATTGATGTGGAGCATGATGATGGTGGGGCTGATGTGCAAATAAATCAGATGGAAGTATTTCAGCTGAAGGATAATGTCATCCCTAAAGGTCTAATACCTTTAGAGGAGCTCTTCGATCAAGATGACATAGCTAGAAAACCAACCTTGAGGCCAACCAAAAAGGGAGTTGAAGATGTGAACATTGGATCAACTGAAAATACGAAGATGGTGAAATTGTACAAAGCATTGCCACCACAGGTAAAAGAAAAATATATCATTTTATTGTCCTATTTTGCTGATGTATTTTCTTGGGACTATTCAGATTTGAAGACATACGATACAAACATAATTCAACACACCATTTCGATTAAGCCAAATCAAAAGCCTTTCAGGCAGAAGTTGAGAAGAATAAATCTGAAGTTGCTGCCCTCAGTTGAGAAGGAAGTGAATCGATTGTACAAGGCTGGTATCATTGTTCCTATAAAATTTTCAGTTTGGATTTCTAATTTGGTGCCCGTCCGCAAGAAACATGTGAGATTCGTTTGCGCATTGATTTTAGGAATCTGAATAAGGTTTTTTTGAAAGATAATTATCCGTTTCCCAAAATGGATCACATACTTCAGCGAGTAGTTGGAGCATCTCGTATGTCGCTACTCGATGGCTATTCTGGTTATAACCAAATTCTGGTCCATGAAGATGATAGAGACAAAACAGTATCCACCACTCCGTGGGGAACTTTCCATTATGCTAAAATGCCTTTCGGTTTGAATAATGCTGGTGCAACCTTTCAGCGAGCAATGGATATGGCATTTGCGAATGAGAAGGATTTTTTTCTAGTTGTATATCTTGATGATTTGACAGTATTTTCTAATTCTGATGAAGAGCACCTTTACCATTTGAAGATTATTTTTCAGCAGTGTAGAAAGTATGGTGTGTCACTCAATCCGAAAAAAAGCTTGTTTGCCATGGATGAGGGCAAACTTCTTGGTCATATTATCTCAAAATATGGCATCCGTATTGACCCAGCTCAAGTAGAAGCTATTCATCAAATTGATCTTCCCCGAAAAAAAAAGGAGATCCAATCATTCAATGGTAAGATGAATTTCTTACGCCGTTTTGTGCCTAATATTGTAGAGCATCTAAGGGAGATTACAAACATGCTTAAGAAATATAGTGTAGTGAAGTGGACTGAGGAGGCTATAAATTCTTTCAATTTAGTGAAATTGGCTCTTTCATCAGCTCCGGTTTTGATCAGCCCGGACTATACTCAGGATTTTATTTTGTTTTCATTTTCCTTGAAGCATACTATGGCAGCAGTATTGATGCAGAAAAGATATCAGCATAAAAAACCAATTTCTTTTTTCAGCCGAACCATAAGAGATGCAGCCTTAAAATATAACATTATTGAGAAGCAAGCTCTTGCCTTAGTGAAAGCGTTTAAAGATTTTCGAGTATATATTCTGCATTATTATATTCTTGCTTATGTTCCTAATGCTGTTGTTAAGGATGTTTTAGTGCAAACAAATCCGAAGGGGAGACAAGGCAAATGGATTGTTGTCTTGTTAGAGTATGATGTGGAGATAAAGCCTACAAAGCTTATCAAAGGACAAGGGCTGGCTAAGCTAAAGGCTAAGTCAAATTTACATGCCTTGGACATTAATCTCATTGCTGCTATGTCTGAGGAAAACGAAGAAGGTTCTCTAATTCAGGTATCAGAAATCTTTGTTCATTCTCCTTGGTATTCAGATATTGTATATGTGCTCCAAAACTTGTCACCACCGCCAGGAATGGCTAAAAACAAAAGTAGAACTCTGAAATTGAAGGCTGCTAAGTTTTGTATTTTGAACAATGCACTCTATTGGAAAGATCCCAGTGGTGTTTTGATAAACTGTTTGGTGGAAGAAGAAGCGAAGTAGGTTATGGAGGATTTTCATAAAGGGGATTGCGGAGGTCACCTTTTCTGGAAAAAAAACGGCAAACAAAATTTTGAGAGCAGGATATTATTGGCCGACTCTTTTTGCTAATGTGTATAAGACTGTTAAAGGTTGTCATGAATGTCAGATTTTTGAAGGGAGGAAGAAATTGCAGCCTTTACCGCTTAAGCCCATTGAGGTAAGTGCTCCTTTTCAGCAGTGGGGTTTGGATTTTATTGGCGAAATCCATCCTGCTTCTTCAGATAAACACAAGTGGATCCTCACGGCGACAAATTATTTCACGAAATGGATTGAAGCAATTCCTACCAGGAAAGCTACGGATTCGGTAATAATTTCATTTCTTGAGAATAACATTTTGTCTCATTTTGGTTGCCCGAATAAGTTAATTACTGATAACGCAGCAGCTTTCAAATCAAAAGGGATGGTTGAATTTTGTGACAAGTATCACATCACTTTGGGACACTCAACCACTTATCATCCACTAGGCAATGGATTGGCAGAATCTTCCAACAAATATTTGGTCAACATTATTAAAAAGCTGCTGGAAATAAACAAGAAAAGTTGGCATAAGAAGTTAGTCAATGCACTTTGGGCAGACCGAGTGAGTCAGAAGAAATCCATTTGTATGTCCCCCTTCGAGCTAGTATATGGAGTTGACACAGTATTTCCTACCTCTCTCACAGTGCCAGTGGTCAAACTTCTGCAGGAAGCTGCCAGTGAAAATGATCATATGCAAAGGAGAATAAATCAAATGATCTATTTGCAGCAAACCAGAGAAGAAGTTTTCCAAAACACGTTCAAGCTGCAAGAGAGAATTAAGAAAATATATGACTAGAAAAGCAAAAGCAGACAAATTTCAATTGGAAGAAGTGGTGCTGAAATGGGATGCAAGAAATGAGGAAAAGGGTAAGCATGGTAAGTTCTAAAATATCTGGAAAGGACCCTTTAAAATTGCTGCATATCGGGGTCAGAATGCTTTTCTTCTAAAAGAGATGAACGGGGAAGATTGTCTAGGAGGGCCGGTCAATGGTCAGTTGCTCAAGCAGTATCATTTCTGAAATGTTTTCTGCTGTTTTACATTCTCACTGTACATACCAGTTTATTTCAGTTTCATTGCAAGTGTGTGCTGTGATCTTTTCTTCAGTTTGGGGCCTGAGGTGAAGGCTATAATTCTAAAGATTTATTTCAGCTTTGGTTTGAGTTTGTCGAGTCAGGTCCTTCGGTCATTTTGGTTTCAAAATTGAGTCAGTTTGAGTCAATTTTCAGTCAATAAAATGAGTCAGAGTCTTGTGTTGATTTGTCAATGTTATGGACTCCATATCCCAATGGATGAAGGCACTGCCTACTCTCCCAGAAATCTGTATTTCTTGGCACCTCCAAGGAGCTACCATCCCCATTGGAGCTAATGTTAGAGTCGGCATCTTCATCCCTCCGTCAGAGATCAAATTTCTCTTGTTGCATTTCATTTTAGGTGTCTCATTCAGTTCCGTCAGCTGCATTTCGTTAGGAGCATGGATCATCTGACGGTAGGGCCATGTCATTCATATCCCTCACGTCTTGTACCTGCTGGCCTAGTTCGGTTCATCAAAATCATTTACAGTCATGTTTGGTCTCCTGGTTGGAAAAGAGTCATTTTAAGGTTTTTAGTCTCCTTAGGTCTAGGGTTTTATTAATCAGGTCTCAAAATATATAATAATGGCCTGCAGGCACATGAGGAAGCTTCAAATAAGGTTTCACTGCAAAAATTTCATCATCATAATGCTTGATAATGATTTTTCTTCAAAACTCTGTTTTGAAGAAAAATTGGCTATTTTATCCTTGTGTAATAAATGCAATGTAATTTTCAAATTCTTCAGTTGTAATAATGCTGCATTCGAACCCTTGGTCGCCTTTGCCAAAAATCCATGCCATCCATCCCTGCAAAACAGACAAGAAACTCATCATTCAGTTAAAAAATCAAAACCAAGCAAAACATAATTCTTTTGAAAAAGTGCCAAAGTTTTCAAACATTGTAAAGTGGGTTTTTCCAAATCAAAAATCAAATTCTTTGGTACAAATATGATTTTTGTGTTTTGAAAATTCATTTGCATGCCAAAGACATCAATGAGCCAAAGAAAATCGTGGAGGATTAAAGAAACAAGTTTGGAGGCTGAACTGTGTTGAAATAGAGGGGCGCGACGCATTGGGCATTGGTCGCGGCGCATAGGCTGAGCGTGGCGCATAGGGCCGCTCTTCTCTGTGTAAATTTGAACCAGCGCGGTGCATCAGGAGGGCGAGGCGCACTGGGCAGTGGTCATGGCGGATTGGGCCGAAACGCAAATTTTTTCCATTGCTTCCAAAAAACTCCAAATCGACTCGGTCTATTTTATCCAAGTAAGTTCATGTGAACTTGAAATTGCCATTTAAAAATGTTTGATGTTGATTTTGAGAGTTTGAATGCCAAAACTCAAACCCTATCATCTTGTTGAGAATTTCTCCCTTAGGGTTTTGAAGTTGGTAATTAAAAAAATAATTTTGTGCCAAATACTCCATTCCCCACCTTGTTTTTCCTCCCCCTCACTGTTATCTCATCACTACAGTCCATTCCCCTATCTCCCTTACATCCCTAAAGCCACTCATAACCATCTCCTCTCCATTATCCCTATCCCACTTGCAAATTTTCCCCAAATCCCAAGTTTATCCCAAAAAATCAAGTGGCTGTCCCTTGTCCCTAAATTTATCAAATCACAAGTTTTCAAAAGGAAAATTCCACTTGACAAAACTTCATTGTTCCTACTCCCATATTTCTCTACAGTCCCTCCCATTTGACACATATTTGGCAATTAAATAAAAAACACCCAAATTCTCATTTTCATCTCATACAAACTAACATACACTTTACATAGACCTTGGACATCATGGAGACAGATACTGATACATCATATGACTGAGATAGTGATTCCACCACTGAGTTACATGCACCTATAAGGCCTCATAAGAGTGGCAGACATGTGAGAGAAGAGCCCACCTCATTAGCTGAATTGCAGGCTTGTCCACTTTCCATGGCATGTTTTCGAGAACAGTCATGCTATCAGTTTTGTGAAATGATTGCTAGGATCCATTATCATCAGGAGTTGGCTCGTTTGTTTGTATTGCATTTACATGATGGTCAAGTAGCTCTTGCTGGTGTAACTTTCACTTTGACACTGGAAACTATATCTCAAGAAACCGGAATACCGAATGTGGGTGAACAGTGGAACAAAAGATAGCAGGTGGACAGAGAGCATTATGAACCATATATTAGGCCTAGCTTTGTGAGACAACTCAGCAGAGTGTTCCCATTCTGATTCCTAAAGGAGTCCTATGCGCCTCTCATGAAACTCATTATCAGATATTTCAGTTGTGAGGGCCGGTTTTCACGCCTATATGCCTACCATATCAGGTTATTGATGCATTTCACCAGGGTGAGGATGATGAACATCTCTTATTTCATGTTCTGGAATATCAAGAGAATGACCACTCTTGTGCAGATAAAAACTCCTGAGAAGCAGTACAACAGTATTTATCACTATGCACTCATCAAGATCGTGGTTGTGCATCAGCTTGGATTGTAGGGTATTTCATGGGAGGATTTCATTTCCCATGATTTCTTCACAGCTTCTCAGGTTCCTCCAGAGGTTTTCCATGATGCAGGTGAACCTTCACATCAGTATGGAGGTCAGGAGGCAAAGACTACTAGTGTGTCGACATATGTCACTTATCAAAGAGGCACTCGAGGATTATTTGCAGCAACCCGACGAGTACTATCTCCACCTGGGGTGGAAGGGGTCTTGTTGCTGTCATCAGAAGCACAGGTATAGGTACAAGACAGAGGTAAGAGGCCTATGTAGGATGAGGGGCCTTCAGGAGGCCAAGACATAGGTTTCATACTGATTGATGAGGATTTGAGCTCTCCAAGCTCAAATTTGAGAGAGACTATTCAGGAGTAGAAGGTGGAGATAGACACATTGATCGTAAAGTTGAAAAGAGCCCAATGGATCATAAAATACCTGGAGCAATGAAAAAAATAGTTGGAAGATCAGCAAACAATCATGGATTTGCAAAACATCCGTGAGAACCGGCAAGCTGCCCAAAGAAGCCAAACTGAGATGACATCCATTGAGCGGGAGATTAAGGCTGATAGAGAGACTTGGCTTGAGAGGGTCAATATTCATCTTGAGAAGTTTTTGGGGAAGGAAAACAAGGAAATAACATGCTCAGGCACATAAAGAATCATTATTGGGCGAGGAATCATGTTTGCAAGGCGCGAATCAAAATCTTGAAAGCAAAACTAAAGAGAGCATTAAAGCATCGCAAAAGGCATGATAGACTCAAAATTTTGGCCAAAGATTCTTTGGCTCAGAATATCACTTGATGGTGGACCTTCAGCCCAAATTTCAAGAAATTTTGGAAAATTTTTGTCAATTTTGAAATTTTTGGCCTTACAACAAATTTTCCTGCCCGACGCGTCGCGCCACTTGACGCGCGCTTATAATTGGCAGCTCCTCTTGAGGAAAAATTTTCATTTCTGGATTTTTCATCAAAATTTATGCATGCCTACCCATTACCTAAGGATTTTGAAAATTTTTGCATTGCCTGAAGGGTCAAAAACACCTTAAAAATGGCCTTTCTGCCACTTTTTGGACACACAGGAAGTAGTATTGGGATATTTGATTTTTGGAGGAGAAAATGGCAACCAAATTTCGAAATTCCACTTGGGTTGGAAATTAGACAGGTAGAGATTTCCAACGAGCTATCCTACACTCAATTTGGACTTCGGGAAGGCCCTCAAAATCAGCCTCAAAGTGGCGCGACGCATAGAGATTTCAGGCGCGGCGCATTGGGAATTTTGGCCTAATTTTCACTCAGCAGTTCAGATTTTCGCCTAGTTTTGGCTAGTTTGAATTTTTATCTCCAAATGTGAAACTCTTGATGTAAATTGATGTAATTTCATGACTTTGATGTAATTTTGGCACATTTTTACTCATCCAAGTAGATTCATTCACCAAAAATTGAAAGGTAACTGAATGAATCAGTTTCCTATCTTATAGAGGCAAGCTGTTTCATTGCCTATTTTCTAATTATTAGTTTATATCTTGTTGAAACAACTCCTAGAATGGTGAGATCGACCCCTAGAGGCATGGGAATGAGTTATGCTTGTCTATATCTTGTATTTTCTCAGTCATTTTCAGGGTTGGACACTTGGGATTGCTTGGCACTTCATTGTACATTTCATATCTGCATTTTGGCAAAGGAATAGACCAGGGTTTGCAGCACTCTTTGGGATCCATGTGGCTTTATGTTTTGATGGTGTATTTCTCTTTGTGATTGTAATTTTACTGATGTTTCATGTGTATCATTTCCCTTCTCCTTTCTTCTTAAGTAAAACAAACAAGCAATAAAGGTGGAATTCATTAGATTTGCAGTGCTCTGCCTTAAGTTTTCTTTAATTTTCCATGTTTTCAACTGTTTGAAGAGGATTCCTGGAAGCCTCTTGCCCTTTTCAACCCATCACTGGTCTGAGCTATCAATTTTACTCAATTAAAAGAATCAAAACAATTTCCTTTCTTGCCCCATTCAGCCCTCTGCAAAACTGATCATTTCCTTGACCCAAAATTTTCCTTTCCCTTTGATTCCAACAAAACCCCCAAAATCAAATCAAACTCTTTCGTATATATACCTAGGCTAAAATCAGCCTTTATTTCAAGTCATCTCAAGCCTTATTGATTATTTTTGCGGAGATTGACCCGAAGAGAGCCCTCTCCTGATCTAGTAGGGCTAGCTACCAGACTAAGCGTGGTTTGATGTTACCCTAGACTCTACCTTCCTTCAGCCTAAGGTAGATTTAGGCAATAACAACCTCAAATTTGCGAACTGCCGCTAGAGAGGTGCGGAAGTCCTCGAGGTAGGGACAAAGGTGGGTATAATGGCCATGGAGATCATACGAGCATAGGGGTGGTTGGTGTGAATAATCTTGGGGTTCTTGGCTATAGTTGAGGAAGGAACAAAGGTTTCTGGGACTATCAACTCAGGGAATGCGACATTAACCATGGGCTTGATATGAGGCAATTCAGGACAATGATGGGTTTCATGGCCAACAACATCACACAAAGCACACGGTTGGGTATACTTTGAGGCTGAGGAGGAGCAGGGTCAGTCGAGGCAGCCTTTTCTTTAGATTCCTTCTTGTAAGCTTTTCCCCCTTTACTCAAAGCTATCGCAACAGGAGGAGGTTCCTGTTGAGGTGGCTGAGGCACAGTAGTAGAGGGAGGGGTCATGGGGACCGGTTGGACCGGGGTTAAAGCAAGATAAGGTTTCGGTTGACCCAGCGCAGTAGTGGCTACGGGATCAATGTACCAGACAGGAATCCCTAGGTTTAAGTTAGGAAGGGATAGGGTAGCCATGACAGATACCAAGAACACTCCAGGAGGATGAGCTAGGAATGGTATCTGACCAGAGGGGTAATGGCTAGGTGAGACGGCTTCGAGATGGTTATGGCCTGGAGGAACCGTTCCAGGAGAGTAGAGAGGCTCATGGATACCAGCTGCAGGTGAAGGGCCAGGAGGAGGGGGTCCATAGGGCTGAATCGAAGGGCTAGGAGCAGGTTGTGGAGGGTGGCGCTGCTGACTAGCTGAAGTGGGTCACTTGAGGGAAGCCCGACACGATTGCATCATGCAAACATTCGATGAGCTGGGATCGTAGACAGGAGGAGGAATACCAGGGAATGAACAAATTAGAGAGGAGTCTTTGTAGACTTTGGGTGAGACACTGGTCAAGGGGTCGATGGTTTTCTTATTGGCCATTGAAGATATGATGGACTCATGGGAGGTCTGAGACTTCGGTTTGTAATATGTCAACTTGTCGATGGTGACTATCTTTCCATTATGGGGAAAGTACATCTTTCGGTGAACCGTAGATGGTACAATAGGCATCACATAGGTGTAGCTAAGGCCCAATAGAATGTTGTAATCTAAGGGGGCGTCAATGACTTCTACGTCAACACAAATAGTGTTTCCCGCAAGAGTAATAGGACAATTGCAGAACAATTCAATGGGCTAGGAAGCATGGCCATCCCATGCTCAAAGGGTGATAGTGGAAGGGGCCAACTCAGGTGATCCAAGCTGCTTCCAAGCCAAAGCAACCCCCTCATCAATGATACAATGGGAAACGTTAGCATTCTGTATCTTGACTGGGATTTGGAAGGCAACAGAAGTAGGAATAGGAGGATGTTCTAACCGGTCAACATTGAAGATGATCAACCGATCATCTAAGGGATCTACAGCGCCCATGGAATATAGTAGATCTTTTCATTGTGAAGGACACGACTAGAGGATTTCTAACGTTGAGATGGCAGTAGGAGATTGAGCCAAATCATATATTATACTATATGAATGGACAAATTTGCCAGAAGCAACATTTCGGCGTAATGGTCCCTTAGGGATCTTGGTATGAACCTTTTCCTTAGGCTGAGGGATCTGCAAAGGACCATTGGTTGTCGAAAGAGGCTCTGTAGAACCTAAAGAAGGGGGCTCGGGGGTAGACGTAGCGGGAGGCTTGTTGTACTAACAGGACCGAGTCTGAAGGTTGAGGTCAACGGTAGTGGATTGGTCAAAGTTCAACATGGGAATATGGTAATCGGAGGTACCATACAGGGGAGGTTGAGTGGTCGCCTAACCTTCAGGTGGTTGGGTAGCCATAAATCCTTGATGAGGGAAAGGAAACATAGCCGGCTGACTAGGCACAACATGGGAAGGGATGGAAGGGGAGGCTTGTTGTCCTCGCAATGTTTCTTGAGTCTCCCACATATGCTGCATCTATGGTAAAAGAGGACAATCGTGAGTGTAATGACCATAAACACCACAACAAGAACAAGGCTTATTCCTGCGAACAGGCCTGTCCTAGTTGGGCTGAGTGCCCTATGTTGGTTAGCGGTGTTAGGTGCATTACCTTGGGGATTAGGTCCAGTATTATCAGGGGCAGATTGATTTTGAGTGCCTTTCCTCTTCTTTTTGGAAGTAGGATGATTAGTCGCGCCCTTCTATGCATACACTTGGCCCTGAGGGGGCAGTGGCTGCTGTTGCAAGGGTTGAGAAGGCAAGGGAGGCAGAGGTGCTAATGCTTGAGGAGCTGGAGCACCAAGCTACGGAGACGGATAATAAGGAGGTTGAGTAACATTGTGGTAAATAGGTTGGGAAAAAGGAGGTGGCATGCCATATCTTGGATACATGCTACTGGGAGGGGTAAAAGTGTTGGAGGTGTTGGCCCCTTCCTCAGGGAAACCATAACCCATGGGAGGCTGAGTGTATGGATGAGAAAGAGCTCCAATGATACCATCAACGACATGAGATGCCCCCAATGCATTGGCACCATTGGGTCTTGGGAGATCAGGTAATACGATATAAACATAACCCAAATGAGCGTAGATCAGGTCATATTTTAACGTAACCTAGAGAGCGACTTCTTTGGTTTGAGGGAAATGCGATGCGACATATTTCCTATAGCAGGAAAGATGGATCTAAGGAACTAGTCCATGTAGACAAGTTCTTCGAAGGTAGGGGCTCAACATAAGCTCTTTCTTCACTTGCATTTTTGGACATGATCGAATAGGTGGGTCGCAGATGATTGATGGAAAGAATTAAAAATTTTGGTACTAGTGTCATAACGGAGGGGAATATGGAAATAAGACAGAAAAACCCAGGCAAGAGTCGCAAAGGTGGTATGAGAGGATGAGGCTTAATCAACATATCACTTAGAAGCTTCGCCAGTAAGCATATGTTGGAACAACCGAAGACAGACAGAGTCATCGGTAATGGAGTTAGACAAACACCACATGTGGAAATATCAGACATGGTTTGTAGGATCTTCTCCAGCAAGACCTTCAAACTTGGGGATGTCGGAAGGGAGCTTGGTTGGTATAGCAGGCCAACCAGTGTCATGGCATATAGGTTCATTGATCAACTAGTTAAAATCTGAAAGACTCAAGCCTACCATATAGGGGAGCAAGGGAGCAGTCAGGGTAGTTCCTGTTTCGGTCCCACTAATAGTATTCCCAGCATTAGGGCGGGGGCTACCACTAGCATTAGGTCCTGAACTAGACATGGTGAAGGTGACATGGGGAGAACCGGGGGCAGAACCAGAAGGGGAACCCATTGAACCAGAAGAGGAGTTGGAGTGCAGACTCAGTGGAGGACTAACTCGAATCATAAGCGGAGGAGTAAGTCTTTCTACCAGAAATTGAGGATGAAGGCAAAGAAGTCTCTGGGATAAACACCTTGGGGGCGCAATGATGAAGGAAAAAACACGACACAAAGAAAAGAGAGACCAACAAGGGCAAGGAGGTGTTGGATCAAACGATTACAATGTTGAAACAAGGGCAAAGAGGTGCAAGATAAATTGATTACAATGTTAAAGTCTTTACCTGGTGGTGTTAACCAGACTCTTCTTCGCTTAGGGTGTGTGTGTTAAGTGTGTAAATTTTAATTTTTAAACCTAGTCGTTTGTAGAGAAAAATAAAAAGTGTGTTGTATAACTATAAATAAACCTGTAGATAACAGTATATGAAACTGAAATAACATAAAATAAAAAGCTAATTATGCATTAATCTAAACCCAAGGAGACGGACCTCTCAACAACTAGTCTGTAGGTGGGAAAAAATCTAGTCAGAACACACCAAAATAGCCAATTGATCTAAATTCGACAGGGATAATGATCTAAAGGTCAGATATGTTGGAAATAGTTGCAGAAAACAACAAAAAATCAGAGGAAAAATTGTTGTAAATGAGGTGGCGAAAGGCTATAAACTGGAGGGAAGCGGAGGGGACCATAGAGGAAAAACCAAACAAAACTAAAATGAGGTGTTGTGGATGGATAAATAACCAATCTGAAGTGGATCTAAAGGTAAGGGATCATATCTAAAAAATGGCTGAACATACTGAAATTTCAGACAACTTGAAGCAGCTAAAACTCTTCCACAAAAGGTGGAGGGTACTGAAGCCCTAAGGGGCTAGGTTCCCACTTTGATGAGTAAAAAAGAACAAGTATTGGTCCAAAATGGGTGGAGTCGAAGGTTAGACAACCCTGAACAGAGGCCCAGACAAACCTACAAAAATATCAAAAAAATTCCTGTAAAACATTTAGGTCACAGTTCTTGACCTGTTTTCTGCAGAGGTCGCAGGTTTTGGCCTGTTTTCTGTGCCTTGGAGGTTCAGGTCGCAATTTTTTTCCCAAAAAGTGTGACCTACACTTTTGGCACTCTTGGGAGTAGGTTTCAGAAAAGTTTGTCATCTCAGCTACCGTTGATGCCTATCACTTGCGCAATAGGTCTGAAAACACACAGAAGTTATAATTTTTAATGTTTTAGGGTTTTATAGGTTAAAAACAACATCAAGAAAATAAAAACAAGAAGCTGAAGAGAAATAATAGAGTTTGAAGTAGCTGGATATGCAGGGATCTGAAAAACGATAGAGGTTGTAATTGTAAACCCTTGTGGAGTCACCAATTGTTAGTATGAATCTTAATCACAAGCGTACGAAAAAGGCTCACTTTAGCCGTGCATAAAAAACAGCCTTTACAGCAAATATGGCTGCCAATATATTTAAATATGCAATTGGTTGACCAATATAAATGCTGTAAAATCTAGATCTATGCATTAAAAGACATTAAGTAGTAAATAAAAACAAGAGTTACTCCATGCATCCAAAAGAAAAGACAAGAATGTTTTTAAAGAATTTTTGTATTTTTTGACAGCTGGGAAGGGAACATAGAAAGGTGTTACCAGTACCCCTTAATGGGATGGGTTCTTGTAAGTCCTTAACACTTCATATCTAAAATCCCTCTTTCTTGATGGTGTAGAAAACCCAGACAAAAATGGAACTCAAAGGGAGCTCATAAGAAAAATGGTAGCAAAAAATGAAAATGATGGTGGATCAAAGTCAGACCAAAAATATAGATCCAGAGTGACCTTTAGGCAAGAAAAGGTAGTGAGTGAATGGAAAAACCCTTCTATTTATAACAAAATATTGAGTTAGTCTAGATATTGGTGCATAATTAAAATATTATTAACCAAATCAAGATCAAACTTTTATGGAATATTTTATTATATTTGTTGGAAGGAAAAAGAATTTGACTTTGATCAAATTCCTTTATTTGTAAATAATAAATAAATAAATGATTTTTTTATTATTTTAAGGATGTGGTTGGGTAATAAAATGATTTGGTCAAATTTAACAAGGAATATTATTTAAATAAGGTTTAAATAATTATTCCTAGAAAATAATAATATAAATAATGATTTATCTAATTAATTTTCCTATTTTGGGTTAAATATGACCAGGAATATTAATTAAACTATTATTTAACTAATTATTCCTTGAGGAAAATCAAACAAATGTGGATTTATTTAATATTTCCTCATGGGGTTTCCTATTTAGACTATGAAAAACTTAATAAATGTGGTTTACTAAGTTCTTTTTCATAGTGAAAGAAATTTTACTTAGGGTAAAATTGCTCTTACATGGTGTACTTTGGTCCATCTAATGATAACAAGTTAGATGACCGAAAAATGGTGTAACAGTAGGTGTTTGGGTGCAAAACACTCAGAATAACCATGAAGAGGGCCACTCGTATAAGCTGAACTTCCAATGTGAAAAAAAAACAGAGCAGACACTCCTTCTAGGGCTACAATTACTCAAGAAATTAGGAGCCAAAAGGATCTCTGTCAATGGGGAATTCGAGCTAGTCATTAGACAGATTAAAGGATAATATTCAGCTAAGTATCCTAGATTAAGATCATACAGTAATGATGCCCTTGATCTCCTAAAAACATTCAAAGAATATGATCTTTCCTTTGTCCCAAGAAATCAAAATATCCTTTCCAACGGTCTAGCCTTTGTAGCCAGTATTTGTCAAAAACCTTATCATAACAAAAAATACATAGTGCAAGTCAAATACAGACCAACAGTCTCTAATAATATAAAATATTGGAAAGTTTTTGAAGGAGACAAACAGATTGAAGATTTCTTGTAGTCCATAAATGAGTTTGAAATTCCAAATTCAGACTTAGATCATGAGGAAGAGTGCTCTGCTGAGGAACAAACATACAAAGAAGAGCCTCATGATGAGGCTGATATAAATCTGTTAGCAAAAAATGACCCACATGAGATAGAACTGAGTGTAGATCTAGAAAAAGAAGAATTTGAAGTGCTGCAATTCAGAGACAATACCTTGCTAAAAGGACTTGTCCCTCTAGAACAAATATTTGATTTTAATGATGTTTCTAAGAAGCCAAAGGTGGAATCCAATGAATAAAGTGTAGAAGAGTGAAATATAGGAAGTGAGCAAGAGCCCATAATGATAAAACTGTCAAAAACACTGCCAGCACATGTAAAACAAAAATATATTGAGTCATTCAAAGAATTCAGTGATGTTTCTGCTTAGATCTATGAATACTTGATGTCCTATGATATAGATATCATTCAGCACAAGATTCCTCTCAAAGGAAACCATAAGCCCTTTAAACAAAAATTACACAGAATAAATCCTGTTCAACTACCACTAGTTGAGAAAGAAATAAAGAAAATGTATGATGATGGAATAATAGTCCCACTCAAGTACTCATAATGGGTTTCAAATCTTGTATATGCGAGAAAGAAGACATGAGAAATTATACTATGCATAGAAATCATAAATTTAAACAAAGCATCCATGAAGGACAACTATCCTTTACCAAAAATGGATCACATACTGCAAAGGGTAGTAGGCTCAAAATAATATCTTTGCTTGATGGATTTTCAGGGTACAATCAGGTGCTGATACATCCAAATGATCAACAAAATACAAATTTCACCACACCTTGGGGCACCTTCATGTATGTTAAAATTCCTTTTGGGTTAATGAATTCCGGAGCTACTTTCCAAAGAGAAATGGATATTGCTTTCTCAGAAGAAATAGGTTAATTCATTGTGATATACCTTGATGAAATCATAGTCTATTCCAAAACTGATGAAGAACACCTAGCTCACCTAAGAAAAGTCTTTGAGAAGTGCAGAAAGTATGGTTTGTCTTTAAATCCCAAGAAAAATTTCTTTGGCCTTCAAGAAGGCAAGCTTTTAGGCCACATAATATTTGAAGAAGGGATCAATATTGACCCAAAAAGGATTGAGGGAATATTGCAAATCAGTCACCCAAGAAAAATCAAAGAACTACAATCTTTTATTGGAAAGATAAATTTCTTAAGAAGGTTCACATCAAACCTTACAGAACTCCTAAGAAACATTACCAACATGTTGAAAATAGAAACAAGAGTCAAATGGACCATAGAAACAAAGCAATATTTTGATTTGGTGAAGCAAGCTCTTACCCAAACACCTGTTCTAATCATCCTTGAATTCACCAAAAATTTCTTCATTTTCTCCTTTGCATTAGAACACATCGTTGTTGTTGTCCTACTACAGAAAAATATAAAAGGACAAGAACAACCCATAACATTATTCAGCCAAGCATTAATAGATGCACCTATGAAATACAACATCATGGAAAATCAGGCTTTTGCTTTAGTCAAAGCACTAAATGATTTCAGAGTTTACATTCTACATTCTCACATCATTGCATTTGTACCTCACACAGTTGTTAAAGACATAATTGCACAAGATATTGATGGCAAAAGAGGTAAGTGGATTGTTTTTATCTTAGAATATGATCTAGAAATCAAGCCCACCAAGCTAATCAAGGGACAAGGACTGGCTAAACTCATGGCTGAAACAAATTTTCAAGTGGTGGACATCAATATGATTCACTCATTGGATGAACAAGAGGAGCTGGAGACTCCACCTATTGAGGAATAATTTTTGAACTAACCTTGGTATAATGATATAATATATGTGCTTTTTAATCTAAATGTTCCTCCTGCTTTTTCCAAAACAAAGGCCAGATTCCAGAAACTAAAGGTTGTAAATTTCTGCATTCTAGATAAAGTTTTATATTGGAAAAATTCTGGTGGTGTATTGCTTAAATTTTTTCCTGAAGAAGATGTAGATAGGATCATGCATGAATTTCATGAAGGAGAGTGTGGAGGCCATCTCTATTGGAAAACCACTGTCAATAAAATCCTTAGAGCTAGTTACTATTGGCCTGCCCTCTTCCAAGACATCCACAAAATGGTAATTTCCTGCCATAAATGCCAAATATTTGAGGGAAAAAGAAAATTGTTGCCTTTTCCATTACAACCTATCTTAGTTGAAGCTCCTTTTCAACAATGGGGTCTAGATTTTATTGGAGAAATTCACCCTGCTTCCTCTGTCCAGCATAAATGGATCCTTACTACAACTGTCTATTTTACAAAATGGATAGAATCCATTCCTTCTAGGATTGCCACAGACTCAATGATTATTAAATTCCTTGAAAAAAATATTCTATCTAGATTTGGCAGTCCTAGGAAAGTCATTACTGACAATGCTGTTTGTTGGCCCCCTAAATAGCTCTCTTTTTTCCATTTTCCCTTTCCCAAACCATAACTATTTACCTCTGTTTTACCCCTTTTTACGAACCCTCATCCTGCACTAGTTCAAGCATGGTGACATATTTTGTACAAACCTTTATTCTTCATATTTTAATTCAATTTAGCATTTATTAAATATTTATTATATGATTTCTTATTTTTAAATTATTCTTTGTAACTCATTGATATCTCCAATGTTGTTTGGTAGTTAGAATTCTTATCGTGATTGCTGATCCTAGTGCAGGATCGGATCATGTACCATGACCAGCATAGTATATCTTCACGACGGATCTGATCCCCTCTATCACTACCTTGACTTATGCAGTTTCCACCGCAACAACACATAATCCGAAGGCAACTAGAGAATAGATCCGTGAAGTGTGGAAGCTGAAGGCCAATTTTGCAGAACCGTTTTATTTCGAAGACCGAACAATCTAAACTCTACATTTTGTTATAAATAAGTTGAATGATATGTTTCGGCCTTTGGCCAACAGATATATATATATAATGTAATTTTTAAATAGGACTTGGAGAGAAGGTTTTTAGGAGAATAGAGCCGAACAGAGAGGCGATAACAGGTTATTTTTTTATCGCCCAAATCTGGGCTAAACGTGTATTCATGCATGTATTTGCCTCAATGATCTAATAAAAAGGAATTTCGCCTCTACTTCAAGAATCATGTTTTATGGTTTGGATGATTTATTAAATGAAGTTTTGAGTAGTGTTTGCACTTAAGAGGGAAACGCGTTGGTTGGCTAGGGCCCATCCAACCCAGAACGTTTACCCCATTATCTTCTTTCTGTAATTTATGTTTTATTGTCAAAGTGTGATTTAGCTTTTAGCGCATAAATTTCTGTCTATGTGAAATGGATCCGTTGCGTAGAGTAAATAGAATTTATTTTCCTGCAATTCATTTTCTTGCAAGTTATTTTCCTGCAATTTATCTTCCTGCAATTTACTTTCCTGCACCAATTTCAAATTGGCTTTCTCTGCCTAGTCCAAGAAGGAGAAATCATCCTACACCAGTGCATGTTGTTGTGACATTTCTTTTCTGCAGTTTTGGTTGATTGGATTCCTCGCCTGGTCCAAGCAAGAAACATACACCTGCACTAGCGCACGTTGGTGTGTTATAGCAAGTCTTTATTTACTTCACACAACTTTCTTTCATTGAATGGTTATGACAGGATAGATGTTTACATTTCTTCATTTCTACACTTCGTTAAATTCATAAAAAATTACTTTTTTATATATGAAATCTGGTTTTACAGCAAAGTAACACTTGTGACAATTAAACAAATATTTCAAGAATTAAAATCTAAGTGCAGGAAACTCCGTTTTTGTGCAAGAACTAGTTTCTTGTCACAAGATCTGAGTGCTCTGAACCTTGAACAGTTTGAGCCCTTGCATGAAGTAGAAAAACCTTTAGTAAAGGCATAGTTTATACCTTCTACATAAAACTCTGATCCTACACTAGTGCAGGACAAATTAATGCAAGAAGGAAATCTCTAAGGAAGCAGATTTAAAGGCCCATTTAATGATACTGCTAAAGTGCCTCTGCTAAAGATAAACACACTCTTAATAGTTAAGCATAATCAGCTAGAGTGACTACCTTTGATCTCTTTTTTGCAAATACATTCTTTCTTGTTTCAGCCTTATATTATTTTTATGACTCAAGTTATCTTCTTCTCATCTTGATTTGATTCTGCAATATTTCCTTCAAAGAAAGTAGGGATTTATATCAAAAATATTCATTCTATCTCTGGCATTGTCTAGGCTTCATCTCTAAGTTTACGAATCCCCCAAGTTGACAATTAACTGTTGAGGAGTTTGCTTAAGTGTAATTCTTTCACCCAACATTTTGGTGCCATTGTCGGGGAGGCGATTTGATTTGGTAAGAATTTTCTGATTAGACAATAGAGGTAATTTTTTCCCTTATTTCTGTAGCATTATTTGGGAAAGTTTTTGAAGGAATTTTATTGGTGTTAATTGATTTCTAACAGCATTTTTAGAAGTTGTTTGTTATTTTTCTTTCTTTTTTCTTTTGAAATGAATGCCTAGGAAAGGTAAGGATTTGAGGCCCACTAAGGGCCAAAAGAATTTTTCTCATAATGGGTCTCCTTCTGCAAGAAGGAGGCCCAATTCAATTCAAACCCATCACGCAAGAACAATCCACCTGGATTCTGGTGTCAACAGCTCAGGTGTGGAATAGCCTGATGAGAGCAGTACAAGTAAAAGGGGAACAGTGGTGGACCATGAAGATCAGGGGGAAAGGACTGGTGAAAACTAGGTAAGTGAAGAACAATCCACTTTTGTGTTTCCAATTGTGGATCCTGATACTATGGCACAAATGAAGAATATTCCACGATCAGCTCTCCATCACTTCCATGGTAAAGTTCATGGAGATCCTGACTCTTTTCTATTCGAGTTTTATATTATGTGTATAAGTTATGATTATTCAATTGATGCTCATAAGTTAAGATTATTTCCTGTTACTCTCAAGGACTCAGCTTTACGCTAGTTTATGGGGTTAGGAGGAAACATCATAACTTCTTGGGATCAGATGAAGAGAGTATTTTTTTCTAAATATCAAAAATATTGCAAAACTCGAGACATGCAGCATGAAATTTTTACAATCACACATGATGATGATGAAACCCTTGAGGATTATCTGGAAATATTTCTGTATATTTTACAAAGGTTGAAACTTAAGTTTGATAATAGTACAATTAGAACCTTGTTCCTGAGAGGACTTACTGATAATGCTAGAAACAATTTAAATCTTTTAGGACAAGGTGATATTTCTCAACAAACTTTTGAACAAATTTGTGAATTATGAAGGCAATTTTCAAGGAATCAGTATAGATATGGTAGAGGAACTCGAAATAAAAATATAAAAACTAAATCTATTGATGCTATGATTATCGGACTAGAAAATAAAAAGGAAAACATGAAAATTGATATAATGAACACAGTTACTAAACAGTTAGACTCTTTAAAATTCCAGTAGAAACTCATGAAGGAACAAGAGTCATTATGTGTTTTCTATCCCAAATGTAAAGACAAGCATCCTCCTAAAGATTTCCCTATTAATTTGAAAGAAACTAATAAGTGTGCTATTTGTGCAAAAGACCATATCACAGAAAAATTTCCTTATATACCAGGACTTAAAGCTATATTTATAGGGGGAAAGCCTGAAGCTGAATACTTGAATGTTATGGGAGAAAGAAGTAATTGGCCTCAGGTAGGTACAAGTATGGCTCTTGAATTTTCTCCACACTATTTTGGTTACAATTCACATGCATATTCTTATCCCAACTCTCATCAGCAGTGGCAGTATGGGAATCAATATCAGCATGGGAAACCTTCTCAACCATGGCAACAAGAATGGAAAGGGCCAACTCATTTTCCATATTCCTACCAGCCACTTATGCAATCATACCGATCTACACATACACCTTATTCAATGCCTCAACTTCTGAGTCAGACTACCCCATTGCCTTTACCTCCACCCTTTCGACCTTTTCAGTTGCCTGCTCAAACTATGCCCAATCCTAATAATAATAAAATAGTGCAAATGATCCATATAAAAAACCCACCTTTACCATTCGAGTACCAGTTTATTCCATTTGGATTTCATGATATTCAATTAAGATCGGGAAGGACTGTAACATCAGAAAATCAGAAGAAACCTATGGTAACTGTTGAAGAGAAATGAGAGGACGAAACTCTAAACCATTCTCCAAAAGTTGTCACTAAGCAGCCCTTACCCTCTGAATCCTTGCCATCTTCTTCCAACCAACCTCCCTTCCTAGAGAGGCTAATAATGGAGAGAAGAGAGCCTGTTTCTGAGACTAGTTTAGCATCGGAACTTCAGAATCTTTTCATTAAGATACCTTTCCTCCAAGCCATTAAAGATATCCCCATTTGTACCAAGATTATTAGGGAACTCCGTCTCAATAAACCCACGAGGAAGAGATTGGAACCCCAAACCATTCAATTTGTTGGTAGGGAAGTAGAGTTAATGACGAGATGTGTGTATGTCGAAAAATATACTGATCCCGGTAACCCTGTTGTCACAGTTCAGATTGGTAATGTCCTTTTCTCTAATGTTATTATAGACCTAGGGGCAGCCATTAATGTCATGACTAAGCAAACCATGGATCAAATTCGGTTATCTCATCTTCGCCCTACTCCCACTATGCTTGAATTAGCATATAGATCTAAAATAAAGCCAGAAGGAGTATTGGACGATGTGACCATTGTTGAGCCCTAAAAGTGTCTTCTCCTTCGCCAAATTCCACTTCATCTTATCATTCCTTTCTATCATTTTATAGACCTAAAGATCAATAAGAATGATTAAAATCACTTAAGGAATACATGCAATGACTAACTTGTTATACTTTTGTGGTTTTCTTGTCTTAATGATTTCTGAGCAATTTAGCTACAGAATGCAGTCATTTTGTAGCCAGTTACACATTCCATAGCCATTTTGGTGTTTGAATATATTACAGGTGTCATCTGAAGAAAAGGCATATATGGTTAAATTCTAAATCTTTCCTACATCATTCCTTGTCATCCACAAAGGCTAAGTCAATAACTAGAGATGCTTATGCACATGGTCAAACCAAAAGTCTGAGAAGTAGATTTTTATAAGGATAAGGACTCTTGATTTTCTTTTAGCAAATCACGAGTCCTAAAAAGGAGTTTTAGTTTGATTTTGACTTTATAATACACCTGTGCCTACTTTCATTCAATATCAGTTATGTAATTACCTATAAATTTAGCTCGGTGAGACCGAGAAAACAGGTTAACTCTTATTTTTGCCAATACTGTGATACTCTGTTTCGAAGTTTTTTTTTTGATAATAAGAAGAAGCATAAATTTGATGCTATATCAAAGAAAAACTTGAGGAGTTAAATTTTTTTATGCCAATTTGATAGCAGAGGGCCCCTGCTATCCAAGGAGGCTTCTACATGCTTTCTAGATAAGTAGCTTTTAATTCTGTGTTGTTATATTTCTTACTTAGACAGTTTTATGAGTTCATATCTTTTATTATCATGTCTTGGATTGTTTGTTTAACTAACAGATCCTCATGATGTTATAGTTAGTATTTTCTCAAAGCTTTTCCAACATATCTTTATTCAATGAATGGATTTAATTGTGACATCCTGAGTTACCAGTACTTTCCCTTTTGTTATTTAGATTAAAAGATCTTCATTATCTTACAACCATTTTTTTCTTAAAATATTTTCCAACATATCACTATTATATGAATGAGATTTGGTTGTACTATGTTGAGTTAATTAGCATTTTCTGTTCTGCAATTAGATAGAAGATCCTCATATTGTTACAAACAATATTTTTCTCAAAACTGTTCCAATAAATCTCTAAATCATAGAAAATACCTAATTGTAATATTGTGGGTTACTTATTGTTAGAAGATCCTTATTTAATTATATCTAATATCCTTCAATAAACTCTTCCAATAAATCTCTAGTTGATGACCGAGATCTAGTTGTAATGTCATAAGTAGTTCCAAATATTCATAGGAGATCCTTAGCATATTATAGAAATTTTCTTCTCAAGATGTTCCAAAATATCTCTATCATATGAATAAGATTGCACTATAATATTCTAAGTTGCTGTATGTTTTTAGGAAGATCCTCATCAAATTAGAATTCAATCTCTTTCATAAATTATTCCAACAAACCTCTAACTAAAAGGATTAGGTTGAAATATAATGTCTTGAGTTACATTTCATGTTCATTTGCAAGCTAGAACATCCATGGATTAGAATGCTCTGTTTTTCATCATTTTCCTAATTAGGGACAGAATTTACAATTACACTTTTTTTTGAGTCTAAGGTTCTCTTTTCTTTCCTTTTTGACATAGATTTGATGTCATAGTTTGAACATAGAATAGCATACTAAAACTCAAACATAACAAAACTCAAAAGCATCAAAAAAATAGTGAAAACAATGAAATAAGAATAAGGATATTTAGGCACATATAGTGCAAGTATACCTCATCATTTTACAAGCCATGGTCGATAATTTATGCTATCAATTCAGGACACTGAATTGACTAAACATTTTGGCGCCATTGCTAGGGAGGTATAACTAGGTAGCCTTATTTCCTATTTTCCAAAAACACTGATATGCGTAGAGAAAGAGATTCTAGGGGTAGATTTTTAAGAGGCAGAAGTTTAATTCCCACAACTCCACTCACTCGACCAAGACCAAGAAGTATCACACCTCCAACCCAAACTCACATTCCATACTATACTGGTCATAGGCTTCCAGAAGTCTCAAGATCATATATCCCATCAGGAAGATCCCCCACTTCATCCACTGAAGCAATTCTAGAGGAAGAAGATCCAAGGACTCCTACAGAAGGGATAACCTTTTTCACTTCCACAGGGGAATATATTCCAGCAGAATAATTACAAATCCCTAGTGAAGAGGAATAAGAGGACTATTTCTTCAATATACCCTTAATAGAAGAACCAGTAGAACAATTAGCTCTTCCAACTGAACCCTATATCAGTTCAAAGGAGTCTATCATGGTAGAATAAGGGGAAGGAGAAATATTTAATGGAGAACATACACTATTTGGAGGAGTTAGAGGAAGAGGAGGAGATAAAGGAAGAAGTAGAGGAAATGCATAAGGAGGAAGAGGTAGAAGGGGAACTGGAAGTCCTTTTGGATTCCCTATAGTAGATGAAGATACAAATGCAACTATGAAAAATATCTCACCTTCTGTTCTTCCAAACTTTCATGGACTAAAAAGTGAGGATCCTGAAACCTTCTTATTTGAATTTGAAGTTCTATGTAGAACCTATGATTATCTACAAGATGCTCAGAAACTTAAACTATTCCCTTCAAAATTTAAAGGAGCAACATTAAAATGGTTTCTGAGTTTAATCACTAGGCCTATTAGGACATGGGATGACATGACAAGAGAATTTATAGATAGATACTTGGATTACTGTATACCATTCAATCATAAGGAGGAAGTGTTCAAAATGATGCAAAAAGAGGATGAAAATATGGAATATTTGTTGGAAAGATTCAATTATAACATCAAGAGGGAAAAAATGGAAACCCTAGATCAAGAAACTTTGAAAGCTCTCTTGTTGAAAACAATTAGGGATGAATGGATAGATATCCTTAATATGATGGGAAAAGGAGACATATCTTAGCTTCCATTACCTGATATAGCTGAGTTATGTATCAATCTTTCAAAAATCTAAAATTCTAAAAGGACCAAGAGACCCTACTCTTGCAAGGGCAAGTAAATCTACATCCGGAACAGTAAGTAGCACAGAAATAGGTAATATGCTTGATGAATTCAAATCTGACATTCTAGGGAGTCTTAGTGAACAAATAGACACCCTTATGTTACAAAACAAGCAAAAAGCTGAAACTGATGCCTTAGAAATATTTTGTCCCAAATGTAGGAATAAGCATGCCTTAAGAGAGTGTCCTTTAGATGCGAAAGTTATAGAGACTTGTGCAATTTGTTCAGGAAAACATGAGACCAAGAATTTTCCTTCACTCCTTGGTCTTAAGGAACTCTTTCAAGAAGAAACACCCACAAATTCCATAGAATCTCTTAACTTTGTCTCTAGAAGACCTTGGCATGGACCTCAGACACATGGTTTTAATAATAAAATGTATAATCAACCCCCACCAAATTGGAACTCTTGGCGGCAACCTTGGCCCCAATTTCAAAATCAATCTCAACCTTGGGCACAAGGAACACAAAATCCTTATGGAAGGTTCTCCCAGTATTATCAATATCCACCTTCTTATCCCTCATATCCAACATATTCAAACTTTCCCCCACAACAAAATCCCCAACAGAATCCACAACATCAAAACCAAAATCAAAATCCACCACTTCCATTACCCTTTCCTCAAAAAGAAAATCAATTGTGTGCCCAGCCAATACCAAACCCCAACAATAAAAACCCTCAGAATACATATATGATAGAAGGTCAAAAATTCCAAACCTATTTGATTACTCCTTTAGACCTTAATGATGTTCAACTTAGGTCTGGAAGAATACATGAAAAGAAGAAACCTTCTGTAACTATACAAGAGCAAAACAATTCTAAGGAAGATTCTCTATGGGTAAATAAAATTATTGAGGGAAGCACATATTTTCAAGACCAAAACATTGAAAAAACAAAACAGAAAGAACCAATAATTTCAACTCCTATATTAGAGTAGCCATCAACATCTACTCCTACACCTCTTTTTCCATAAAGATTAAAAATTGATAGGGGTGTAGAGAAACAAATTATGATGCCTAACTATGATTTCCAAGATGAGTTAAGAAATGGTTGTATTAAGATTCCATTATTACAAGCTATCAAGGAAATCCCAATCTTAGAAAAAACAATAAAGGAGTTGAGTATGAAAAAAACAGGAAAAAGAATAAAAGAGATAAAGAAAATACAATTGGTAGGAAAGATAGTAGATATAATGATGGGTAAGATTTCCATTCCAAAGTATCTAGAACCAGGAAATCTAGTTGTTAAAATACACATCAATGGAATTGAAATCCAAAACACACTTATTGATTTAGGAGCAACAATAAATATCATGAGTAGGCAAATCATGGAAAACTAAAACTTCCTAATCTTCTTTTTACACCCACACTGCTACAATTAGCAGATAGATCTGTGATCAAACCAGATGGGATAATAGAAGACATTCCAATGTCCTTATATTCTTGGGAGTATCCTATGGACTTCATGATCCTAACTCCTAAAAATGATCTAGGAGGACATCCTATTATATTAGGAAGACCTTTGTTAGCTACAACTAATGCTTTCATTAGCTGTAGATCTGGTGATATGTACATATCTAATGTAATTTCAACCAAGAAATTTACCTTGTATCCTCCCACAAGAACAATCACATAATTAGATGATACTCAGTGGTTTGATGATGAAGAAGATATACAACCTCTCTTTACTATTTCAGAAATTAGTGAACATAGTCAGATTCTGAATACTTTGGAAAATTATGAATCTTCTTCAGAATTTAAATATGAAAAATTTCAAGAAGAATATAACATTGAGTTCTTATGATCAAGACAAATGTCTCTTTACTCCATGGAAGAATTTGGCAGCTCTGCAATTGAAATATTCCTAGGAAAAACCTTAAACATAAACAAAAACCTAGAGAAGTCTCAACAAGAAAAACTAGTCAAAACATTACAAAGACATTCTTCTACATATGCTTGGGAGTACACTGACATGAAAGGGATCAATCCTAAGAATTGAACTCATCATATCTATATAGAGGAAAATTTTAAACCAATCAGACAACCTCAGAGAAGGATGAATCCAAACCTTAGGGAGATTGTTAAAGAAGAATTGCAGAAATTCTTTAATGTCAATTTTATTTACCCCATTTCAGAAAATCAGTGGGTCTCTCCTCTGGTGATTGTGCCAAAAAAGAATGGAAAATGGAGGGTATGTATTGACTACCGAGAACTAAACAAATCTACTCTTCAAGAACATTTTCCCTTACCTTTCATATATCAGGTGTTAGACACATTAGCAGGCAAAAAGTACTTTTCATTTTTGGATGGGTTCAGTGGTTATAATCAAATTCAAGTAGCACTTGAGGATCGAGACAAGACCACATTTACCTATCCTTGGGGTACCTATGCCTACTGAGTATTTCCATGTGGATTATGCAATGTACCTACAACATTCCAAAGGGTAGTATTAGGAATATTTTCAGATCTAATACATGACTTTGTAGAGGTATACATGGATGACTTCACAGTCTATGGAAACACATTTGAAGAAGCCTTAGCAAACTTGGAAAAAGTTCTAAAGAGATGTAAAGAAGAAAATCTTTCATTAAGTCTTGAAAAGTGTTTTATTATGTTTACCGAAGGGATTGTTCTAGGACATCACATTTAAGGAGATGGGATCAAAGTTGATAAGTCAAAAGTTGAAGTCATCTCCAGACTACTAGTTCCAAGTTGTCAAAAAGATGTTAGGATTTTTCCAAGATTTACAGGGTATTATAGGATATTTATAGAAAAATTCACAAAGATAGCATCTCCACTTTTCAAATTAATTACCAAGGACTGTGAATTCAATTGGAATCCTGACTGCCAGTTACCCTTTGAACCCTAAAAACAAAAATCTCTGAAGCACCTATTTTAAGGGGGCCTAGCTGGAAATTACCTTTTCATATTTCAACAGATGCCTGAGATACAACTTTAGGAGCTATATTGGGACAAAAATACCTGATTCCTTATGCCACCTACTATACAAGTAAAAATTTGACTCCTTCAGAGTTGAATTATACTGTAACTGAAAAATATTTCTTAGCTGTTGTTCATGCCATAAATAAATTTAGACACTATATAACAAGTTATGAAACTTTTGTTCACACAAATCATTCTGCAATTAGGTACTTAATGAACAAATCAATTACTATTGGCAGAGTCACAAAATGGTTATTTCTTTTACAAGAGTTTAACATCACTATTCTACATAGACCTGGGAAAAAAAATACAGTAGCTGATTTCCTATCTAGACTCCAAAACATTAAAGACAATACTGCAATTGAAGACAAATTCCTTGATGAATATCTCTTTGCAATTACCACTCAAACTCCTTGGTTTGTTGATATTGCTAACTATCTAGTTTCAGGAAAATTTCCATCAATTATGAATACAAGAGATAAAAGAAAGATCATTTATGACAGTGCAAAATATGCATGGATTTCTAATGAATTATACAAAACAGGTCCATATTTCATTATCAGAAGATGTGTTTGAGAAGATGAGATGCCTGAGATCCTCAGGGCATGTCATGATGAACCATGTGGTGGACACTTTGCTGATAAGAGGACAACTTATAAGATCCTTAATTTAGGATATTATTGGCCATACCTCTTTAAGGATGCTAAAGAGTATGTTAAAAGGTGTGACAGTTGCCAAAGGGTAGGGAAACCTTATCCTTCAGGTGAGATGCCACTGTAACCTCAGGTACACATTGAACCCTTTGAGAAACGAGCTTTGGATTTTTTAGGACCTATTAAACCTCCATCAAGACAAAAGAAATATATATTATTTTTCACTGATTATGTTACCAAATGGGGAGAGGCCAAACCATTACTTTCTGCTACTGAATCATCTGTAGTCAATTTTCTTTTTCAGGATATTTTTACTCGTTTTTGTGTCCCAAGAGAAATTTTTATAGATCAAGGAGCTCAATTCACATCAAAGCTAGTGGAGAAAATGGTAGAAAAGTACAAAATCATACACAAATAATCTACTCCGTACCATCCACAAGAAAATGGCCAAGTGGAATCTACCAATAAAGTCATTGAAGGGATCCTAACAAAGACTATTCATTTACATAGGAGAGATTGGGCAGAAAAGCTTCCTCAAGCCTTGTGGGCTTACAAAACTACATGGAGAAACACAATAGGTCGCACTCCTTATGAACTTGTTTATGGAAAACAAGTATTTTTTCCCATAGAGTTTCAGATCCAAACTTTCAAAATGGTAGTCCAGTTAGGACTTGATTTAACAAAAGCACAGAAGCACAGACTGGAGCAGATTAATGAATTGGATGAGATCAGACAAGATGCAGTCCAGAGAACAAGCATAGTCCAACAACAAAGGACTAGATGGCATGATAAGTACATCAAGGAAAAGAAATTTAAAGAAGGTGACTAGGCCCTCTTATTTGATTCAAAGTTCAAGGATTTTTCAGGTAAATTTCAAAATCATTGGCTTGGGCCATATGAGATTGTGAAAATCTTTGAAAATGGAGCAATAAAAATCAAGACAATAGATGAAGGAAAGGTAGCTTTTCTTGTAAATGGACACAGACTGAAATTGTATCACAAGCCACTTTCAAGAGCGGAATTTGTCAAGAAATTTCAAGATAACATTGATATGAAGTTAGTGAAGAAGAATCCTTCTTCTTCACTAACTTAATTGTATTTTTCTTCAATCATAAAAAAAATAATAATAAAATAAAAATAAAAATAAATAAATATATATATATATAAAGGGTATAACCATGAAAACCAATCATTGATTGGCATGTTTATATAAAAAATATAAGGTGAAAATCAGAATTTTTCTAACACTTTAGATTTTCAAACGTGTTCTTTTCTGCAATTAAGTATCATAAAATCATACGTTGCAGATTCACTTTACATATTCATGATCCATCTCATTCATTCCATACATATCTCACTTTATACATATTTCATTCCATACTTCACTCCATCCACATTTTCACTTCATTACATTCCATACTTAATTCCATCCACATTTCACTTCATTCCATTTCATATTTTAGAGTTTTTACAGGTACATTCTGTAGCTACCTGTTCTGCAGCCAAATATATTCTGCAGCCAATTGATTCTGCAAAACCTACTCCAGCAAACAGAGGATGAGTCAAAGAATATTATGGCACCTCAAAGATCAATATTTTTTAGATGAAAGACAAAGCACATCAAAGAAGCAAAAATTTTAAAAGGGGATAAGGTAAAATTGTGTGAAATTATTTTCGATAGAAAATCATTAAAGGTATAATGTGGTTAGGTCATATGTTTTCCTAAGTTATTTTATGATTCAAATTGATCAAACCCCTACCATAAACACTCCTTGACAAAATACCTTCCATCCCGCTCCATACCAAATCATCATTAATTGAAAATTAACTGTCAGAACTTAGAAGTGACCTATTAGGCCATGTCATTAGACCGTAGCATTCATTGATGATTTTTAAAAATATTCATAAGATTTCTTCACGATCATTCATCCCATATCAAACTCTTACACCCAATTATCCTCATGATTTACCACTACCCTATTCCGTTCACATCCACTCACTGCTATTTCTTTCCGTAGCCAATACTCATCTACAGAGAAGTCATCTTAGGGTAATACAACCCTTCATAGTTTCTTTTTCTTTGGACAGAATAACAGGAAAATAATAGTTAATTGAAGCTAGAGAAGGGAAGTAATTTTTATCAAGAAGGAATAGGGCTTATTGTAAGGTCAGAGCCAATTGGAACTAAGTATTTAGAAGGATACCATAAGATTCAATGGTTATTACAACAGGTTGGATGGATGAGCTTTATAGAAAATATTAATGGATTCCACAAAGAAATCACAGTCATTTTCCAGGTCATTCGATGGATCAAAAGTAGAGATTGGGGATATCAAATTCAGCATCACATAGTCATTCATAGCAGAAGCAACAGAGCTGCCAAGACAGGGAGAACATTGGTTTAGAAACAAAGAATTTCATAATGAGGCTTGAAGAAAAATGCTAAAAAACTTAGGTATGGACACTGTAGTGTTTAAGAAAGGTATTCCTAGTTTAGCTTTAAAGAATAAATGGAGGAATATGCTATTAATTTTACAAAAGTTAATAACCTGTGAAGGCATATTTGGCACTTTTTATGTATAGCATATTAGACTCATGATGAATTTTCTAGATGAAGAAATAAATCTGCCCTTTTTCCTACTTAATAGTTTGAAAAGGATGTCCTCAAATGTCCAGAAAAGGCTTCATTTCTTAGAAACTACCTTACATCATCATGGCTTAATTAAAATTTTAATTGAGTATCATTTGAAGAATATAGGAGATAATTGGGATGAATTCCTTATAAGGAACCATTTTGAATAACCAAGAGAAACATTGTCTAAAGAAAAACCTGTGAGACAAAGTAGGAGAGGAAAAGATGTTAAAACTGTTGAAATCAAGCCTAATGTATCAACACAGGAAGACAGTGATGAAATAATCTCTGAAAATTTGGTAAAATTCAGGAAAAAACTCAAGAAAAAAGGAAGGAGGAATTAACAAATGAATGTGTTGAAGGAGAGGATGTAAAAAATGAAAATCCACCCAAATTGAGAATAAGCTCCAGGCTTAAAGGCATGGTGAAAAAGACATGCATTAAGGGAACTGAAATCATAAACATTGAAGAAGAAGAAATTCCAATCTAGGCACCAGTTGACAGATCTCCTATATACCAATATGAGGAAAACCCTGGTAGAGGAACCCCAGATGTAGATCCAGCTCAACAATAGTTTTATGACCATGTGGAATCATTAGAGAGAAAAGGCTCAGAAAACAAAGAAAGATCCCCCAGTCCACAAGAACCTCCAATTGAAATATTAAAAAGAGACAATTATGAATTGGAGATACTGAATAACCATATTTAGAATGAAAATGAAATCCTAAGGGATCAGGTTAAATTTAAAAGCAGCATTAACAACACTCTCTCTCAGAAAATGGAAGTATTATACAAAGCAAACAAGAATTTGAAGAAAAGAAACAGGAAATTGAACAGGGCATTCATTAATCTAAAGTTCAAAACACTCATGAGGAAACCCAGGATGGCATTAACTACTAGAAGAAGTAGAAAAAGGAGGTTAGATGTTCTTTCAAAAGTATCAGTACAAATGGAATGAAATTGCATGAGGACATGCAAAATTTTTGCAGTGGGGGTATGTTGAGCCTTAAAAGTGTCTTCTCCTTTTCCAAATTCCACTTCATCTTATCATTCCTTTATGTTATTTTATAGACCTAAAGATCAATAAGAATGATTAAAATCACTTAAGGAATACATGCAATGACTAACTTGTTATACTTCTGTGTTTTTGTTATCTTAATGATTTATGAGTAGTTTTAGCTACAGAATGCAGTCATTCTGTAGCCAGTTACACATTTCATAGCCATTTTGGTGTTTTAACATACTACAGGTGTCATCTATACAAAAGGCATATATGGTTAGATTCTAAATTTTTCCTACATCACTCCTTGTCATCCACGAAGGCTGAGTCAATAACTGGAGATGCTTATGCATGTGGTCAAACCAAAAGTCCGAGAAGCAGATTTTTATAAGGATAATGACTCTTGATTTGATTTCAGTAAATCACGAGTCCTAAAAAGGAGTTTTAGTTTGATTTTGACTTTAGAATACACCTGTGCCTACTTTCATTCAATATCAGTTATGTAATTACCTATAAATGTAGCTTGGTGAGACCGAGAAAACAATTTAACTCATATTTTTTCCAATACTGTGATACTCTGTTTCGAAGTATATTTTTTATAATAAGAAGAAGCATAACTTTGATGTTGTATTGAAGACAAACTTGAGGAGTTAAATATTTTTATGCCAATTTGATAGCAGAGGGCCCCTGCTATCCAAGGATACTTCTACATGCTTTCTAGATAAGTAGCTTTTAATTTTGTGTTGTTATATTTCTTACTTAGATAGTTTTCTGAGTTCATATCTTCTAGTATCATGTCTTGCATTTCTTGTTTAACTAACAGATCCTCATGATGTTATAGTTAGTATTTTCTCAAATCTTTTCCAACATATCTCTATTCAATGAATGGATTTAATTGTGACATCCTGAGTTACCAGTACTTTAGCTTTTGTTATTTAGATTAAAAGATCCTTATTATCTTACAGCCATTCTTTTTCTTAAAATCTTTTCCAACATATCACTATTATATGAATGAGATTTGGTTGTACTATGTTGAGTTAATTAGCATTTTCTGTTCTGCCGTTAGATAGAAGATCGTCATATTGTTACAAACAGTCTTTTTCTCAAAATTGTTCCAATAAATCTCTAAATCATAGAAAATACCGAATTGTAATATTGTGGGTTACTTCTTGTTAGAAGATCCTTATTTCATTATATCTAATCTCCTTCAATAAACTCTTCCAATAAATCTCTAGCTGATGAATGAGATCTAGTTTTACTGTCATAAGTAGTTCCAAATATTCATAGGAGATCCTTAGCATATTATAGGAATTTTCTTCTCAAGCTGTTCCAAAATATCTCTATCATATGAATAAGAATGCACTATAATATTCTAAGTTGTTGTCTGTTTTTAGGAAGATCCTTATCACATTAGAGTTAAATCTCTTTTACAAATTATTCCAAAAAACCTCTAACTAGAAGGATCAAGTTGAAATATAATGTCTTGAGGTACATTTCATGTTCATTTGCAAGCTATAACATCCATGGATTAGAATGCTCTGTTTTTCGTCATTTTCCTGATTAGGGACCGAATTTACAATTACACTCTATTTTGAGTCTAAGGTTCTCTTTTCTTTCATTTTTGACATAGATTTGATGTCATCTTTTGAACATAGAATAGCATACTAAAACTCAAACATAAAAAAACTCAAAAACATCAACAAAATACTGAAAACAATGAAATAAGAATAAGGATATTTAGGCACATATAGTGCAAGTATACCTCATCAGTTTACAAGCCCTGGTCGATAATTTATGTTGTCAATTCAAGACATTGGATTGACTAAACAATCATCTCATTAGATTCTTGGGAATATCTTGTTGATTTCATTGTGCTTCAGCTAAAGAACCCAGTAGGAGGACATCCCTTGATCTTGGGTCGACCATGGCTTGCTACGGCCGATGCATATATTGGATGTCGTTCCGGTGACATGTATATCTCACATGGATATTCTAGGAAGAAAGTTACCTTATACCCCCTTCTAGATCCATTTAGGACCTTTGATATATTTTATGGCTAGATCAAAGCAGTGATGAGGAGACTCAGTCCATTTCCCTTATCCATAATTGTTAGGTCCCTACATGACTAGTATAGTCCCTTATTGTTATTAGTGTAACCCCCTTATTATTCTTATTGTACCCTTGTAACCCCCATTTTGTTATTATTGCGCCCCTAAATTATTATTGTTAGGTCGGCTAGGATTACATTGTGGCCCACTAGGATTACATTATGTTCCCATGGACTCCTATATATAGAAATGAGGTTTTGTAATTTGAATCATCCAAGAATTGTTCATTTATGTAATGTATTGGAGGTTTCCCCCTCGAAGTGGCTTATTTCTAAGGTGTTGATATCTCTTTTCTTCTATTTTTGGAGCTGGTTAGTCAACATTTGGTATCAGAGCTTTGGATTCTAGGGTTTCGCTGCTCCAAACAGGTCATCATGGAATTTTCACTATAACTTTTTTTATACAAAGTTTCAGAAGCTAAAATTTTTAGAGTGCGAAGCTGAAATCCAGAGGAGGCTTTTCTAAAAATTTCAGAGCTTGGTTCGTAATATATTTGGAGATATCATCTGTACAAGTTAGGTCATTTTTGAGGCTCCTAAAGAGGTCATCGTGGAATTTGCGCTATAAATTTGTTTCTATGAAGGTTCAGAATCTGAAATTCATATGATGCGAAGCAGAAATCCTGAGGAAATTCATCAAAAAAATTCAGAGCATGGTTCGCAATATTTTTGGATATATGATCTCTGGAAGGTAGTGCTTTTTCAGGCTCCTGAATTTCATCTCAAAGAGGTGATCGTGGGAAACGTTCAATAACTCTCTCTCTGGGAATCGGATTGGAGTGCCGTAAAAATTGGTTGTAAGTACATGGACTATAGTTTCGTGGCTCTCAATTTCAGAGACAAAGGAATAAACAGTGACACGTGGCAAGTCATACAAGTTCACTCTACAGAACCAGTCCAGAATTAGGTCATTGTGGGAGATTGGACACAAATTTGCCTTGGAGAATCCAAATCAGGTCAGACCTATGGCATTCGAAAGATAATTCAGAGGGATACGTTGATACTGAAATTCAAAAATTGAAGTGCTTCAATCATATATATTATCCAATTTCAATATCAAGCTCCTCAAAAGCAAGAAAAAAGTGTGTATATTTTTTTTCTTTCCAAATTGCATAAGTCTTCTTTGAAGAATCAATTTGAATTGATTCCAAGGGCATATTTTAGAATATATAGAAGTATTGGGTTCTAAAATATGCTCCGTAAAAATAATTCAACACCCATTAAGCCTTCGGAAGGCTCTACTATGACTCATGAAGATGAAGAATTGCAACATGATCTATCAAAATTACAAGAGCAAGTGCAACAAATTTCACTCTCGCAAAGAGCAACAAAAAATGAAATGGAAGTTTTGAAGAAAGGCATGGAAGTGAATATGGATTGTTTGAAGAAAGGCATGGAAGCTAAGACGCATGGTGTGGAAGCTAAGATGGATGGCATGGAAGCTAAGATGGATGGCATGGAAGCTGGCATTGAAGTTAAGATGGATGACATGAAAGACAACATGGAAAACATGAAGAATGATCTCAAAGTAGAGATCAAAGGTTTGACAAAGTTGATAAAAGAAATGTTTCATAATGGTGAAAATATAGTAGAAGAACCTCATGATAAGAACAAAATAAATGTTAATCGTGATTTCATAAACTCTAATGTTGGCGGGAAGAACCACCATATTCCAAAAATGGATATGAGGAAGTTTGATGGAAAGGATCCTGTAACATGGATACTACAGATGGAGCAATATTTGATCTCCATAACGTGCAAAACACACAAAAGGTACGCATTGCAACTTTACATTTAGAACAAAATACATTTGTATGGTATCAATGGCTTTGCTCCCGTAAAAAAAGTGTCACTTGGTCAATTTTTACGGAGGAAATGATAGCACATTATGAGGATACAAAGAGCAACACCTTCTTTAGCCAATTGATAAATCTCAAACAAAAGGGTTTAGTGGGGCAGCACATTGAGGACTTCCAAAATTGAATATAAGGGTAACTAATATTCCAGAGGAACACAGGATTGATCTCTTCTTAGGTACTCTAAAGGATAACATCCAACATGAAGTTCGTGTTTTGGAACCTGATTCATTGGAGAAGGCATTCAGGTTGGCAAGAAAAGTTGAATGTAAAATTATGGCGACGAGGAAGCCTACCACTCAATTCTATAAAGAAGGAAGTGTTGCTACGCCTAGATTTCCACAACCTACAAGGTTGACACCACAACAATTGGAAGAAAAAAAGAGCAAAAGGGCTTTGCTATAGTTGTGATAGCATATACACTAAAGGTCATAAGTGTGCTGAGAAGAAATTATTTTACATAGATTGTGAAGAGGAAGAAGAAAATGAACAAGAAGATGATATACACCAGGAACCAGCCCTAGAAGAGGAAGAAATGAATCTCACCATATCGTGTAATGCACTGGCAGGAATTAACACTCCTCAAACTCTCACCCATACCCATCACCAGAATGTCAAGTGATTGTTGCAAATGGAGGAACTATAAATTGCTCTAGAAAATGCCATAATATCAAGCTAACCATGGGGGAATATGTAGACTAGTCCAACGCTTTCCATTCCTATGGGAGGTGCTGATGTTGTACTAGGAGTACAATGGTTACAATCTTTGGGGACGGTAGCTTTTAATTTTCAAGAACTTTTCTTGAAATTTTTTTCAAAAGGAAAGGAAGTCGAATTACGGGGTATTACGGGGAAGCCGGGAAAGATAATAAGCTCTAATGTCATGACAAAGCTTCTAAAGAAAGAACAACGAGGCGTAATTGCACAATTATGCTCACTAGAAGTTCCAACATCAAAATCAATATTTCTACAGATCTCCAACAAGTCTTGGACAATCATTCCAAGGTGTTTGAAACTCCCAAAGGACTCCCACCTATTCGCGATCATGATCATGCTATTCATCTGATTCCAGGAAGTGTTCCTCCAAACATCAGGCCTTATAGATATCCTTACGTCCAAAAGAGAGAAATTGAACGTATGATTGCAGAAATGTTAGAGGCGGGTATAATTCAACCTAGTCAAAGTTATTTCTCTGCTCCTGTAGTATTTGTACACAAGAAGGATGGATCACGGTGAATGTGTCCGGATTATAGGGAGCTCAATAAGCTCACCATTAAAGATAAATTTCCCATTCCTGTGACTGATGAATTGTTGGATGAATTACATGGAGCAATTTATTTTACCAAGTTGGATCTTCATTCAGGATATCATCAAATTAGAATGAAGACTGAAGATATTCCAAAAACAACATTTCAAACTCATGAGGGTCATTACGAATTTTTGGTCATGCCTTTTGGCCTTACCAGTGCACCTTCTACATTTAAAGGGTTGATGAATTCCATTTTCAAACCCTTACTTAGAAAATTTGTGCTCATATTTTTTGATGATATACTAATCTATAGCAGGTCTTGGAAGGATCATGTTGAACATGTTGACAGGGTGCTCAAACTATCGCAAGAGAAACAATTATATGCAAAAACATCCAAATGTTTCTTTGGAGTACAAGAGGTGGAATATCTGGGTCATATTGTATCTCACGAGGGTGTTAAAGTAGACCCTAACAAAATTAAAGCCATTAAGGAATGGAAAGTCCCGACAACCATAAAGCAGTTGCGAGGATTTATTGGGTTAACAAGGTATTATCGCAAGTTTGTTAAGAATAATGGGAGAATAGCAGCACCTCTAACAACATTATTGAAGAAACATGCATTTTCATGGACTCCTGAAGCAACTAAGGCCTTTGAACATCTTAAAGAGGCAATGTGCCTAGCACCGGTCTTAGCTACGCCAGACTTCACAAAAACCTTTATTGTGGAATGTGATGCCTCAGGAAATGGAATTGGTACTATTTTAATGCAAGAAGGAAGACCCATTGCTTTTGAAAGTCGTCCAATCAAAGGAAAGTATTTACAGAAACCTATTTATGAGAAGGAAATGTTAGCAATATTGCATGCACTAAAGAAATGGAGAACTTACCTAATGGGAAGACACTTCAAGGTAAAAACTGATCATGATAGTCTTAAACACTTTTTGGAACAAAGGCTATCTTCAGAAGAGCAGCAAAAATGGGTCACAAAGATGTTGGGTTATGACTTTGAAATAATCTACAAAAAAGGAAAGCTTAATGTTGTTGCAGATGCACTCTCAAGAAAGAATGAAGAGGTGGAAGCATTGCTTTGTGCCATTCTATTATCCAACCAAATTGGATAACCGAAGCAAGAGATGAATGGAAGAAGGACAAAGATGTATGGACACTCATTCAAAAGTTGCAGCAAGATCCTAGTACATCTGATACATTTAGTTGGAAAAATGATTCCTTATGGTACAAAGATCGCTTATATCTTTGTAATAATTCCCAACTAAAACAAAGATTCTTTTGGAATTGCACACTTCTCCTTTAGGAGGACACTCAAAATTTTTAAAAACTTACCACAGGGTGAAGAAAGAATTTTTTTGGGATGGCCTTAAATCTGATATTCAAAAGTTTGTGGCGGAATGTTTGGTTTTCCAGCAGAATAAAGTTGAGACAATTAAGACCTCGAGATTTCTACAACCTTTATCCATTCCAAGTCAACGTTGGGAGGAGATTTCAATGGATTTTATCACAGGTTTACCTAAGTCCGAAGGAAAGAGTGTCATCATGGTGGTAGTTGATAGACTTACCAAGTATGCACACTTTTGTGCATTATCTCATCCATTTAAAGAAAGTACAATTGCTACTACATTTATGGAAAAAATTCAAAAGCTACATGGAAGCCCAAGGGTTATTGTGAGCAAAAGAGATCCCATTTTTACTGGAATTTTTTGGATGGAGTTATTTTCTTATTTGGGTACTCAATTAGGTCATAGCTCATCTTATCATCCTCAATCTGATGGTCAAACTGAGATAGTAAATAAATGTTTGGAAGGATATATTCGTTGCTTTGTATCTGATAAACAAACACAATGGGTCAAGTGGTTACCTCTCGCTAAATGCTGCTATAACACTTCCTTCCATACTGCAGCAAAAATGACCCCATTTATGGCACTTTATGGATATCATACACCATCCATCACATCATATTTAAGGAAAAATTCAAAGGTTCAAGCAGTGGAAGATCACATCGAGCATCAGCAAGAAGTTCTCCAACTCTTAAAGGATAACTTGAATTTGGCACAAAATCGAATGAAACAACAGGTAGATCAACATTGCAGTGAGAGAAGTTTTGTTGTAGGAGATTGGGTATTTTTACGGTTACAACCATACAAACAAATGTCCCTCAAGCAAGCTAAGAAGGATAATAAATTATCGCCAAAGTACTATGGTCCTTACAAGGTGTTGCAAAAGATTGGTACTATGGCATACAAATTGGAGCTTCCTGCTTCTTCGCGAGTGCATCCATTTTTCCATGTTTCATGCTTAAAGAAGGTTATAGGTGAAAATATTTCAGTTCAAACAATATTTCCAGAACTTGATGAGGAAGGAAAAATCATATTGGAACCTGAAGCGGTCATGGAAACAAGAAATCGACAGCTACGGAATCGATCAATTTTAGAGTATCTCATCAAGTGGAAGAACTTACCCACTGAAGATTCTACATGGGAGGATGAGAATTTTATACAGAAGCACCCAGAGCTACTCAAGTGTTGAGGACAACACATTTTTGTAGGAGAGGGGCATGTTAGGTCCCTATATTACTAGTATAGTCCCTTATTGTTATTAGTGTACCCTTGTAACCCCCATTTTGTTATTATTGTGCCCCTAAATTATTATTGTTAAGTCGGCTAGGATTACATTATGGCCACATGAACTCCTATATATAGAAAAGAGGTTTTGTAAATTGTATCATCCAAGAATTGTTCATTTATGTAATGTATTGGAGGTTGCCCCCTCGAAGTGGCTTATTTCTAAGGCGTTGATATCTCTTTTATTCTATTTTTGGAGCTGGTTACTCAACAATAATTATACTGGGTCTTCACTAGAAGATGAGATTCAGTATTTTCTGAATAATCTAGACACTATGCCTAATTATGAGCCTTTGAGCCAAATTTTCAGCCTAGACTTTCAAGATGATCATGATTCTCATTCTTCTGTACCACTGCATTTGACCACTCCCTTAGGTACTCTTGAGCCTGATACCACTCTTGTTGAAAATAGCCCTGGTAAATCCTTGCATATTAGTTCAGATTTGGACTCATCTCAACGAGAGCAGCTTGTGAATTTGTTGCAAAACCATCTTAGTGCATTTGCTTGGGGCTATGAAGACATGAAGGGTATCCCTCCTGAAACTTGTACACATCACATCTATATTCAGGAAGGAACCCGACCTGTCCGACAACCCCAAAGGCGAATGAATCCAACTCTAAGAGATAATGTGAAGGAAGAAGTACATAAAATTTTAGATGCTGGTTTTATCTATCATATTTCTGATAGTTAGTGGGTCTCTCCATTGGTGCTATTTCCTAAGAAATATGGAAGATGGCGTATTTGTATTGATTATCATGAACTAAAAAAAGCCACTCTCAAAGATTACTTCCCTCTCCCTTTCATTGATCAGGTGCTTGATACCCTTGCAGGAAAGAAATATTTCTCCTTTTTGGATGGCTTCAGTGGCTATAACCAAATACATATTACACCCAAAGATCAGGATAAAACTACTTTTACATGTCCATGGCTGACATTTGCGTAAAAAGTGCTTCCCTTTGGTTTATGTAATGTGCCGGCTACCTTTCAAAGCGGAGTCCGAGCTATATTTGCTGATCTAGAATTTGTAGAAATTTATATGGATGACTTTTATGTGTTTGGTGATTCTTTTCAGGAAGCTCTTAAAAATTTGGAGAAAGTACTTCTTCGTTTTCAAGAAGCCCATCTCGCTTTGAGTGATAAGAAATGTAGATTAATGTGCAAAGCGGGAGTGGTGCTTGGCCATTTGATTTCTGACAAAGGTATCCAGGTTCATCCGACAAAGATCGAAATCATTTTGCATCTTCCTGCACCCAAAAATCAAAGGGAAGTAAGAGGTTTTTTAGGACATGTTGGTTACTATAGAAGTTTCATTGAAATTTTTTCAAAGATATCTACTCCTCTTTTCCAACTTCTAGCTAAGGATAGTGAATTTTCTTGGTCCATGGCTTGCCAACAGTCTTTTGAAACATTGAAGGAAAAGTTGGTATAAGCACCAGTTTTGCGAGGTCCAAACTGGTCCCTGCCTTTTCACATTTCCTTTGATGCTTTAGATTTGGCTATTGGCATAGCTTTAGGACAAGAGGAAAATAAGAAATCCTATGTTATTTATTATATTAGTAAAAATTTGTCTTCCATTGAATTGAATTATACAGTTACAGAGAAAGAGTTTTTAGTTGTGATGTTTGCAATTAATAATTTCAGACACTATATTATAGGATATGAAGTATTTGTACACACTAATCATTCTGCGATTAAATATTTAATGAAAAAACCATTGATTAGCGATAGAGTGACCAGGTGGTTGCTATTATTGCAGGATTTTAATGTTACTATTGTTGATAGACCAGGGAAATCTAATGTTGTAGAATTTTTTTTTTCTAGATTAGATAATCCTGGTGAAGTAACTCCTGTTAATGATGATTTTCTAGATGAACATATTTTTTCTAAGTCTACAGATTCTCCATGGTTTGCTGACATTTCTAATTACTTGGTTACTGGAAAAACACCACCTCACTTGTCCGCTCGTGAAAAGTTGAATATTATTCAGAAAAGTGTTGCATATTCCTGGATTCAAGGAGATCTCTTTTATAGTGGTCCAGATTTAATTATTCGTAGATGTGTAAGAGAGGAAGAATGGTTTGACATATTGAAATCTACTCATGATGAACCTTGTGGATGCCACTTCGTTGATAAGCAGACTGCATATAAAGTATTACGTGTTGGCTACTTTTGGCCTTCCTTGTTTAAGGATGCCAAGCAGTATGTTAGGCAATGTGATAGCTACCAATGAATGGGCCAACCTAATCAAACCAATGAAATGCCTTTATGCCCCTAAGTTATGATTGAGCCTTTCGAAAAATGGGCTATTGATTTTGTAGGGCCAATAAATCCAACATCTTTAAGTAAAAAGCATATTTTGGTTTGTACATATTTTGTTACAAAATGGGTAGAAGCTAAAGCTATTTCTTTTGCTACAAAAAAAATTGTTGTTGATTTTCTTTTTTCGAAAATCTTTACTAGATTTGGTGTGCCTACAGAAATTTTTTCTGAAAATGGTCCACAGTTTATTTCTAATCTGGTACAGGGTGTGATGGAACAATTCAAGATCCGGCACATGAAATCCATGCCATATCAACTGCAAGAAAATGGCCAGGTGGAATCTACAAACAAAGTGATCGAGTCCATTATTATAAAGACAGTCAATATGCATCGGAAAGACTAGGCTGAAAGATTACTAGAAGCTTTGTGGGAATATAGAACCACTTGGAGAAATATCACGGGACATACACCATATGAGCTGGTATATGGCAAAGAGGTTCTGTTACCGATTGAGTTCCAGATCAAAACTTTCAGAACTGTAGTTCAGTTGGGACTAGATCTCTCTGAGGCACAACAACATCGTCTTCTCCAATTAAATGAGCTAGAATAATTTCGTAGAGATGTTGTTTAGAAGAACATCCTAATTCAGCAGAACGAAAAAGGTGGCATGACAAGTCTATTCAGAAAAACAGTTCCAACCAGGTGATTGGGTGCTCCTTTATGATTCTAGATTTAAAATTTTTAAAGGGAAATTCCATACACACTGGATGGGACCATATGAAGTGATCCGAGTATTTGAGAATGGAGCAATAGAAGTCAAAACTATTGATGGACAAAATTCAGTATTCTTGGTAAATGGACATAGATTAAAGAAGTATTTTCAGCCACTTACCAGGAAAGATTTTACATAGAAAGTTCAACAAAAATTTGGAACGGTAGTGGTGAATGGTAATACCAATATTTTGAAAACTTGAATTCCTCTTCCTCCTAAAAAGAAAAAAATTAATAAAAATAAAAAGCAAATAAAAAATAATTTCCTGTAATTATGAAAATCAGTTCACTGACATGATTGCAGAAGGATCAACCTGAAAACCAGCTTGTTGGCGGGAAGATAAAAAATTTCTAATAAAAAGAGAATGTTGCTTGATCTTTAGATATGCTAGTAACCACCGAAGTAAAAGAAATTTCAGCAGAGAAAACCTTTATACTATTGGGGTAATTAGCATGGATATTTTTATTTTCAAGTAACACTTAATTCTCGCTGTAGTTATTTTTCTTGTACCAGTGCAGGTAGACCTTCTAGAAAATTTTATGCCTTTCTTCATATCCCATTTCATAATGATCCCTCAGTTTTCTTCTTGAAATCCCAGTATAATTTACCTTCCCATATTCTTCTAAATTTACCCTATCCGCTTCGTAAAAATCCCACTTACCCCTGAATTTTTTCCCTATCCCACTTCTGTTTATTCCCTCTATGGTACTATTCCTAGAATCCCTGTAACAAAAATTCCTCCCCATTCTAAAAATTCCCCTTTCCCACTTCTTTGCTCCCTCATGAAATTATTGTAGAATCTTATACACAGAAAAAAAGTATATGTTCTGAAGCATCAAGAAAGGGCAAAGAAAAATTCCAGAATTGAGGAAACTGTCAGAATTTCAGCCTATTTTTATTTAAGTTCTCTGTTTTTTCTTACGCTTGCACCAGTGCAAGCATGTGTCCTATATAATGATGCAAACATATACCAGTAGAACGGCTTAGTCAAGCGGTGTAAGCATAAAAGTGCAAGAATGCACCTCATTCGAAGCATAATATTTCTTCTTTTCAGAAGTGTACGCCATAGGAAAAATGGTCATCATAGAAGTTATAAGGAATTTTTTCATAAGTACCTATGCTATCATATCAACTAAGAGAAATATTTTCAAAGTACAAAGTAGTTTTTTTAAGAGTTAAGAGTCATAATTATTTTTAATGAATGCTAGAAATTTTTTGAATTATGAAGGAATGTGCGAATATTTAACCATTTATTAGACATAATTACTCCTCATTTCACCATGACCTCAATGTCCTTTCACTCATGTCATCCCCTTACCTAGTTGTTAAAACCGCCGCCACCAGTACCAATCCAGCATGATCAATCATGCCGCGTATTCATGGCTATTTCGATGGAAGGAATTAGTGGTGAGACAAAAGGGATGAGAGATGGTTGGATCCTTATTTATAAAAATCTCGATTTTCCGGTGTTGCATGCAGCTTTCGATGGACTATTCATGACTGTAAGAAGCAATTCCGCCTATTTGTTGCGAACTGTCGTCCCTCAGCGAGGTAGATCAAACCGCTGAGTTTCGTAATAGTCTTGCACTATTGCAAGACTCAGGCTTTCTTTTGTTCCTGCAAAAATTTAACGGGCACAATAGGGAGGTGGCCCTATAGTTCGCATAGAGTTTTAAGAATGACCATGTAAAAATTGGGCCCCTGAAATTCAAAGTCACAGAGAAACTGATAACAGCAGTAACGGGTTTGAGCAACACTAGAGAGCAATGGTTTAAGAATCAAAATTTGGAAAGAAAGCACTAGCAGCACTTCGTTATTGATAAAGATATGAAGGTAAATTGGAAGAAGGGAGTTCCGCACAGTGCCCTGTTGGGACAGTGGCCAGACCTCCTCTTTATCCTCCAGAAGTTCGTAACTTGCGAAGGGAGGTTCCCTCACCTTTGTATACCATTTCAGAATGCTCCAACACTTTGAATCTGGCCATCACATTCGATGGAGGATTGATTTCCCCAATTTCTTGCTCAAAATCTTGGAAAATATGGCCAAGGGTGTGCAGGGTGCACGAACAGATAAGGTCGATAAGAAATTGTATCATCGCATCCTGATCAAGATCTTAGTCAAGAAACAGTTGAAGACTAAAATCATGACCTAGGAGACGACGTTGGAAAAAATAAAGGAAATAGAGGACCCCGCTAGTACGAGCAAAGGACTGAGTAAGAGTGTGAAGAAAATTCCTTCTTGCACCAGTGCAAGAAGGAAGCAAACTGGGAAATCAATAGAAAAAATGGCCAGTATACCTGTTGAAGAATCTCCACCAGTACATGAACAGACCCCCAAGAAATACGATTTGCTATCATTCCTTGCAGACACAGCAAAATATGTAGAGGTCGGCGACGATATACTGTTGGCCGATTTTCTTAAATAGATTCGAAGAAAATATGATGAACTTGGTGCGGGTGTAGAACTGCAATCTCCACAGGATGTTGAGTCCCCTCTTGCACCAGTGCAAGAAGACGAACCAAAACCAGAAGAAACAGAACAAGAAGAAAAGGAACCAGCACAGGAAGAAGAAGAGCTAGAAGAGTTAGAATATGAATAAGAGCCGGAAGATTTAGAAGATGAAGAAGATCCAGAAGATTTAGAAGATGAAGAAGAGCCAGAAGAAGTAGAGGCAGAAGAAGAGGAACCCGAGGAAGAAGCAGAACCGAAAGAACAGGTAGAAGAGCAAGAACAGGAAGAAGAAGAACCCGAGGAAGAAGAGGAAAAGGAAGAAGTGCTCGCTAGGGATACTGAAGTCCCTGAAGTTCCTGTCGCAACGGAAGAGGAAGAAGACTCAGTAGCTCCTGCTGCTCGGATAGTCGACCTAGAACTTCAAGTGCAGAACTTGGAGTATCTTGGAGCTAGAGCATAGGAAGAAAAGGAACAAAACAAAGAAGAATTAACTGCAGAAATCTAGAAAAAGATAAAATAATTCAGATTCTGGAAATACCAAGCTTTGAATTGTTTCAAACGACTCAAAAAGGCAACACGGAAGCTGAGGAGTATCAAGAAAAAGAAGTCTAAAATAGTGCAGGCTGAAGTCACTATAATGGAGCATGATTGAGTTGTAATGCTCAAATTTTGAAGGTTTTTTTGCAAAGGTAATAAAGTTGTGTGAGGAAACACAACATCGTAGGGATGGGAGGGTGTTGGCCCCCTAAATTGCTCTCTTTTTTCCATTTTCCCTTTCCCAAACCATAACTATTTACCTCTGTTTTACCCCTTTTTACAAACCCTCATCCTGCACTAGTACAAGCATGGTGACATATTTTGTACAAACCTTTATTATTCATATTTTAATTCAATTTAGCATTTATTAAACATTTATTATATGATTTCTTACTTTTAAATTATTCTTTGTAACTCATCAATATCTCCAATGTTGTTTGGCGATTAGAATTCTTATCGTGATTACTGATCCTAGTGCAGGATCAGATCTTGTACCGTGACCAACACAAAATATCTTCACTGCAGATCTGACCCCCTCTATCACCGCCTTAACTTATGTAGTTTCTGCCACGACAACACATAATCTGAAGGCAGCCAGATATTAGATCCGTGAAGTGTGGAAGATGAAGGCCAATTTTGCAGAACCATTTTATTTCAAAGACCGAACAATCTAAATTCTGCATTTTTTTATAAGCAGTTGAATGATTTGTTTTGGCCTTTGGCCAACAGATCTATATAATGTAATTTGTAAATAGGACTTGGAACAAAGGTTTTTAGGATAATAGAGCCGAAAAGAGAGGCGATAGCAGTTTATTTTTTTATCACCCAAATCTGGGTTGAACATGTATTCACGCATGTATTTGCCTCAACGATCCAATAAAAAGTAGTTCCACCTCTGCTTCAAGAATCGTGTTTTATGGTTTGGCTTATTGATTAAATTAATTTCTGAGTAGCGTTTTCACTTAAGAGGGAAACACACTGGTTGACTAGGGCCCAACATACCCAGGATGTTTACCCCATTATCTTCTTTCTGTAATTTATGTTTTATTTTCAAAGTGTGATTTAGCATAAATTCCTATCTGTGTGAAATGGATCCGTTGTGTAGAGTAAACAGAATTTATTTTCCTGCAATTCATTTTCTTGCAAGTTATTTTCCTGCAATTTACTTTCCTGCACTGATTTCAGATTGGCTTTCTCCACCTAGTCCAAGCAGTAGAAATCATCCTCCACCAGTGCACGTTGGTGTGACATTTCTTTTTTGCAGTTTTGGTTGACTGGCTTTCCCTCCTGGTCCAAGCAGGAAACATACACTTGCACCAGCGCACGTTGGTGTGTTATAGAAATTCTTTATTTACATCCCGCAACTTTCTTTCATCGAATGGATATGACAGGATAGATGTTTATGTTTCTTCATTTCTGCGCTTCATTAAATTCAGAAACATTTACTTTTTATATATGCAATTTGGTTTTAGAGCAAAGTAACACTTGTGACAATTAAACAAATATTTCAAGAATTAAAAGCTAAGTGCAGGAAACTCCGATTTTGTGCAAGAACTAGTTTCTTGTCACAGGATCTGAGTGCTCTGAACCTTGAATAGTTCAATCCCTTGCATGAAGTAGAAAAACCTTCAGTAAAGACACAGTTTATACCTTCTACATAAAACTCTGATCTTGCACTAGTTCAGGACAGATTAATGCAAGAAGGAAATCTCTAAGGAAGAAGATTTAAAGGCCCATCTAATGAGACTAATAAAGTGCCTCTGCCGAAGAGAAACACACTCTTAATAGTTAAGCATAATCAGCTAGAGTGATTTCCTTTGATCCCTTTTTCACAAATACATTATTTCTTGTTTCAGCCTTAGATTATTTTGATGACTCAAGTTATATTTTTCTCATCTTGATTTGATTCTACAATATTTCCTTCAAAGAAAGTAGGGATTTATATCAAAAATATTTATACCATCTCTGGAATTTCCTATGCTTCGTCTCTAAGTTTACGAATCCCTCGGGTTGACAATTAAGTGTTGAGGAGTTTGCTTGAGTGTAATTCCTGCACCCAACACTGTTGCTTTTAGATCCAAGAAAATGGTGGATTTTTGCCACAAATATCACATCACTTTGGGTCATTCAAAAAATTATTACCCTCAAGGTAATGGGTTGGTTGAATCCTCAAACAAAATCTTGGTGAACATCATGAAAAAGTTGCAGGAAGGGAACAAGAAATCATGGCATAACAAACTAGTACATGCACTATGGGAAGACAGGCTAACAAATAAGAAATCAATTGATATGTCTCCCTATCAACTGGTCTATGGAACAGATGCAGTCTTCCCAACAAGCTTGGGAGTGCCAGTATTGAAGCTCATTCAAGAGGTGCAGTCTAAAGAAAATGACACACAAAGAAGAATAAACCATATTGTTCAGTTGCAGCAGACCAGAGAAGGAGTGTACAACAGAACACAACTATTACAAGAAAACATCAAGAATATTTTTGACAAGATGACCAAGGCAAATTATTTCAGCATTGGAGACAAAGTGCTGACTTGGGATTCAAGAAGAGAGGATAAAGGCAAGCATGGAAAATTTGACAACTTATGGAAAGGTTCATACACTATCCATTCAGCAAGAGGTAATAATGCATTTTTCCTACAAGAAATGGATGAAACATAATTGTTTGGAGGTCCTGTTAATGGCAGGATGCTCAAGCATTATTTCAGTTGAAGATATTAGTTTAAAGTTTCATTCATTGTATACAACATTATCTAAACAAAATATCAAAAAAAAAAAAAGGTAAGCCCCATACCAAGAACAATTATTTCTGCATTATTTTAGTTAAATATATCAGTTTAAAGTTTCATTCATTGTATATAAAATTATCTATAAAAAAAAAACTGGTAAGCCCCATACCAGGAACAAATATTTTTGAAAGTGTGCAACTTCAAATGCCACTAATTTTGAAAAGAAAGTCTTCATCATTCATACAACCTAATCATGATTGAACAAAATTTGAATTTTTTGCTAATAAATTAGAAAATTAAGATTTTCCAAACTATTTAAACTTGGCTTATCAGTGATTATATGGAAAAAGATATTGGTTCCAAAGTTTAAATCTAAAACCAATAAGGAAAATAAAGTATGAATGATAAAAGAATGATTCAACAACAAAACCCTCAGTTTAGTTTTTATTTTTGAAAAATAATGTTGTGTACAGCTTGTCCAAAATGCCACAATTCATGACGATCAAACTGCTTAATCTTGATTCAGTCATGCTTTAAATTTCATGTTGATAGTTAGTGAATAAAAATCTATCAAATTGTTTAATCTTGAAAGATACGTAGTTAGGTAGAGAAATAAAATAGCTCATCAGTCTAATCTAAGCCTTTGGAAGATATAAGGGTAGAAATAGATATTTTTTTCTTTCAAAAGAAAAATGATGTCAATGATTTGCCAGTCTAAATGGACCCAAAGAATGAAGAAACTAGAATAGGTTTGGGTAGGCAGAATTTGTTTGATGGAAGCATGGTTGTCAATTTTTGAAGATCACAGTCACAAAAGTTGCAGCAAATCAACATTACAAATTGGAAAATTAGCCAAGTATATAAGGCATTGATCTACAAAATCTAGAGATCTGAGATCTGAGATTCTTGACACCTCCTTAAAAGGAGTTGCCCTCCCCAGCTGGATCCACTGTTATCCTCCTGTATTCTATAGTATCACTAGATGACTATGGATTTTCTACGATTTTTTGAAAATAACATTCTTTTAATATCATTTTATTTTAAAAAATCTCACTGCCTTCATTATTTTCATTCTACCTATCTAATATCTCTTATTTTTCCTCTTCCAATACCCTCATGCTCTGAAAACCCATGTTTGACCTAGATCCCTTAATTTTACCTTTTCCCCTAGCCAAAACCCCACTCCCACTGCTCAAAAAACACCCTCCTTCATTCATTTCCCATCTTCCTATAAAAATGATGTAAAAAACCCTTTTTACCTTGTTTTAAACTATTTTTTTTTTTTTTTGAGTCCCACTATTTAATAATAGACCCTATCTATTCTACCCGACCCCTTTATATCTATAAAACCCCGGTCTAAAGCTTTTTATCCCCCCACGGCCATATAACCATGGACCACTTCTATACATTAAAGAGCCCCCGCCTTAACCTTACCCAAGCCCCGCACTATAAAGAACCCCGCATCGTTTTAAAACCCCAGTCCATTATACTTCTGGACCGCACATCTTATATAAGCTACCAACTCACTTAAACCTGACCACCATTCAATCTGTGTGACTAGATTCAATGGCCCTAATCGCATATCACACATTCAAATGCCCTGGAGTTAAAAGCCTTCGGACCTTGCGAAATGGGTGGTTTTACCGCTGTCACATCCGCCACATGTTGCCCCTTCCATATTATCACATCCCTGTGATAAAAAACGCCTCACCACCTATGGACCATTCGAAAAGTACTTACCATCCTCGTGCCATAACTCAAAACCGCTAACCTATTCAAATATTTTGAATCCCCGTGCCTTTACGATAAGCCCTACTCCTCTGAATTAACTCCTACAGCTCTTTCGAAGACCTATAAGGCCATAGCCACACACAAAAGATCAAAAGTTTCCATTATCTGGACTTTGTCCACAGCGCAGGTTTTGAATTAATGAGTTGTTTTTAGTTTTTCACGTGATCGATGTAGAAAACACATAATTTTCTTTTCTGAGTCTGAAAAATGTTTGAAAAAGCACTCTAGGTGACGATCCAGAATTCTTTGTTCATCAAAAGGGCTAGAAGCACAAGAATGATGGAAGGTAGTAATGGGTCATGACCATTGCTGATCTTTCAAACACTCTGAAGGCAGCGATAGTTCTTCAATGAATAAAGTAAGAAGATAAGGGAGTTTTGTAGTGGCTACGAGAAGATGAAAGACAAGTAAAAAAACAATTAAAGAACACGGTCAAAGAGTTCACCATGATAGTTAGAAGTTAAAGGAATAAGAGATCAATGAAAGGTTAAAACTAAAATCAGGATTAGAAAACAGAGTTAAAGACAAAGCACAGATGACAGAAGGTTAAAAGAGAGGTTAAAGATAATAGCAGATTAAAGGAATCAAACAGAGAAAGCAGAGTTAAGAAAAAGGAAAATTGAAGTCTAAAGATAAATCAGAGGTTAAAGGAAAAATCAAAGACAAATCAGTGAAGAAAACAAAGCCAAGATGACTAAGGCACTCAAAAATTACTCCTTCAAATCAGATTGGCCACCTACAGCCAAATTTTGGTTTAAACACCTACCACAGTTAATAAAGCAATCAAAGATATTTTAAAGAAGCTCAACAGTTATTGTAAAAGTTAATGAAAGCCATAAAAGTCAAAAATATCCTAAAGTTAGCTCAGCAGCAAATTAGGAACTTATTATTAAAGTAAGTCAGTCACAGATATTTTGCCTTGTTCCTTGCATGGTCTCAAAGGTCAAGATTACATTTACTCTGTAATAACTACAACTTGAAACCCTAGATTAGGATCACCTCCTCATCTACAGATAAATACTGCGTGTCTTGTTCATTATTATTGTCGGTAAGTTGTGGGTTGTTGGGTTGATTGCTAGGCTAGATTTTGATTAGAATCTGAGTTACAGAGATTGTTGCACTGGAGTATTGTAAATTGTTTGGAAATCAGTAATACAAGCACATTCACAGGATTCTTGAGTTATGTTAATTGTGATGTTATCCTTATTTTTCAATGTTTCCCTTCTGTTTTCCATATTTTCCATCATTTCTCTAATAAAAGAACAAAAATTTTAGATTAAGATATGTTGTCTTGGCACCTTAAGTCTATCTGCTTCTTTCATCTTAATGTTTTCTTCTGTAAGGTCTCATTAGAGAATTCAAGGGTGTCCTGCTCTTTAGTTCCACCTAGCTTGTTGCCTTGAAGTTTACTTAGTAGAGTCTGGCCAAATGAATTTATGGTTTCCCCTGCTCTTTGGTTTTTCTTGAAATGTGATTTTAAAGGCCTTCTTTGAAGTTTGATTAAAGAATTTAGGGGTGTCATGCTCTTTAGTTTCACTGACTGTTATCTTGAAATTTTTCTTTGTCTGAAAGTAATAGCTATAGAATTCAAGGGTGTCCTGCTCTCTAGGATTGTTGGATTGTTGTCTTAAGGTTTACTTAGTAGAGTTTAGCTAAAGGAATTTATTGTTTTCCCTTCTCTTTAGTTCCTCTTAAGCAATTATCTTAAAGGATTTTCTTGTTGAAATATGGTTAAAGGATTCTTAATTTCCCTTTAGTTTTATTAATTTCACAACTTCTTGTCATTTTATATTTCATCTAATCTAAAAATATCCACTTGATATAGCTAGCTTGCCCTATGAAAACCCTTGCAGAGTTGATGTACAATTAATTCCTTTTATGAATCCATAGCCCAATGGATTAATTCTTCTCATAGCCTATCTATTCAACTGAAACAATCACTCAACTAATCCATCAATCAATCAACCAAACAAAAAAATAGTCCTAGAACTTCATAAATAGCCTATAATCAAAAAACATAACCGTAAAGATAGATCATTTTCATCACAAAATAGAGAGAACCCTCTTTGAGTCCAGGAAGGCTAGGTCCTTGGACTCCAAAGCGGTTTGATGTGGTTCCCTGCAGATATTTTCTTTCCAATCTTGCATATCACAAGGAGCCAAAAGATCCATCCACCTACATCACAGTGCATGCAAACAAGGTCCCCAGACATGTATATTGGATACATGGCTCTTATTAGTGAGTGTATTATGATAGAAACATTCTCTTTTGAGGAAGCAGTGCAACATCCAACATGGGTTGATGCCGTGGTTTAGGAGTAGGACTCTATTTTCAGAAACAATGCATGGGAAGTGGTCCCAATACTAGTGGGGAAGTTAGTGGTTGCATCTAGGTGGATATACAAGGTGAGGCAAACAACAAATGGGAGTGTGGAGAAATGCAAGGATAGATTTGTGGCCCGAGGATTCTCACGGGTATAGGGGATTGAATAGGAGGAGAATTTTCACCAGTTGCAAGGCACTCATCATTTAGATCTATCCTTGCACTCTCAGCGCAAATGGGGTGGAAGATACATCAAATGGATGTAAAGACAATCTTTATCAATGGATTTATTGAGGAAGAAGTGTACATTGAGCAACCAGAAGGTTTTGAGATCTTTGGCAGGGATTCGCATGTGTGCAAACTCAAGAGAGCACATTATGGGCTGAAGCAAGCACCTCGTGCTTAGAACACCAGGATCGACAGCTATTTCATCGAGTTGGGCTTCCTAAAGATTGAATTGGATGAGAACCTATATCATACTGTGGTTTATGGTAAGCTTTTTATTATTGTACTTTATTTTGATGATCTTATACTTACAGGTGATGAGCAGCTCATAACTTCTTACAAAGGGGATCGTGCAAGAAAGTTTGACATGAAGGACATGGGGCTCAGGCATTATTTACTTGGCTTGGAAGTATGGAAAAGAGATGGGGAGCTATTTTCATCTCAGGGTAAGTATGACAATGATATTATGAGGAAGTTCCACATGGAGGGAAGAAAACCCATGGAGACTTCTCTTGCAAGAAACAAGAGGAAGGAGGATGCTACTTTATGTGAGGTAGTGGATGCTAATGTTTACATGAATCTTGTGGGTACACTTATGTATTTGGTGAACACATGACCAGACATATGCTACGTAGTTAACGATCTTATTCAAGATATGGTTAAGCTTACCAATCTCTTTTGGAAGGCGAGGAAGCATGTGTTGAGATATCTCAGGGGCACTACAGAGTATGGATTATGGTACAGACAGATAGAGGGAGTGAAGATTCAAGGCTTCACCGATGCAGATTGGGCAGGTAGTCCATCAGACAGGAAGAACACATTATGGGAAATCTTCAACATAGGATCAACAATATTTTCTTGGTACAACAGGAAGCAGAGATCAGTTTCACTCAGTTCAGCCGAGGCAGAGTACATGACAGATATTCAAGTTGCATGGGAGGCCATTTGGATGAGAAATATACTTTTTTCTTTGTTTGGTCATCATATGGATCCGACAGTGATACATTGTGATAACCAGAGTTGCATAAAACTCCCAGTTAATTCGGTATTCCATGACAGGTCCAAGCATATTGACATCGGGTACCACCATCTTAGAGATTGTGTTCAGAGGCACATTATGTTGTTGCAGTAAATTCCCATGGACTATCAGGATGCAGATATCTTGATGAAGGCGATTGCGAAGAGAAAATTCGAATACCAGAGAGGAATGATCGGGGTAGCAGATAATCCCTTTCTTGTTGAGAGGGAGTCTTGAAATTCAACAAGAAAATGCACCACATACTAGTGTAGGATTCCAAGTCATACATGAGTGGTGAATTCAGTGACACATTAGTGCTAATTTGGGTGACCAATCTTTAAATAAATTCGAAAATAAGTTGTAATCTTATCTCATAAAAACTTGTAATATTTAACTAAGTGTGATAGACTTAGCTCAATATTTTTGAGTTGAGGGTCAAAGGGTAGGCATGTAGAGTGATTCTATTATTTACAGGGTCTAGTTGTAGTTGTAGCACTATTGTGTTGTGAGGGAAATCATTTAGCTAAAATTAATTGAGTTAAAATCAGTTTAACTAGTTCTAAATGATGGATGTTCTAGTGGAAGATAAAGTGAATTAAATAGATTTAATTCACAACTAGTGATATACCAAGTAACTGATGATTCACTATTAATAGTTGAATGCATGTCAATTCTGATGATGACCCAGTCGAGACAAAGGTTAAAGGTAAGTAAAATATTAGTTCTATTATTAGCGAATTCCCCGAGCTCAATTATAAAGCCACTAGATGCCCATTATGGATTGCAAAGTTAATGAAGGTTGGAATTCCTATTTAATAGGAATTATTTTTCCTAGGGATTGCATGAGCAAGGCAGGATGAAGGTGGGTAGGAAATTGGCTATGTATTGGTCCAATGTTTCCTAGATCAATCTGAGATGACTGGTAGAGTGTATGAGGTTCTTGTGAGCACACATAAATTGTATTCTTTCATGATTCCTTGGTTGATTATACAATAATGATGGAGGGATTTTGAGCAGTTTCTTTCCCTAGGAAAATATTGTGTTGTGTGATTGATTTACTTCTTTCTCTTACGTGCATGTAATTGAGCGATTGTAATTTATATTCCGCATATATTTTAGAAGGATTGAGTATCTTGTTTTAGTACAATGCATGATAGGATAGAATCCATTAGTGTAATTTCTACATAAATTCAGTATGTTTTGTTTCACAGAGTTTTCTAACTTGTTTCACCACTAATTCTGAATCACCAAATACTAACAATATATGAACTTTCATTTTCTTATCTAGTTCAAATCCTACTACCAAAGATTCATATTTTTGCTACATTATTTGTAACCTCAAAGTCTAGTTTTAAATGTTGAGTGATAATTTTATTTTCATGTGAAATCAAAAAAATACTAACTCCATATCCTTCTCTAGAAAAAGCTCCATAAACATAAATCTTCCATACATCATTCTCTAGAGACTGAGGAATATTTACAGTATCTTCAATTCTATTTCATACATTACATTCATCATTTATAACTAAAATGAAACACCCTAAATCTTGGTCCACAACATATATAGGGTGATTTATTGTTTGACTAGAATTACATATAGCTTTTATGAATCTCACTTATTTGTAGAGCCTTACATGTTCCCCTCCATAGACTAGGATGGTAGCATATGAAATATCCATTTGTAAATTTCCTCCTAGTTTAGCACACCATGATCTCGATAACAACATACCAAATTTTGGGGGAATACCTATAACTACTATATCCATCAAAACACTTTTAACAAGAACCTTTTCCAAGGTTACTACCATATCTTTAATCAGTTCCAAACACTACATATTTTTTGAATCAAATGTATATAAATCATGATAGGGCCTTATTAATTGTAGCTAAATTTGATCCATAATAGTTTTTGGAATAATATTATGAGATTCTTCAAAGTCTAGAATGCAATTGTAAAGGATAAAATCATGTATTTTTATAGTCAAATAGGAAGGAGGAACCCTTTCACCTTGAACATCCAAACTTGGCCCAAAAATAACATAAGGTTTTTCATCTTGCAAACTAATTATATCTTCTTTAGCATCCGCACTTAAATATTGAATCCATTTAGATACTTGTTTTTTGTAACAATGATTTCCCTTGAGCTTTCACAAAGGAATCAGAATTTTGAATTTTTCTTATTCATTTTCTACATTTAAAACAAGACAAAAAAGTGTTTCTTGTGTTTATTCATTTCATTGGTGATCTTGAGACTGCGTACGAAGTGTTTCAGCAGTTTTCTCTTGAGATAAGTCAAAAGTAAATTTCTTTACAGGTCTTCTTGGATGTTGCCTCAGTCTAATATCATATCTCTTATTCAATTAAAAAATTAAAAATTAAAAAAAAACTTGATATTTAGAAAATTAGAAGGATTATATATTCTAAACTAAAGGATGAACTTGATTTACTTGAACTATTACACTTTCAAATTGTTGATCACCACAACAATTTTTTATTTTTTATGCAAAAGTTCTGTTAAAAACAAATAATAAATAGATATACGCAACAACGAAACCCAGAATACGTATTTACAGAGCATATCATTTATGCGTTTTTATATCTGCCCAGGGTCAAATATCGTAAACAAAAACCATCAGAAATTGAATCTCCTAGACGCAAACAAAAGCCATCAGCAATCGAACACCACCGCTGCAAAGCCCCATAAACCTAACATGGAATCCCATAATAATGTAATTAATAAATTATCCCCAAAAAATATGTTAGTGCCCCGTTAGCAAAACACGACCCTCTCTCACTCCCAATGAGGCAGAGTGGGGTAGACACGAACCCGCTAATCTACAAAAGCACCCAGAACCCAGCAGCGTTGATCACCAGGGCCCCGACAAGGGGAGCCAGAGAGAGAATCCGTGGAGCGGCGTTACCACTGGAGGGAGCTACGGCAGGGGCCCCCAAAGGAGACAACGCAGGTGAAATTTCATCGCCGATAACTGTGGCTGGCGAAAAATCAGGCGATGATCCCAAAGTCGGAGCCTCTGCCGGCACGCGATGGCCACGGTGAGTCATAACAACGACGACCAGCTTCTGGCCCTTCTCGCAGTGGCCCTGAGCACTGCTAATGAAGTAATAAGGACCAGGCCGGGGGAACTTAAAGGCCGTGTTCCCGTCATTGTAAGTTGCAGCGGGGCTGGTCGTGTTACAGTTTTGGAATGCATCTCGAGAAATGAGGAGCACCGAGTCCTGGTTTGCTGGATACTTGAACAAGACAGCACCATCGACATGAAATCTGAGCCTCTCGGCCCACTGACTGAAGCTATCGCATTCAGAGCCAGTAGGTATGCTCCAGCCACTCTTTCCTTCAACTACGAAATTAGTCGCGTCCACCCTTTCAAATCCCAACAAAAAACACAGGGCCAAGATGCACAAAGCCTCTGCACTACTAAATATTCCGCTAAAGAAACCCATTTCTGCTTTTGCTGTGGCGAGGGGCTTCACCAAATCACTAAAAACACCGGAAACAAAGGTGGCTTCAAGTGCAAAACCAGACAGCAAAATGGAACGGCGGTGAAGAAATGTGTGATCACCATAATAGTTTATGTCATCTACCATAGGTATTACTTCTTCCACAACTTGATCATCAATGGAGGTTGAATTTGTTGACCATTATTTTTTCTTTCTCTCTGTAAAATTTGTGGTTGGAAAGGCCTTCTATAGGTTCTAGGTGGTCTATTCACATTTTTTTGCAATTGTATAGGTTCTTTTCTCCATTCTCTACATTCTATTAAATATATTCTTCGCATTGATGTGATTTCATCAATTTTATGTCCTACTTCCTTAACTTTGGAAGATGAACTAGCTTCTTCTCTAGCTTTCAATTTCCTTTCTACTTTCTCTACCTTTGCTCTTAGTTTACTTGATGTTTATTTATCAACTTCCACCTCAATTGCATCAATTTTAATTTCTACTAAGGTTCTAGATTTTCTTTCTCTCAACATTAAAGAAAAATCATCATCAAATGATTTAGAAAACATAACTTTAGTTGTAGTGACTAGGGGTTTACAATCTGTTGGCATCTTATTGTAAATATTATTAAATCTTTTAATGAATTCTACAATAGGTTCACCATGATTACTTTTGAGGTATTTGTTGGGAGCTAAACTTGGATATCTTTACTTGCCTTTTTATCCTATTTCCCTTCTTCACTTGTATTATTAACATCAATTCATTTCCTAAACTGCACAGGCATACCTCATGTCATGTCTTTATGGATTAATTAATCAATTAAGCATAGTCGTAGGGGATTATTACTAAAGTGGCTTACTAACTTTATCATTCTTGCAGATTTTGGGGTCGAATGACCATGTTCGTAATTCCAAGGAAGACCATCGAGCTGGCAGCACTATCTTTGGATAATCAGTTGCAATAGTGAAAGAAATTTAGATTCATCTCTCTGCTATATTTCGCATTCGGTTTTGTTTATTACAACCACTATGTAATTGTAGGCAACAATTGCCATGATTTCAAGAACTATTAATGTGATAATTTGTATAAGAGAGGTTACAGAGCTTTGAAGAGGGGGTTAGCATACGAGATAATTGAGAGTCTATAATACTAACCTTATTATTTAATTACAGTTCAATGCAATTTGTAGCTTTTTGATCTTTTCTTGAGTTGTGATTTTATAACAGCCCTGATCATGGAGTTGGACCTGCTCTCCTAGATAGGTGTTGCTGAATTGTTGTGTGTTAGTTTCTTTTATTTCACACCTTTCTTCATTTTTTTAATGGTTTAATGTAATTACTGTGAATCATGACTATTGTGAATCTAGTTGTTATTACAGTTGATTTATACTATTACTTCTTATTTTCAACGTTGATTGTGGTTATGCATATTTTATTGAATTCTTGATCAATACCAAATTGTGTAATTGTTTCCTACATATACTTTGCATGTTATCCTTGCAATAACCAGACTCATCCCGGATTGACATTTAATTTGGGAAAGGGTTGAATAATATCATTCACACATGGACATCAACATTTTGGCGTCATTGTCGGGGAAGCTATAAAATGTGCAAGAACAAAATTTGCATTGATCTCAGAATTACTCTTTCATCCCGGGGAGGGAATTTATCTTACCCTACTCCAGGTCCCAAGTTTAAATTGTTTCGCCTTTCTTTTCTTATTTTTATTTTTGTAGTGTTGGAGTGGGGTCCCCTGGGGTACACTTTTTGGTATATTTTGTATAATTTTTGTATATGTGCATTGAACGAATGCGTCAAGGGGATTTGGGGTTGGTCAAAGTCACTATTTTGATGTAAATGGGTTTAAGGGTAAACTGTGGGCCTAAAACCATGGTTTGAGACCATAGTATCTGCGTGCTAAAATGATATAAATAAGTATATCGAGTATAAGGTAGTATAACTAAACTTGATGTGATGTTCTAAATGCGTATGCATCTGTAATACTTGAGTAAGGGTTGTTTGGGTTGGGTAGAAAGGCTCCTACTGGATGTGTGCGCAGAGACCCAGTCCTGGTTGTGTGTGGAATCCGCTAGCTGTGTGTGCGGAAGGGTGAATTGTAAGGGTGAAGTCTGATGTACTGGAAAGATATGAATTAATACAAGCAATGATTTTAGTGAAACATTGTGTATTGATATGAGTTATTTTTTCTATTTTAAGATATATTTTCTTCTGAGTTGCTTATTTATATATGCACCATGACATTTATTATTTTTTCAAGAAGTTGCATTGATGATAGGATACATGAATGAATCAGCTTAAGTCATTATGCATTGTTTAGATCTTGATCTGGTTCTGTTATGTTATATTTATGCTCAAGTGGTCTACGATTCTCTCTATAATTCGTTAAGTATTTTGCACATCTATTTATGATCGATATAATTCTGCAATCAATTTGCTTAGTTCCACTTCATTAGTTTCTTCCTCAGGGTGTGGAAACCTCATTCCATCACCCCCCCATACTGCTTCGGGTGAGACTTTGATCTGCGCAAGTAGGTCACTGCCGAAAGGGCCATTAGTTGGAGGGTTTGTTGGTTGGGCAATAAACTCTGAACCTGGGTCAAGACCCCTCAAGCCAAAAAATGGTTCCATTGTCAGGACCGAGATCATTTTGAGGGAGATTTGATTTTGTGGCACCCTTCATGAAATGAATTGCAAGATTTTTTTCATAGAAATATCCTTGAACAATGAATTCACACTCTAAGAGAATTGAAGTACTAAGTTATCTGAAAAAAAGTGTGTATAGAAATACATATATACAAAAGTTCATGAGATATTTTTTTCTCCTTTGTAAATGAGCTACAGGAGTGGCTATCACACTTGACTGAATTCAATATCGACATGAAGAATAGTAACTGAGTGGACTCTTAAATTGATCCAACAATTGGAGAGGTTAGACAATAAGATCACCCGTGCAGCAGATCATTAGATCGATCGCCTCTTGGGAGGATTTGTAACTTAATTTTCCATTGATCAATTTGTATCTTATTCTGAAGAAGAAAGAAGATTTTTCAAAGGCCCTAAAGGCAAGTTCATGCACTTTTTGAAGTTTTCGCTAAAAATTGTATTATGTGAACATGTCTCTTTGTGTGAACATATTACCTGAATTCCTCGAAGAGGCCCGACTACGCACAATGGAAAATTTTACCACGAAGATCCAAATTTTTTTATTTATATCCCTCTGAAGCCTAGATATGATAATGAAGGTGAACCTGATAGTAGTTCTAGTGACTCTGAAGCAAAAGGTTCATCACACCAAAAAACCTTGAGTCTTTTTCCAACCCCATCCACTCCACTTCTACACTCATATCACAAAACACCCACTCCACCACCTCCACCTCCCCTAGAAGCAGATATGGCCATGTCGATGAAGCTACCTAATTTTATAGGCATTGGAAACGAAGATACTAAGCATTTTTGGTTTTTGACTGAGGCCGTATGGTAGGTTCAACAAGTTAATAATAATGATATTAAGAAAGAGCGGCTAGCTACTACTTTCCAAGATCATGCATTAGATTGGTACATCAGGTATGTTCAAGAAAACCCTAATGCCACCTTGGACCAAATAAAATATGCCATAAAAGAGTAGTTTAAAAAGCCTAAGTCATACACGCAGCTGGTGACAGAAATTAAATATATTCATCAGGAGGTTAATGAATTTGTATGGGAGGCAGATCAGAGGACGAAGCACATTATTAGAGAAGGTGGATTTGTCATTGATGATACTCAATATAAGGAATCGTTCATTTATATGTTTCTCCCGCATATGCACCAACCCTTAGGTTAGCAAAATATTGCCACACAGGCTGAGGCTGTGGAGGTGGCAATGAAACTAGAGGCTAATCCAATGTCTGTTGTACTAGGGACTCAACAAATTTAGAATCACTTGGAAGCCATGCATTTAGAGATTCAAAGCTTGTGCAAGGAAAAAGGAAATGAATTTTGTGCAGAGTTCTAGTGCATAAAATGTAAAGTTGTTGGGCACCATAAATATCAATATCTTGTCTTAAATAATTATCTAAATGTTGGAGGTCCTAGTCCATTGAAGAGTCTCGTATGGTGCATAATATTTCAAATCATTGGATTACATGACACAGATTCTTGCCCAAGGATCAGAAAGTATCAACCTAAGTTGAAGATTTTGTTTTGCAGATTTTGTTTGTCACTATGATATGATGAGAAACATTATCGCACTTATGATATGATGTTATATAAATCTGGAAAATATAGGGTGTAGCCCGAGCCTTCCTCTCCAGGATCCCCCTCTGGGGGTGGTTGACTTTAGGGTGGAAGAAGAGGCCGAGGAGGTGGATTATTTGGTCGAGGAAGAGAACAATTTATTTGATATAACTGAAGAGATGTTTTTCGCTATGTGCATAACTGTCCTAATCCAGTGCAACAATCATGTAGGTATTATAGAGAATTTGATCATGTGATAGAAAATTGTCTTGTCTTAATTTCTAAAATGCAGGAGAAGAAGACGCAAACTCCAACACAAAATCTTTAGATGGTTAGAGCAGAAACCCATGAAGAATATCTCAGTGTGATTGTGGTCACTAGGAATGGTATAAGCACTAATTAAGATAAGGGAAAGCAACCGAATACTGATGTATGGATTTGTAAAGCACCTAGAAAAAAAAAAAAGGATTTGATCTTCAACGTGCAAAGGTGACTTTTGTTGAAGCACGGAAAGAATTTTTAGAAGGTAGCGCATCACCATCAGGTAGACCAATGAAGGAAGTAGGAGGAGATGAAGAGATCAAAACATTTCTACAAGAATGTATAGATTTATTGTGCAACAAAAAGACAGTAGAGAATATTTATGCCCTGATAGATAATTGCGCAGAGAATAAACAACCAATGGTAGAGTAGATAACTGACAATAAAATATATAAGAATAAGAACATAACAGCTAGGGAGATGCGTATGACTGCACAGATTGGTGCTTATGAAATGGACCAGGTTATTCTAGATCTGGGATCAGATGCTAATGTTATACCTAATAAAACATGGAAACACATGGGAGAAACCAAGCTAGATAAGTATACCATTCAACTGCACACGGAAAATCAGCAGAAGATCATTCCACTAGGGAGGTTGCTACAAGTTGTAGTCAGTATCGAGGGTGTTAAGGTCATGGTAGAGTTTGAAGTCACAAAAATTGTAGATGATACTGACCCTTATCCTGCACTTCTAGGGTTGGACTGGGCTATTGACATGGATGGTGTTATAAATCTGAAGAAAAAGAGAATGGAATTTGAAAGAAATGAATTCAGGGTAATCATTCCTCTAGATCCTATAGAAGGACAAAGATAAACATAGCCTGTGCACAATGATGATAATATTGATCAAACCTATAAGCTGAATTTATGCGAGGAAGATTGGATTAACCCAATATTATATGGAAATATTAACTAGGAGAAGGATAGCTCTTGTTTTTGGATTATAATGAGGAATTATAAAACTGGTAGAACCGGTTGCATGAGGTATCTACACTGTGTTGTCATTGTGTGACCTGATCTCTGCAATATATAACATTTAAGGTGCATGAATTACCACACTATGATGGGTTAACTAATATAAAGATGTTTATAAGGGAGCTATAAAGGACCATTCCCGAAGGACAGATATTCCATGCTTTGGATCTCGGATTGCACGCTACGCCAAAAATATCGTGCGAAACTCATAAGGAGAACGTGGGAAACTGGGAGGAATGTGCGTGCATGATGAGGTTACGATTTGAATTTCCAACCATCAAAATGGAAGACGTCTACTCTGGAAAATGTGATACACGTAGACATTTGGCGAGATGGAAGCAGGTATGGGGTGTAGAACCAAGACCTAAATGGGTCCACATTTTTATTCACACATTGGGGAAGGTACCCACTGAATGGTATTTGAATACAAAGTTGCACCGAGGTACTAGTGAATGGTATGCATTGATAGAGAGCTTTATCCTAACATTCAGCTTTGAGAGTGGATATGATAATATTGGCCACGATTTGCATAATATTCAAGAATTCATCTTTGTTACAACAAATACTACAATTGAGTGTGCTCCTCCATAATGGGATGCACATATGAAAGCTATTGTGAATTACAAGAACCTGATAGTTGAAGAGAGTGAAGAGAATCCAAGGAATATCATGATTTCCAAATCTGAGGGACAATGCTCTATGGTTGGGCCCTCGATCACCTCGCTAAATGTGACAAAGCCCTTAACAATCAGGCAAGTGAAGATTGGATCTGAAGAACAACCTAAGTTGGCCAATATTGGAGACTACTAGGATGATGATACAGTCGAAGAAGTTGCTGAGTTGCTAACCAAATATTAGGACTTGTTCCCTACAAAGTTCTTAGATTTGAAAGGAATGATTGGGGAATTGGGAGTTATGAAGATCACATTGAAACATGATGTGTGCCCAATGAAACATCGTCAATATAGGCTAAAACCAAGATATAAGCAGAATTTTAAAGAAGAGTTGGAAAAAATGGCTACTGCGGGCATCATTGAACCTATAGAAGAGTCTGATTGGGTAAGTCCAATGGTAGTACAAGACAAGAATACCAAGGGAGAAATCAAGATCTATGTAGATCTACACAAATTAAATGATTTTTGTGTGCATGATCCATTCCCAACTCCATTCTCTTATGAGATCCTGGATAATTTTGATGAAGAAGCATATTCTTTCACAGATGAGTTTTTAGGGTATCATCAGATCCGGATTGCGCCAGAATATTGGAGTAAGACCACCTTTCCTACCGAATGGGTATCTTTCCAATATACAGTCATGCCCTTTGGGTTGAAGAATTCCCATGCCATTTTCTCGCGCGTAGTAGTAGCTTCGTTTAAAGAATTTATCCACATTTTTTTGGAGGTATACTTTGAGGATTGGACTGTATTTGGGTTGTTGAATAACCATGCTTCAAATCTGCGCTTAATGGTGGATATCTATAGGAAGTACCATATTTCCTTGAATTTGAAGAACTGTATATTCTGTGTGTAAAGTTTTATGGTATATCCTGCAAATATCGTAGTCATAATTAATCTGGAGATACCTGAGAATGTTAAATAATTGTAGCCAATATTGGGGCATATTGGGTATTATATGAAATTCATTCAGGGCTATGCATTGATAACTGCACCCATGGAAAAAATACTCGAGAAGGATGGAACGCTATGTTGGCATGAGGATTGTCAAAAGAGTTTTGAATTACTGAAGGAAAAGATGGTCACTTTACCCATATTGGTCTTCCCATATTGGTCAAACGTGTTTCATGTACATATGAATGCCTCATATATTGTGCTCAGAGATATTTTAGCACAACCAGGAGTGGGATATATTTATCACCCTATTGCCTATGCAAGCCAAAAAATTTCAAGCACAGAGCGGAATTAATAAACCATGGAAAGAGAAGGACTAGAAATGGTGTACGCGCTGTAGAAATTCCACCACTATCTATTGGGAGGCCATTTTAAGATGTTTATTGATCATTCTGCTTTGAAGTACCGGGTCAATAGGCCTGTGTTGGGGGAAAGATATATCAACGGTTGTTGTTATTCTAGGAATATGACTTTGAGATTATGCTAAAACCAAGAATACTGAATGTTGGGCTAGAACATATGTCACACATTAAGACTAGTGAAGAACCTACAAACTTGGAGGATGGATTGGCAAACGTGCAGTTGTTTGTGATAAAGGTGGTTGATGAGAATTTCCCTAATATTATTTAGTTTCTGACTACTGGATGCACACCTGACGAAAATACAGTACAACAGAAGAAATAGCTCATGGCGCACACAATGAACTTCACCATTATTGCTGGACAATTGTACAAAATGGGTGCCAATGAAGTTCTGCGAAGATATTTCCTGGAGTATGAAAGACCTGCAATCCTATATGAAGCTCATGGAGGGGTTTTTAGTGGTCATTATGTAGGTAAGGAAACAACACAGAATATTTTGTGAGTTGGGTTATGGTGGCCCACACTGCATAATTATCCCTACGTGCATTGTTGCATGTGTGATGTATGCGAGAGGACAGGAAAGCCCTCGCATAGAGACGATATGACCTTGCATCCCCAGATGGCCCTACAAGAATTTGAAAAATGGGTTATAGACTTCGTTGGACCTATCAATGCTCCAAGAAAGAAGAGTGGTGCATGTTACTTTATCATTGCAATAGATTATGTAGCCAGATGAGCTAAAGCTAAACCTGTAAAGGATTGTACTGCAGATACAACTGCGCAATTCATATTTGAGAATATTGTGACTTAGTTTGGTTGTCCTAAGATTCTAATAAGCGATCAGGGTACACATGTTGTAAATGAAACGATTGAAGCATTGATAAAAGAATTCAAGATGTGTCACCAGAAGAGCTCTCCCTATCATCCCTAGTAAAATGGAATTGTTGAGGCATTCAATAAGATATTGGATATTGCGCTGACCAAGGTGTGAAATTCTAACCGAAATAATTGGGATGAGTGCGTACCAGCAATTCTTTGGGCATATGGGACCACCTGCAAGAATTTGACTGGAATTACACCTTTCAAGATGGTATGTGGGTAAGAAGTTGTGTTTTCGATGGAATTTATTGGCCCTAGTCTGCATTGAAACATTTAAAAATATGGTTGAAGAAGATGCTATGGAAGAAAAATTTTCATAGTTGGTTTCTCTGGAAGAAGATCAGTTTATTGGAAATTTTCACTAGCAATTTCAGAAAGCGCATGAAAATGCATGGCATGATACGCACATAAGGTAAAAGGTGTTCAAGGAAGATTATTTGGTCCTGTTGTATGACAACAAGTTTTCACGCCACCCAGGGAAGTTGAAGATGCATTGGTTAGGGCCTTATGTTGCTAAGGAAATCACTGATGGAGGTGTAGTGCACTTAGCCACACTAAGCAGAGAATACCTTTGTGGGTAGGTCAATGGAAGTTGCTTGAAGTCGTACAAGGATGACCCTGTGCCTACCAAATGACTATATGGCTAGAGTATCAGACCTGCACAGATGGGATGGTAGATGTGTAGAAGGGTGTCATTCACGCGCAGTAGCTACGCGAGGAGGTTGACTTGGTCACTGAAGTGTAAAAAACTAGCCATTTGAATACTAAATATGAAAATTATAGCTTTATTACAATTTATGGGAGCATCTAGGTTCCATTTAATGAAAGGATTTTTCAAGATTTGGGATCGTTTTGTCATTTATGGAGACACATTAATGAAAGAAGAAATGTTGAAGATGCATAACAAGTATAAATATTACCTATGGGGTTGCAATAGTTCCCTTTGATTTCTGAGTGAATTGTTTGCTTTTAGCTCTCCAATTTCTACGACATACTACTTTGTGTCTATGTCTGGCTTGAATCTAGGATTCAAGGAAGAGTTGCACCGCACAGGGTTGGGTTACGTAATTATAGGTAGTATGATGACCACATGACCTAGAGATGACCCTACTACGCCTGAGGTCTATGTTTTTTAGATGCCTGCACCAACGAAGTCCAAGAAGGGGCAGTCATCTAGTACAATAAAATCCCCAAGGGAGAACACTCTAAAGTCGCGCTCCACTATGGCTGAGCATCTAAATAGGCCCATGACAGAGCTTCCAAAAATGATTATGGAGGAAGAAGATGATGTGGTCGAAGTGGCCCCATTCTCATGGCTATTGACCAATGTCGATTGTGCAAACTGACGGTCAGAGTACCCAAAGATCTTGAAAAAGTATGTGCGAGCATCCAAATGTCGATGATCCCAAAAAATGTTGTGATGGAAGGGGACATGTTTTCCAAAGTACCGCAACTCAAAATGGAGGATTGGGACATTGCAGATGTAGAAAAATTTCCTGAACTTGTGCCAGAGTTGTACCTTAACCAAGTTGAGTTTGAAGGGGGGAATTGTTCATCAGCGGTTGTCATTGTTGTCAACCCAAGAAGCACTAGGGTCTAACCAAATATTGAATGGGAATTTTGACCTACCAAATTAATATATTCTGGGTCAATAATTCTTTTGATGGTTTCTACTTGTCGAGATGTTTCTGTTGATATATGGCACGCCATGTAATTCTTCACGGTTTGAGAGATATTCATGTTTGAAGTTTGTACCCCCAGTTAGTGGGCTAAAACCCCATGGGGTTGGGGCACGGGTCATTGAAAAGTCATAATTAATATTTTTTAAGCTCCTAAAATCCCTCCCACGTTCACTTGTTGAAGCCCCTCTCAACTTAAGCATTCATATAAATTGTGATCTTCATTTCCTCCTTATGCAAGGGATTTGGCCATCTCAAATAGGTCATCGTGGAATTTTCGATCTAAATTTTGTTCTACGAAGGCTCAAAAGCTGAAATGTTTATGAGGTGAAGCCCAAATCCTAAGGAAGCTGCAATAGAAATTTCAGATCAAGGTGCCCAATATTTTTGGAGACATGATCTGTGGAAGTAAGGGTTTTATGTGCCCCGAAATTCATCTCAAAGAAGTGACCTTGGTAAAATCATCATAACTCTCTCTCTGAGTATCATATTAGAATTTCATAAAAAATGGCAAATAGTTCACAATCTATAGTTTTTTTTCTATCAATTTCAGAGGCAAATGAAGAAACAGTGACACGTGGCATGTCGTACAAGTGTGCTCTACTAAAACAGTCCATAATTAGGGCAGTGTGAGAAATTGGGTATAACTCTCTCTTGACCAATTCAACAAGTTAGACCTATGGCATTAGAAAGACGACTCATAGGACTACTACAGGACCGAAAATTAGATATTGAGTATTTGAAATAACAGAGATACACCAGATTCAATATCAAGCTCCTAGAAGGAAAGAAAAAGCTAGATCATGTGTTGTCAAGGGTTGCAAAGGAATAGAATTTCTACGGCAGCAAAGCAAAGCAAGGTGCAGCAGAGGGTAGCATGACAAGAGCAGCAACCAAGGTGCATAAAAACAACAAGAATTCCATCATATGAAGTCTTCAAGTGGGCAGAATTGCATACAATCATTGTAAAGGTATCATTGTACTTTGTCATTGTAAATACATTATTGTACAAATTTTACTAGTGTTTATCTGCCAAGGGTTTAAGAGGCAATGTTGGGAGGTCTAGGATCATCATTAGGTGGTTGTGTCAAAGTTGGGGTTATGGTCTAGTATATCTTCTTCTTCGGCATCATTCTATTCAACAAAGGGTCAATTCAACGTATAGAGTATGGAGTCCATTCTCCTTCTTTATTCTTCTATGTGGTGGTAGGGTGGATGGTGGTAGGGTGGGTGCTAGGGTGAGTTGTAGCCTATTATGTTGGGGGCATCCGTTCGCTGACTACCGAAGAATATCTGCGTTGGAGCGTCCATCCAAAGGGGAGCCGGAGAAGAATGCTTTTCTAGATTCTGTGGAAGTTGGAGCTTTATTTTCAATTGGAGTTGAAAAGAATTATTAGAAAATCATTAGGTGGTTTTTGTCCTGGAGTGGGTTTCCACCTTAAAAACTGTGTGCATTTATGTTCCTCTTGTTTGCTGCTATCATTGTACAAACACTGATAATAATTGAATATTAACTAATGACCTAATTGAAATAAATACTGATTCACCCTCCCTCTCAGTATTTCCAATAGGAATAGTGCGCCTACAGCCAAAGAGATGGGTGTTGGGTCTGCACAAAGTAGGCTTGTTAAATCTATTGCAGATCCCTCACTTTGGGCGCAGCCCAATAAATGAAATTTTCATCCGGAAATTGCTTACGCTTGTGCATGACGATGCACTATGGTTGGGATATTGTATTCCAATAGATGTTGCATTGATCAATAGGATCATTGAGTTACCTACTGTAGGCACAGATCCAAATGCATATTTTCTAGGAAAAGCATAAGAGAAATCCATCAGCCACCAAATCAAGAAGAAGTATCAAGTCTCGCAGAAGAGAAGAGGATTTGTGGTAAGTGAGATAAATGACCTGACTATTCAGTTCGACATGCTCATCTTGGCCTACAAGATGATGCACAAATGTAGACTGAAGGAGATTCCCGTGCACGTGATTGCTCTCACAGGACAGTGCGAGAAAGGGGTCATTTACAATTTGTCTCATTATTCATGAAGCATATGAAGAAGGCAAGTAGTTTCATGATGCTTGGCTATTATTGTTGATCACATTGATTGGGTGGAAGACCCCTGAGGAAAGCCAGTTTCCATAGATAGAGCCACAAATGTGTGAGGTTACACAGTACGCGAAACTTTGGAATTATTCAGACCCTGCATGCACTAAGGATAATAAGATTTTTTGGGTCCTTTATGATGCCTCGCTATATCAAGCCGTGTAGTCTAAGCCAAGGTTGTCTCCAAAAATCTATGAGAAATACAAGATGGTAGTTGAATTCAAGGCCATGTTCCACAATATGCACATCCACATGAAAGGCATCGTGGAGGGAGTTTGGTATGAGATACCATAATTATTAACAAAGGATGACCTGATAAAAATTACTGCAGAAGGGCCACCAGCATGGTTTCAGCCTGGTCTGTCCAACTCTATCACCAAAACACTGATAAACGTGTGCGCTGATACTCATCCAGAGAAAACGAAAGAAAAGGTGACTGAGAAACTTGAAGAGAAATAAGCCATGTTGACCACCACTGAACAGAATATTGACCTAGTGAAATACATTAAGCCTGATAAAAATGGTATTATGCCAAAAGATATAGTGGAGGAGGTAGAAGCGTGGAAATCTAAGGGAACAATGCATGGCTCCCAGGCCGCTAGTGGAACAAGAAAGAAAAGGAAGGGATATAAATATGTTGTACAAGAGGTCTTGATGCTAACGGAGGATGATTTTAATGAGATTGGTAACATAGTCACGTCTGCAACTGAGGATTGCTGGTCAAACATGGAAGTGTAGTATAAGACTACACTGGAAGTGGTACATGTCTAGATTCAAGAACTTAAATTTCAAGCGAGCCTGATAGAAGCAAGTGTTGCTCATGCGAGCCATACTAGCATGCAAGTCACCAATGCACATCCATTTGATATAGCATTACCACCTACCAGGGATGCTTGTCTTGTGAAAATCCCCATGCCAGCCATCCATGTGGACGCCAGCCGATGCACTCAATTCTGCGGTGCAGGTGATATTAACATTAACTTGTATATTTTACCTGCAAGTAAGTTGCACTCTATGCATACCATGATCGCCGATGAACTTTAGTTTCAAGAGGCTATCGCTCACAAATCTGTGGTAGAATCTGTTAGCCACCTATGAATTTTTTGTCAAGCAAACAGGTGGCTAAAGTTGTTTTATGAGCCTTCAAGAGATACATTTCCATGAAAATCTCTCATCCTTAAAGCCTCTGTGTATCCATTTCCTTTAAAAATATCCTCACTGATATTTCCATCCAAAAAGCCTCACTGATTGTAATAAATTGTGCCCGAGAAGCCCCCATTTGCCCCTTGTATCCCTACAAAATTCCCTACTTCAACCCTTTTTTCCTTTTTTCAAAGTTCCCCTTTTAACCCCCAAAACATGTCCTAAGTCCTCCAAACCATCTAATTCCTCCTTTAAAACCAATTGAATTCCTTTAATTTGAGTTTAAACTCATTTTTACCCCTATCGAATACCTCTTTCAGCCTTAAAAACCCTCCTTTTTGGCTAAAAAACCCATTTTTCCTTATGCTTGTTTAGCCCCTTTCGGGCAGCCGCTTACCCACTTCCCCATATGCCCCTATCGCTAAAACCAAGTGCAAAGGCCTGGGCGCTAATCAAAATTGTAAATCTTAAACTATGCCACCCACTGCACCCCCCGATTGCGATCCCCCGACTATAATCCCCACCGTTGATTCACGTCTAATCTGACGACTCTCGTATCTTCGCCCCATCGCAATCGCAATTTCCAAACGGTGCCACCCTCCACCCTATGCAATTGCGATCCTCCGATGCAATATCCACCGTTGATATCACATAAAATCCAACGGTCGTAGGCCAATCGCTCCATCGCTCATCAGAGTTTGACCCTCCTATCACTCTCCCTTCGATTTAATCGTAACAGTCCATTCCGTTCGATCTAATGGCCCATATCTAATCGCCTTCTGCCCGCAGCTGGGCCCCACCGTACCAACCCATTTTCATATATTTTCATCGCATTTTCATTCGTTCCCTTTGTATTTTGTTCAAAGGTCAAATTTTAATGTTTGCATTAAAGTTTGTTATGTTCCGTCAAACTTTCACTAGACCATTTTCCGACTGTGTCGCTGCATTTTTCACCATAATATTGCATTAGTCCACCATTTTCCATTCGCATCCACTATTTTCACCATGCTGCACTGCCATTCTCACAGTCCTCCACAGCATCCGACCCCATGCACAGGTTTCTTAACGTGTTGGTGTGTTTTTTGCAGGGTTACAGGCGCTAGAAACTGCCATGGTTCATAGTCACTATTATAGTAGCACATAGCACAGAGAAGAGCCTAAGGAGGTGCTTAGAGTGTAAATTATCATTAAAGGATAGAGTTCAGCTCTGCAAAACTTCGCCAGTGCCACTAAAGCTCACTTTTTCACTGAAAAAGAAAATCATGAAACGGAAAAGAGCACCAGTACAGAGTGAAGGACTTATGATGCACATTATTGAAGATATTAGGCCTTAATTCAGTATTTTAAAGGCAAGGTATCATATTGAAGACCTCATGAATCACACGAAGGGCCTAGCGTGTAGAAAAAAATATCATCAAGGTTTCACATCAGTAGAAGTCTCCTCTCGAGAAAGGACACAGTACTCGTACTGTTTCAGTCTACATTGTGTCCACGAGAAGTTTTCCTCCCTGACAACAGTCCTAATGCTACCAGAGCATTTGTTACATAGTATGGCAGTCCTGAAAGTCACTTATCTACCTTTTTTTTTATTCACCGGAGTACTGCAGTGGTGCTACAACAAAGTACATCAAATACATACCTGGAGTAAATTTCCACCTATCGAAGACCACTCTTTCATCCAAAGAGCACTGAAGATTAATGCTCAGATATTAAAACAGATTGGATTTATATCCTCTTCTTCTACCCTGTTTTTAATGTTCATTTAGTGTTTCATTTACCCCCTCTGCCTCTCTTCAGCTATAAAATTCATGAAGAAACTCATTGTAAAGGTTGTTGATCGGATATCTGTGAATTGTAAGTTGTTTCTCTTGAGACATAGTTCTCTGTGTAAAGTCATAAGATAGGCTGAGGAAGATGTTTTCAGACTGAATATCAAGTTGTTGGCAATGTTGTACATGACTGGTATTTCTCTTTAATATGACAAGCACATTTCTTTGGATCCTGATTTAAAGCAACGGTGATGTTTCCCTATCTTTGTCTTTGTTTTACCTGGTAGCTCATTACATTTCATTTCTTCTGGCACGCATCAGAAAATATGGCATAGGATTTAGCCTTGTTAGGTACCCTATGTTTTCGCTCTCCCTACCTTCAATGTTTTCTGCTGTATGTGTTATCTGATGATTGATTTCAAGCTGATTTAATCAATGTAGTGGTCAAATATACTACTAGCTGATCTATGAATTAATGAATCTGTTCTTAGATGTTCTTGTTAGGCTTTAATTGAATGAATTGGGATACTGGAAGTTTATAATTTTGTCTCTCTCTCACTAGGACCCTTTTCAATTAATTGAAACCTTTCCAAGTTCCCTTAAGTTGGAGGCCGAAGCATTGAGAGTTCAAATTCTCTCTCTGATCTCAGGTTTTCACCTTTTTGTCCAAATCTTTAATGTTTCCTTGTTTGAAGAGTTAACCTTTTAGGTTTTGGGATCATAGGTTGTCCAATGGCATGTCCTGTCCCTGGATCTGATTCCTGAAAGGTCACCTTGGAGTTCTCCTTGCCTTTCACCCTCTACCTCGCCATTTCATGCCACACTATCATCTTTAAGATCCAATGCTTTAGATGACTAGCCCAACTGAAAGCCTGCATATTGAATAGCAAGTAAACCCTTTCCTGACTCCATTGCCCAATGGTCTCGAGTGTTCTCTAAGCTATCCCCCCTTGGCCTAATTTCCTCTTTGCACATCCTTGCCTTATATTGAAACCTTCCTTTCTTGATTCCCAGTAACCAAACAAAAACCAAACAAACAAACCTGAGCCTTATAACTAGCCTAATATATTAACACAGAGCTTCAAAGACATAAAACCTTTGCCTATATAGAGAGATCCCTCTCTGGACCCAGGAGGGCTAGATCCTAGGGTCTGAAAGTGGTTTTGATGTTGTCTCATATTTTAGTATTGCCAAACTGCCAAAACATGGGAACCCCAACATAATGGCGACTCCACTAGGGACAGAGAGACCAATCAGCCTAGGTTTGGCAGTAAATCACTGCGGTGGATAGTGAAATCTTAAATCCTCCACCTGGTGACTCCACGACACCTAAATGATTAAAATACTCCATTGGTGATCAGTAGGCTTGCTGATTATCTTGGTTCACATAAGACTCCGCTGGGAGACCAGAGTCCACAACAACATCAGCCGTAACAGACGTAACAAGTAGGATTAAGCTACTTGATTCAAAAATAACATTTTGGCTTGAAGAACCATTCACACAAGAGCTTATACTAACCCAAACCCACCTGGAGTAGTTGAAAATCCTGAGAGCATCCTCAAGAAATATCCTGCACCTAAAATACCAACTATTTCCAGCCACATCCATAGAGCTAACTCTACACCGGAAGACTTTACATCTCTATCGGACCAACTTTTTGACCTATACTCTCAAAAAAGTTTACCTAGAACTAGGTCATTCAATGCTCTAGACAAGCCAGACCTTGAGTTTCCTGGTTCACCACCTCAAAGTGGTCAACATATTAGGGATAGAGAAACCCCTCCATCTACACCTCCTGATATTCACTTCATTCAAAACTTGGGACTCTGTCATCCTAAATCCGCTCAATAGACTTCTGTTGGTCCTACTATCCATATCATCTATATACCAGCTGCTCAAGCCAACCCCTTACCTCCTCACAGTACCATCATGGAAGCCTAGTATGCACCTCTGGTTTTACCCCAGCCTCTAGTGCCCTTGCCCAACGATTATCAATCAAATATCCCACACTTCACTGCAAAAGAATCTACTACAGCTCAGCACCATGTAGACAGGATGGAAAATTCTTTTGACTACATGGAGATAGATGATGATATGGTCAAAATGAGAATATTTTCCCAGAGCTTAGGAGGTGATGTGAAGAAATGGTTTAAAGGCCTACCTCCTAATAGTATCCAAGACCTACCTGCTTTATATCAAAATTTCATAAACAAATGGGAAGTTAAGGCCAACCCTCTCCAAATCTTAACAGAATACAAGAACCTAAAAAGAAATGTAGGAGAGAGTGTCCATGACTACTCTACAAGGTTCAATAGTGTTTCTAACGCTCTTCCTCCACACACGAAACCTCCCCAAGGTATGGCTCTGGTGAAATATCCTGAAGGCTTTGATGCTAACATGGCCTACCAGCTTAGGGAGAGAGATTACAACACATTGGAAGACATGCAAAAGGGAGCAGTGAGTGTAGAGGCTAACCTGATTGAGAAGAAAGCAAGATTGAGAGCTGAGAAAAGGGTGACATATAGAGATGACACTATAGCTTCCACATCTGACCCCAATTATGACCGTCTCTCTAAAAACATGGAAAGGCTGCAACAAATGATGGAAAAAATGGTTGTCACAGTTAGTAATCATAACAAAAACTAGAATCATAACCAGAACTAGAACTTTAGAAGAAACAACACCACTCCCAATAGACAAAGAGACTCAGACCAGCAAGTCACACCCCCATTTCAAGAGAACTTTCTTGATGAAGATGAGGGAATCATAGAATAATCTGAGGGAAACATGATAAACATGTTTGAAGTAGAAAACTCAATCCACAACTGTTCCATAGAAGAAGATCAGCCCTCGCCCTCATATTGGGATGAGGAAAGATTAGAATATGAGGATTACAGGTTAGGATTTGAAAATGCCATCATGCAGGTCAGAAAACAGTATGAACTTAGAAGCAAAAAGGGCTTAGACGATTCTAAAACCAAAAATTTTGAGATTACCATTAAGAAAAGGCTTGAGAAAACTTCTAAAGTAACTTCTGAAAGTAACAAATCAATAGATGAGAGTTCTGGGAAAAAAAAAGAAAAAGACAGCCAAGATACTAATAAGCCAAGTCAAACAACTAGTAGCACTAGCACTGTATTTAGTGCTCCTGAAAAGACAGTTCCTAATCCTACACAAAGTGAGAATCAGCCTACTTATTCTGCCACTAAAGCAGTAGCTAATAAAGTAGAGTTGAGTATTACAAAGAGTCAATCTCCCTTCAACTTGGAGAGTGAGATTGCAAAAATTAAAATCTCTGTCCCACTCTCTGAGCTGGCCACTCAAGATGTATATAAAGGCCAAATTTTGAAAGCTTTGAATCTAGGGGAAAACAGTGACACGGTCAATCTGATTGATGATCAACTAGCCCTGCTGTTTGGTCCAAAGATAGAAGGGAAGTTTCAGGAAGGGGTAGTGCCTCCCTTTTATATCGGCCTCAATATCCATGACAAGATCCTTCACAACGCAATGCATGAATCTGGGGCCTCACACAACCTGATGCCTAAGGTAGTCATGGAGAGATTAGGCCTAGAGATAACTCATCCCTATAAAGACCTCTATTCATTTGATTCTAGCAGGGTAAAGTGTCTTGGCCTGATCAAAGACCTATGCGTAAGCCTTACCCAGATTCCAGCCAAGTGTATGGTCATGGATGTTGTAGTGGTAGATGTGCCACCTAAGTATGGCATGTTGCTGTCAAGGTCATGGGGAGCCAAGCTGAAAGGTACAATCCAGATGGATGGGGCATATGCCACAATCCCTATTTTTAACCAACTTAGAAGATTGTATAGAGAGGCACAAATGAAATTCCTGGTCAGCAGCCTTGAAAAGCCTGAAAATTATCCTTTGTACTCTTTGCACACAGATTTAGAATCCTTTATTCTTTGCAACAATGAATCCTTAGAGGGGCCAGGATTCGAAAATAGAGATTCAAAAAATGAAACAGAGCCCATAGATCTCTACATAATGGCCACTCTAGACTGAGAGGAAAACAAAGAAGAAAGCTTTGGATATTGTATTGAAACAGAAACTCGGAGTGAACAAGGAATAGAATGCAATCGACCAACTAGTCACCTCTCTAAATTCCATACACATCAGGGAGAGTAAAACCCCCCACACCACGATGTAGACCCCACACCTCAACATAACAGAGAAGCCAACGTTAGGGAAGAAAATGATGTTAAGCCCGAGAGTGAAATTTTATGGGAAATGAATTTCGATGGGTCCTGTACTAGAAACACTGTAGGAGCAGGGGTGTGGTTACATAACACAGAGAGTGGCTATGCAGAGAGCCATGCCTTCAACCTGAACTTCAAATGTACAAATAATATTGCAGAATATGAGGCTCTTATCCTAGGCTTGAATCTGTTGAAAAAACTAGGAGCCCATAGGATAGCTGTTCAGGAGACTTGGAGTTAATCATAAAACAAGTCAATGGTGAATACACAACGAAACACCCTAGGCTGAGAGCATACAAGAATGATGCTATGGATTTATTGAAAACCTTTGTAGAATACAAACTGGTGTTTGTCCCTAGGAGTCAGAACGTAATTGCAAATGGATTAGCCTGTATAGCTAGTTCATATCACAAGCCTCCCAGTGACCAACAAATCATCATTCAGACGAAGTTCAGACCTGCAGTACCCGATAATGAGAAATATTGGAAGGTTTTTAAGGGAGATAAGCAAATTGAGGATTTCCTAATAGGCATGAACGAGTTTGAATTTTTCGATTCAGACTCTGAGTCCAATGATGGCTGCCTAAGTGAAGAGCGCTCAGACAAGGAAGAACCACCCTGTAACATAGAAATAAACACTTTAAATGAACAAATTGGAAATCCAACTGAAGAATGTAAAAACGTAGGTAATGAGGAAATAGAGGTGCTACAGGCAAAGGATAAAAGCATACCCCGAGGTCTGCCACCTTTAGAAGATCTTCTTGACTTCGATGATGTAGTGAAAAAACCCACTATAGAACACTCAGACTCTGATGTCGAGGAATGCAACATAGGCACTGAAGACAAGCCTAAGATGATTAAGTTGGCTAAGTCCTTACCCGAAAACATGAAAAAGAAATATATTGACTTATTCAAGGAATTCATTGATGTGTTTGCTTGGAGCTACGAGGACTTAAAGGCCTATGACACAAACATCATACAACACAAAATACCTTTGAAAGAGAACCAGAAACCCTTCAGACAAAAACTTCGTAGAATAAACCCAAAACAATTGCCTGCAGTAGAAAAGGAAATAAAGAAGATGTATGAGGCAGGAATAATAGTTCCTGTAAGGTTCTCCAATTGGGTCTCAAACCTTGTAGCTGTGAGAAAGAAAACATGTGAGATCAGACTGTGCATAGATTTCAGGAACCTTAACAAATCCTCACGTAAGGAAAACTACCCATTACCAAAGATGGAACATATACTGCAGAGGGTAGTTGGCTCAAGGAAGATATCCCTATTAGATGGGTTTTCGGGTTAAAACCAAGTTTTAGTACTCCAAGAAGATCAACTCAAAACTGCTTTCACCACTCCATGGGGCACTTTTATGTGCGTAAATATGCCCTTTGGACTGATGAACGCTAGTGCAACCTTCCAACGATCAATGGACATAGCATTTTTGGAAGAAATGGGGCACTTCATTATCATCTACCTAGATGACATAACAGTCTACTCCAAGACTGATGAGGAACACCTAAGAAATCTGAGAAGAGTTTTTGAAAAATGTAGGAGGTTCGACCTGTCGTTAAATCCCAAAAAGACTGTATTTGGGCTGTGAGAAGGTAAGCTTCTCGGCCACATTATATCTGAGAAGGGGATTAAGATAGAACCATAGAGGGTTGAGGGAATACTACAGATCACACACTCGAGAAATGTTAAAGAGTTACAGTCCTTCATTGGGAAAATTAACTTCCTAAGGAGGTTTATCCCCAACTTAGCTGAACACCTCAGGAATATGACTAACATGCTGAAGAAAGGTGTAGGGGTTAAGTGGAATATTGATGCTAAAAAATATTTTGAATCAGTTAAACTTGCGCTCACCCAGGATCCTATCCTAATCAACCCAGATTTTTCAAAATATTTCCTGATCTTTTCATTTGCCTCCGAGCATACAGTGGCTGCAGTTCTGCTGCAGAAAAATTCCAAGGGAATGGAACAACCTATTGCTTTCTTCAGCAAGGATCTGAGGGATGCACCCTTGAAATATAACATAATGGAAAAATAGGCCTATGCCTTGGTGAAGGCCTTGAAAGACTTTAGGGTGTATATACTACATTCCCACACCATAGCCTACGTGCCAAACATAGTGGTCAAATACATCTTGTCCCAAGATCCGGATGGGAAGAGGGGAAAATGGATTGCTGTAATCTTAGAGTATGACCTTGAGATAAAACCCAATAGACTGATCAAGGGTTAGGGCTTGGCTCAACTAATTGCTGAATCAAATTTACAAGCCCTTGACATTAACATGGTAGATGCCTTGGACAAGCAGGAAGGATTGCCTGACCCAACAGTTGAGGAGCAACTTCAAAACTCTCCTTGGTATTCTGATATCCTATATGTGCTCACAAAACTCAATGCCCCTCCTGAACTATCAAAAAATAAGGCCAAATTCCTAAAGCTAAAAGCCATAAACTATTGCATACTGAATGAATGTTTATACTGGAAAAATACAAATGACCTATTGCTTAAATATTTTCCTGAAATTGAAGCAGAGAGGGTTAAACAGGAGTTCCATGCAACAGAGCGTGGAGGCCACTTGAGCTGGAAAGCAATCGCTAACAAAATACTCAGAGCTGGCTATTACTGGCCTACACTTTTCAATGACGTCCATAAAATGATAATTGCTTGCCATAAATGTCAAATTTTCGAAGGCAAAAGAAAGCTCCTCCCTCTACCTTTACAACCCATCACTGCTGAAGGTCCCTTTATGCAATGGGGCCTAGATTTCATAGGAGAAATACACCTTGTCTCTTCTGCACAACACAAGTGGATCCTAACAGCCACAGACTACTTCACTAAGTGGATAGAGGCCATACCTTATAGGAATGCCACAGATTCTGTCATCATTAGGTTCCTGGAAGACCACATCCTCTCTCGGTTTGGCTACCCAAGGAAAATAATCACTGATAACGCTACTGCTTTTGGATCCAAGAAAATGATTGATTTTTGTCACAGGTATCAAATAGCGCTCGGTCATTCAACTGCTTATTACCCACAAGGTAATGGGTTAGCTAAATCATCAAACAAGAGCTTGGTGACCATCATCAAAAAGCTGTTGGAAGAGAACAAAAAGTCATGGCATAACAAGCTAGTACATGCCTTGTGGGTTGATAGGCTTACAACAAAGAAATCCATTGGCATGTCACCATACCAGCTTGTCTATGGGACAAAGGTAGTATTTCCTACCAGCCTAGGGGTACCAGTGATTAAACTTGTCCAAGAGATTCAAACAGAAGAGGACAGTATGGTAAGGAGGATAAACCAAACAATTCATCTCCAACAAACAAGGGAAGATGTCTATAACAGAGCTCTGAAAGTTCAGGAAAATATAAAGAAGTTATTTGACAAGAGAACCAAGGCCTCTTACTTCAAAATTGGGGATAAAGTTTTGAAGTGGGACTCAAGGAGAGAAGACAAAGGAAAGCATGGAAATTTTGATAGTTTGTGGCAGGGTCCTTACATCATCCAGGCCACTGTGGGTCCAAATGCATTTTTTCTGCAATATCTAGATGGTACAGAGCTGTTTGGGGGTCCTGTCAATGGTAGGATGCTCAAACACTGCTACTGCTGATTTCTGATTTCCAGTTTTCATTTCCACTGTAAATACCGTTGCTGTGTTATGTTTTCAAGAAAAAGAGAAAATGTTTCAAAAAACAGAGAGGGAGAGCTTCAGACATGCTCAAAACGTGAACCTCAGAACTGCAAAGGACTGGCTCAAACATGATCAAAACTTGAGCCAAAGAAGTTAAGAAAACTGGTCCTAACATGCCTAAAATCTGATCCAGCAAAGAAGAAGGAAGAATCAGATCTAACAAGCCCAAAACTAGAGCTGAAATGAATAAGAAAGTGACTCTAACAAGCTAAAAACTTGAGTCACAAAGAAAAGAAGGATGCTTCAAAGTTTCAGATTTCAAGCCTTCGAGATTTTTTTTTTCAGCTTTCTGCAATTTCAGTCCATGTGCAACTATTTTTATGCCTTGCATACGTAGCGAACTAGACTGTCTAATCCTAGTTTGGTTGTTTTTAAATTTCTGTTGTAGAATGTAGATAAGAAGTCTGTTGGACAGTTTAATCCCAGCAGATATTAGATTAGGTAGGGAAACATGTGAGGCCAACAGTTTAATCTAGTCTCATGGAGCAATAAGGGCATAATTAGATTAGTGTGTTTTCTGTTCAATAAAAACAAAAAAATTATGAAGAAGGTCTGCAAATTCAAATGCACCTTGAAGAAAAAATGTTAGGACTGTAGGCGGGTAGGAAGATTGTTGGGGAATGATTTAGCTGATTTATTATGTTTGTAATAGCTGAAATCAAAGAAGAAGATGGCTCAAAGACCAAGCATTTGACCTACTCCAAAGATTTATTTTCTGAATTCTTGACTCCTTCAAGAAGAAGCCATCCCCATGTGGAGCCACTGTTAGCCACCTATGAATTTTTTGTCAAGAAAACAAGTGGCTAAAATTGTTTTATGAGCCTTCAAGAGATACATTTTCCATGAAAATATCTCATCCTTGAAGCCTCTGTGTATCCATTGCTTTTAAAAAATATCCTCACTGCTATTTCCATCCAAAAAGCCTCGCTGATTGTAATAAATTGTGCTTGAGAAGCCCCCATTTGCCCCTTGTTTTCCTGCAAAATTCCCTACTTCAACCCTTTTTCCCTTTTTTCAAAGTTCCCTTTTTAACCCCCAAAACATGTCCTAAGTCCTCCAAACCATCTAATTCATCCTTTAAAACCAATTGAAGCCCTTTCATTTGAGTTTAAAGTCCTTTTTACCCCTATCGAATACCTCTTTCAGCCTTAAAAACCCTCCTTTTTGGCTAAAAAACCCATTTTTCCTTATGCTGGTTTAGTCCCTTTCGGCCAGCCCCTTACCAACTTCCCCATATGCCCCTAGTGCTAAAACCAAGCGCAAAGGCCTGGGCACTAATCACAATCACAAATCTTAAACTATGTTTCCCACTGCACCCCCCGATTGCGATCCCCCGACTATAATCCCCACCATTGATTCACGTCTAATCCGACGGCTCTCGTATCTTCGCCCGATCGCAATCGTAATTTCTAAACGGTGCCACCCTCCGCCCTATGCGATTGGGATCCTCTGACGCAATCTCCACTGTCAATCTCACATAAAATCCAACGGTCATAGGCCAATCGCTCCATCGCTCATCGGAGTTTGACCCTCCTATCACTCTCCCTCCGATTTAATCGTAATAGTCCATTCCATTCGATCTAATGGCTCATATCTAATCGCCCTCCGCCCATGGCCAAGCCCCACTGTACCAACCCATTTTCATATTTTTTCATCGCGTTTTCGTTCATTCCCTTTGTATTTCGTTCAAAGGTCAAATTTTAATGTTTGCATTAAAGTTTGTTACGTTCCGCCGAACTTTCACCAGACCATTTTCCCACTGTGTTGCTGCATTTTTCACCATCATCTTGCATTAGTAAACCATTTTCCATTCACATCTGCCTTTTTCACCATGTTGCGCTACCATTCTCACAGTCCTCCACAGCATCCGACCCCATGCACGGGTTTCTTAACGTGTTGGTGCGAAACCGCCACGGTTCATAGTCACTGTTATAATAGCACAGAGCACAGAGAAGAGCCTGAGGAGGTGCTTAGAGTGTAAATTCTCATTAAAGGACAAAGTTCAGCTCTGCAAAACTTCGCCAGTGCCACTAAAGCTCACTTTTTCACTGACAAAGAAAATCATGAAACGACAAAGAGCACCAGTACAGAGTGAAGGAGTTCTGATGCACATTATTGAAGATATTAGGCCTTAATTCAGTATTTTAAAGGAAAGGTACCAGATTGAAGACCTCATGAATCACACGAAGGGCGTAGCACGTATAAAAAAATATCATCAAGGTTTCACATCAGCAAAAGTCTCCTCTCGAGAAAGGACACAGTACTCGTACTATTTCAGTCTACATTGTGTCCATGAGAATTTTTCCTCCCTGACAATAGTCCTAATGCTACCAGAGCATTTGTTACAAAGTATGGCAGTCCTCATAGTCACTTATCTACCTTTTTTTTTATTCACCAAAGTACTGCAGTGGTGCTACAACAAAGTACATCAAAGACATACCTGGAGTAAATTGTAACTTGTCGAAGACCACTCTTTCATCCAAAGAGTACTGAAGATTAATGCTCAGATATTAAAACAGAATGGGTTTATATCCTATTCTTATACCTTGTTTTTAATGTTCATTTAGTGTTTCATCTACCCCCTCTGCCTCTCTTCAGCTATAAAATTCATGAAGAAACTCATTGTGAAGGTTGTTGATCGAATATCTGTGAATTGTAAGCTGTTTCTCTTGAGACATAGTTCTCTATGTAAAGTCATAAGATAGGCTGAGGAAGATGTTTTCAGACTGAATATCAAGTTGTTGGCAATGTTTTACATGACTGGTATTGCTCTTTAATATGACAAGCACATTTCTTTGGATCCTGATTTAAAGCAGCGGTGATGTTTCCCTATATTTGTCTTTGTTTTACCTTGTAGTTCATTACATTTCATTTCTTCTGGAACGCATCAGAAAATATGGCATAGGATTTACCCTTGTTAGGTACCCTATGTTTCTGCTCTCCCTGCCTTCAATGTTTTCTACTGTATGTGTTATCTGAGGATTGATTTCAAGTTGATTTAACCAGTGTAGTGGTCAAATATACTACTAGCTAATGTATGAATTAATGAATTTGTTCTTATATGTTCTTGTTAGCTTTAATTGAATGAATTGGGATACTGGGAGTTTAGAATTCTGTCTCTATCTCACTAGGATCCTTTTCAATTAATTGAAACCTTTCCAAGTTCCCTTAAGTTGGAGGCTGAAGCATTGAGAGTTCAAAGTCTCTCTCTGATCTCAGGTTTTCACCTTTGTGTCCAAATCTTTAATGTTTCCTTTTCTGAAGAGTTAAACTTTTAGGTTTTGGGATCACAGGTTGTCCAACGGCATGTCCTGTCCCTGGATCTGATTCCTGAAAGGTCACCTTGGAGGTTTCCTTGCCTTTCACTCTCTACCTTGCCATTTCATGCCACACTATCATCTTTAAGATCCAATGCTTTAGATGACTAGCCCAACTGAAAGCCTACATATTGAATAGCAAGTAAACCCTTTCCTGAATCCATTGCCCAATGGTCTCAAGTGTTCTCTGAGTTATCCCCCCTTGGCCTAATTTCCTCTTTTCTCATCCTTGCCTTATATTGAAACCTTCCTTTCTTTATTCTCAGTAACCAAACAAAAACCAAACAAACAAAACCGAGCCTTATAACTAGCCTAATATCTTAACACAGAGCTTCAAAGACATAAAACCTTTCCCTATAGAGAGAGATCCCTCTCTGGACCCAGGAGGGCTAGATCCTAGGGTCTGAAAGTGGTTTTGATATTGTCTCATCTTTTGGTATTGCCAAACTGCCAAAACATGGGAACCCCAATAGATTCCAAGAAGTAGGTCGAATATGCACATCAGAAACAACAAGCCATAGAAGTGGAATGTCACATAACCAAAGCCTAGTGTGATGTGCTTGAAGCCAAAATTCACCAAGTCTATAGCAATGTTCTAGTAGTCTTGGCCACTATGGCTAGAGAAGAAAAATTGGAAGGACTAGTCGTCGCCCTGAATGAATCACGCGCTAAAGTTTATACCATCCATGCAGAGTTTGAACATCAAATTCTCGATCTGAAAATTAATTTGCAGCCTGAGACTCCCCCTGAAGTATGTGCAAAAATGGCAACCAAAGTCAAACAAGCCACAGATAGTATTGCCGCTGTAGTCACCCAGTGTGACAACTTGTTGGATGAGGCTATGGGCGTATGGAAATCCATGTAGAATGATATTGTATTACAACATTTGCGCAACGAGATGCATTAGAAAGAGCAAAAATTATCTGAGATCCAGACAGTGGCACTGACCCTTGTTCTTCCACAGCGCCTCGCTCGCCTACAGGAGGGTTGGATAATCCAGACAGAGATTGAAGACCTGCACCATAAATAACACTTTTTGGAGGTACGAATGCAACCGTGGGCTGAGGAGGCTCTCCAGATTTCACAGACTCTGGAAACTTCATTGAAGGTGATTCAGTAGACGCAGCGCAATATCGAGATGGCCACTCAAGGGCCCACCATGAAGAAGTTAATTCTGCAGGCCTAGGGAGTTGCAGCACATATTTCGGAAATGGTGCTCCCTCTGAAATCTTCAATCAACACACTCCAATCCAAGATTAGGGATCAAACGCCTTAGTGACTCAAGATGAAACACATATTTGTGTTGAGGGCTGGTTGGAGCTAGGTTCCCTTAGTTACACTTTTTGTTATCTTTTGGTACACGTTTTTTATATGAGCATTGTGTGAATGAGTCAAGGGGATTTGGGGTGGGTCAAAGTCCCTATTTTTATGTAAATGGGTTTAAGGGTAAATTGTGGGCTTCAAATCATGGTTTGAGACCATAGTATCTGTGCACTAGAATGATATAAATAGATAGATCGAGTCTAAGGTAGTAGAACCAAACTTCATGTGGTTATACAAATGTGTATGCATTCGTAATACTTGAGTAAGGGTTGTTTGGGTTGCGTAGAAAGGCTCCTCCTACATGTGTGCATGGAAGGGTAAAGTGTAAGGGTGAAGTCTGATGTACTAAAAGAAACTGAATTAATACAAGGGTTGATTTTAGTGAAACATTGTGTATTGATCTGAGTTATCTATTATGTTTTAAGATCACTTTGCTTCTGAGTTTCTTATTTATATATGTGCCAAGACATCTGTTACTTATGCATGAAGTTACATTGATGATAAGATACATGAAAGAATCTACTTAAGTGATTACACATTGTTTATATCTAGATCTGATTCTGTTATGACATATATGTCCTCAAGCAGTCTGTGATTCTTTCTGTAAGTCATTAAGTACTGCGCACATATTTTATGATCGATATAAGTCTGCAATCAATCTGTTAGGGACACTTCATTATTTTCTTCCTTATGGTGCGGAAACCTGGTTCCAACACCCACCCATACTACTTTTGGTGAGACTTTGATCTGTGAAAGCAGGTCACTTCTGAAAGGGCCAATAGCTAGAGGGTTTGTTGGTTGCGTGATAAAATATGAACCTGGGTCATGACCCCTCAAGCCAACACTTAGGGGCCACTCTCTCGTCCTAGGGAGGGAAGTTTTTTACCATGCTCCAAGTCCCAAGCTTAATATTTCTTGATTGTTTTTCTTTTCTACTTTCTTTTTCTTCTTTGAGACCACTTTCTCATCCTAGGGAGGGAAGTTTTCTTACCCTGATCTAGGTCTTGATCTGCAGGAATTGCTTGAATGTTTCTCCTTCATCAATTGCAAGAATAGAGATCCAAATAAAAGGGGTAGAGGAGGACCCCCAAAGAGAGGGAGAAATGATTTAGGTAGGTTCACCTACATCCAAGAACTCATTGAGAAAGTTGAATCAGAAGCATCTTCACGGCCTATTTTCAGGGTTGAAACTTATAAAAAATCTGAAGGGAAGTCAGTTATAAAACTAGTACCACCCTTATTAGTATAATAACCCCTTTCAACGACAGAAGGAGAAGAAGTAGAGAGAAAAGAACTAGAGGAAGCAGAAGTACTATTTTCGACGGCAGAAGGAGATGAAGTGGAAAGCAAAGGATAAGAGGAATCGAGCATCCGAAGTGAAAAATAAGGATACTTATAGGGATTCACTTCACCACATGATCGAGGAAGTGATGTTAAGAAACCTCAACCATATATTATCGAACAACCAAAACTTGTTGAGATCCCAAGTGAATATTGGAAAATACTCATGGCACCTGCAACTTCCTCGATAGAATTCCCAATTGGAGATATTAGGGGTGATGCGCCAATGAATCCCATTCCATTGACATCATTTCATAATTTCCATGGGCTCTCCTCTGAACATCTAGACACATTCATTTTTGAATTTGACACCGTCTGTCGGGGGTACAACTATATAGCTGATGCTCAGAAGTTGAAAATATTTCCTGCTACTTTGTAAGGGACGACTCTGTGATGGTTTATGGGTTTAGGGGAGAAATCTATTACCGCATGGGATGATATGAAGAATATTTTCCTAGATAAGTATTAGGATTACTGTAAATATTGATATATCAAGGAAGAAATCCTTAAGTTTAGGTAGAAGGATGATGAGAATATGGAGGATTTTGTGGAGGTCAAGCCATAGTGACCTAGACAAGGACATCTTGAAAATCATATTTCTATGGGAAATAAGGGAAGAATATATGGAACTCTTGAATATAGTAGGAAAGGGGGATATATCAAAAGAGGATTTCGAATCGATCTACGAACTATGCATTCAGTGTTCATGAGGGGCTGCAAGGAATAAGCAAGGGATTCAGACCCTTAAGACATCCAGCGAAGGATTTATGAAAGTGGAGATTGGAAATTTGCTGGATAATTTAAGGACCGATATCTTGAGTAAATCAACCTCTCATATGGATATTTTACATGAAAAACAGAAGAAAATGGATTTAGCAAAGACCATGGCCATTTTTTTCCTCAATGCAGAAAGAAACATTTGTTGAAGGAATGTTCATTGAATACTATAGAGACTTGTGCAATATGTGATCAGAGTCATTCCACGAGATCATGTTTGTCTCTTCCTAGGCTAAATGTAGTATTTCAGGAAGCGAATGAAGAGGTATACAAACTTTACTTTATGGGTTCTAGGAAACCATGGTAGCCACGACCACCAAACATGAATCAAGGTATCCCTCAGGACCTTTCTCAATATTTCAGTAATTTAAATGTTGGCCCTTAGTCATTATATTTTTCACCACCATGGCCTTATTATTTTTAATATCCATCCTAACAGGCTTGGTTCCCCCAGACTATCTCAAACCCTTCATGGTCTCAAAATTGGCGTGGGCCTTCTCCTCCTCCTGGAAATTTTCCCCAAACTATGCAACAACAATAGCTATAACTACCTTCTAATGTTCCCTTTGGTAATCCTCCACTACGTCCTCAACTTCCTATCCAACCTAATCCAAATCCTAACAATAAGGGAGTTCTACATTCCAACACTCTCAACCTTCCTATGTATAGAAATTCTACATCTGAATGCAATGAGATAAATCTATGATCTGGATAGGTAGTGAATGCTTAGACTTCAATTATCATTTAACATGTTGATGACGAATTTTTAGAACCATAACCTCAGATATTTTGGGGTGAATTGAATCAAGACTACACAAAACAACCCCCTTCTCAACCAATTTTTACTCATGGATTCCAAGATGATAAACCCTATCCTAAGAGACTAGCCTTGAGTAAACAGAATCCTCCATCAGAGTTTGACTTGTTAGGGAAACTGTAAAACTTGTTTGTAAATATCCCCTTACTTCAACCTATGAGGGATGTACCAATTTATGCTAAGACGATCAAAGAATTTTGTTCCAAGAAAACTGGAAAAAAATCAGAGGACCCAATCAACATTCATTTTATGGGGAAGATATCTGACATCATGCTGGAAACTTCTATACCTATTAAGTATGGGGATCCAGGGAACCCAATTCTAACAGTGTATATTAATGGGGTTGACATCCTTAATGTGTTGGTATATTTGGGAGTTTCGATTAATGTTATCACCTCTGAGACTATTCTTACATTAGGCCTATGAAATATTAAAACAACCCCTACCATCTTATAATTGGAAGACAAATCCAGAGTAAGACCAATAGGGAAGTTATAATACATAACCATTTCGATAGAATCATGGCATTACCATGTTGATCTCTTGGTATTACATACACATCCCCCAACTTGTGGCCACCCTTTCATTTTAGGAATACCTTAGCTTGCAACCGTAGACGCCTATATCAGGTGTTAGTCAGGAAATATGGTGATATCTAATAGGAATATTACAAATAATATCATTCTTTATCCCTCTGCAGAACCAAGCCCATCAGAAAAGTCAAAATTCAAACAAAATTCCCTACCTTTAGAAGGGTCAGAATCTGAAAATGAAGAAATTAGACCAGTCCTCACTATTGGAGAAGCCCTCTATTTTAAAAATGAAATGGAAGATGATGCCATCGGTACTTTTATCAGCAGTCCCCATTCTATTTCTAATTGGACTCTTCAAATTCTAGAATCTTACATGAGCTGTAATATGCAGGAAACCATTGAACTAGAAATTGAAATTGAGGACATTCCTGTAGTTTCACCTTGTGAGAGTATCCCTATAGAAATTGAACCAGGGAAGAAATTGAACATTAATCCAAAATTTTCATCATCCTAGACTAAATAGCTCCTGAAATTCCTTCAAGACTAGAAGTAATATTTCGCTTGGGACTATACATATATGAAGGGAATCCTTTTTTACTTATGCACCCATAATATATACATTAAATAATATTTTTGACCTTTGAGACAACCCCAGAGAAGAATGAACCCCACCCTGAAGAACATTGTCAAAGACGAGCTTTAGAAGTTACTGGATTTAGGATTTATTTACCTATCTCAGACAATCAATGGGTATCCCCTCTAGTTTTTATTCCTGAAAAGAATGGTAAGTGGTGTATTTGTGTAGAATATAGGGAGATGAATAAAGTGACCCTAAGGGATCATTTTCCTTTGTCCCTGATTGACCAAGTCCTTGATACTTTAGCCGGAAATAAGCTTTTCTCCTTTCAAGATGGATTTAGTGGGTATGACAAAATCCAAATAGCTTTTGAGGATCAAGATAAAACTACCTTCACATGCCCTTGGGGAACCTTCTCATACCAAGTTCTTCCATTTGGTCTTTGTAATGTGCCTGCAACCTTTCATAGGGAAATTTTAGGAATTTTTTCTGATCTAGTCGACGATAGTGTCAAGATTTAAATGGATGATTTTACCCCATAAGGGGATTCATTTGAAGAAGGGTTGGAAAACTTAGAAAAGGTACTTAAAATATGAAAACAAACATCTGTTTCTCTAAGTACAATAAAATTTCACATGATGACGGAAGAGGGAATAGTTCAGGGACTTTTGCTTTCGGCTGCTAGAATTCGAGTTGATCCTGCCAAGGTAGAGGTAATATTACATTTTCCTGTACCCAAGACACTGACACAGATACATATTTTTATTGGTTGTGGTGGCTATTATAGACGTTTTATAGAAATGTTTTCTAAAATAGCATTTCCACTTTTTCAGCTATTGACCAAAGATGTTGAATTTTTGTGGACAGAGGAGTGTGAAGTAGCTTTTGCAAAGATCAAGGAACTAGTCTATGGAGCTCCGATCTTGTGAGGTCCTGACTGGAAACTCCCATTTCATATCCACAATGATGCTTCTCATACAACAGTTGGAAATTTTTTGGGACAACAAGAGAAAAAGAAGTCGTATGTAGTATATTATGTCAACAGGAATTTAAAACCTACTAAACTAAGCTATATGGTAACTGAAAAATAGTTCCTGGTTGTTATTTATGTTGTTAATAAATTATGCCATTACATTACTGGATATCTTACTTATATGCACACTAATCACACAACAATCAAGTACTTGATGAATAAACCTGTAACCCCTTGCCGTATTACAAGGTGATTATTGTTAATTAAATAATTTGACATTACCATCATAGATAAACTAGGGAAAGATAATGTAGTTGCTAATTTCCTGTCTAGACTGGATACTAGTGATGAAGGTACACCTATAGAAGATAGTTTTGCAGATGAACATATTTTTCCAATTTCTACTCATATTCTATGGTATGTAGATATTGCTAATTATATTGCTACAGGGAAGGTACCCCAACATTTTTCATACAGGGAACAACAAAATATTATTCACCATAGTGCCCATTATTCATGAATAGCAGGATATATTTTTCATACAGGGGTCGAGTAGCAAATCTAGAGGTATATAGGAGAAGATGACATCTATGATGTCCTGAAGGCTGCTCATGATGGTCCTTGTGGAAGACATTTTGCAGATAAATGGATAGGTCATAAGGTTTTACAGATGGGATACTACTAGCCCTCCATCTTTTTGGATGCCAGAAAGTATGTCAGAGGGTGTGATAGCTTCCAGTGGATGAGTCAACCTGGTCGATCAGACGAAATGTTGTTATAGCCTCAAGTAGTCCTTGAGCCCTTTGAAAATTGGCTATTGATTTTGTTGGCTGGTTTAATCCATCTTCACATCAGGAAGTTCATATTTGGGATTGCACAGATTATGTAACAAAGTGGGTAGAGGCCAAGGCTGTTGTGAAAGCAACATAATAGGTTGTATTGGACTTCTATTCAAAGAAAATTTTTCTTGATATGGTGCTCCTAGATATATAGTTTGATATGGGGGAGCACAATTCACATCACATATGATATCAAGGCTTATGAAAAAAGTATGGAATTAAGCATAGAGTGACATCTCTGTACCATCCTCAGGAGAATAGTGAAGTGGAAAGCTCAAGAAAGGTATTAAAAAATATTCTCACAAATATTGTGGCAAAGCATTGCCGATATTGGGCTCAAAAACTTCGTGAAGCTCTCTCAACATACAGAATAACATGTCAGAATACAACAAGGTTTTCACCATATGAGCTTCTCTATGGAAAATCCACATTGTTACCAGTGGAATTCAAGATTAACACACTTATAATAGCTCTAGAAGTAGGATTATATATTTTAGAAGCCCAAAAACATTGATTGGAATAACTAAATGAGTAGGATGAAATTCATTTAATGGTTGTCCAAAACATTGTTGCAATTCAGTAGCAGATAACAGAATGGCATGATAAATTTATCAAAAATAAGGTGTTTCAAAGAGGGGATTGGGCATTACTCTATGATTCTCGTTTTAAGGAATTTAAAGGAAGCTCTTCTCTCGTAGGATGGGACCTTATGAATTTTATGTGGTGTTTGATAATGGAACTGTTAGAATTATCACAATCGATGATACACATCCTTCCTTCATTGTAAATGGGAATCGTATTAGATTGTATCACTACCCAGCTTCTAAATATGCCTTCATAAAAAATCTCTTTGATAAATATGGCTTGAAGGTTTTCACCGCAGATAATTCCTCCTTTGCATCCTCTAATTAAAAATAAATAAACAAATAATATATATACATATATATAATAATCTATATAAATAAAGTATTGTTACTACTTAATTATTTTTTATTGCAAGTACTATCACTGGTGTTCATATTATGCGGAGGGTGAAAATTTTGTAAGTACATGGTGTTTTTACTTCGTCGGTGTTGTTACTCTTCCAATGTTGTTACTCCTACAGGTGGTGAAAGTTTTCTAAGTATCCAGTGTTGTTACTCCTTCGGTGTTGTTAATCCTCTGATGTTTTTCCTCCTTTGGTGTTGTTACTCAGTGACGGAATGTTTCTGAGGTACCCAGTGTTGTTACTCCTTTGGTATTATTACTCATCTGATGTTGTTACTCCTCTCCATGGCGGAATTTTTCTAAGTACCTAATGTTGTTACTCATTTGGTGTTGTTACTCCTCCGGTGTTGTTACTTCGTGGTAGAATTTTTCTAAGTACCCAGTGTTGTTACTCCTTTGGTGTTGTTACTCCTCTGATGTTGTTACTCTTTCGGTGTTGTTACCCCTTCGGTGTTGTTACTCTTCTGATGTTGTTACTCCTCCGGTATTTTTACTTCGTGGTGAAATTTTTCTAAGTACTCGTTTTTGTTACTCCTTCGGTGTTGTTACTCCATTAATGTGGTTACTCCTCAGAGGTTGTTACTCTGCCAATCTAAGTCGTTAGGTACGTCCCTGATCAACTTTGCAGATTTTTATTAATAAGTATTTTGACATGACTTGACATTACTATGGAACGTCATCCCTCAATTGTGGGGAGGTATTATCATGACTAAAATGACAGCATAATCAAATATTTATGATGATTTTCTGACATCACGATTATAACTTGTGCCAATATGTACACTCCATGACCCTCACCCTATTCCGCAAAATCATTAATACATATCAGTATTTTAAATAAGTATGTTTAGGATTAGTGAAGAAGTCCCTTCCAACTCTGTAGAATAATTATTGTAATGATTCTTCATTATTACCATAATTCGCCATGGATTTTTCCCATCTCCCAAAAACTACCATCCATATTTCACTATTACCGCACTCAATTTTTTTCACAATTCCATCACTGCAAGAATTTACCTACCGATACTCCCCTAACGGTCCTCTACTAGTATGAAGTGTTGCTACTAATTTGTCATAGAATGGCAGGGCTAGCCATGAGACATGAACCATAAAACACAGTCCTGGTTCGTAGTAGTGCTAATGTATGCAAATATTTTTAGATGTGCGCCAGGATATGTATTTTGAAAGGTTGCAGGGATTTGACGAGACTATCACAACCAAATTTTCATTAAAATTGGAGGGAAATCACTCCATAATTCAGGGTTTGGATGTCTCTATCACAAAGGAAACCATCTCGACGTTTAGTGGATTGCCACAGGGAGAGCAGAAATTGTTCTCTTGGAAATCCCCTTTTCCAGAGTTCTTGGAATTGTTCTTACAAGATGGAGAAACATCAGTTCAAAATGGAAGAGAATATGATCATAAGTATCTACCATTTCCATGGGGTGAAGTGGCATATTTCATGCTGAGTATATCACATGCAAAGGGAGATTTTCTACTATGTTCAAATATAATTTCAAGCTTTTGGTGTACCTTTGGTTTCGGCATGCGTAAATCCATTCATTGGATATGCCTTTATTCCTATGGAAGAGTCTTCAACTGATGTCTCAATCCACCCATCGCTCTCAAAAGGTATTAGGAGTCCTCACAAATCACAGGTTGGTATGGTTATTAGTAATACATGCTCTTTCTTAAACTCTTGTGCCTTGCTCACAATTCGTTGAATTTTCGGAAGAAGAACTTGAGGCTATGATGCCTGCATGAGAGGAGGACGAAGGAGAAGCAATGGAAATAGAAGAAACCATAGTCAATGCTACCCTATAAGAACCAACATCACATGTTGGCTTAGTGGGAATGGAAGCAATATAGATAGAAAATGTAGTTGATGTTGTTCCACAAGAACCAGCATCGACTAAAAATTCACTGGAAGAATTGTCATCAGCCATGGGATCAATAAGTGGTGTTGTTACACAAGAACCAGCACCAATCATTCAAATGTATTAGGAGCCCAAAGAGGAGTGTATAAGTGGTGTTGTTACATAAGAATTAGCACCACCTGTCTAAGAAAATTTGGGACTCGAAGCAAAAATTACAAGTGGTGTTTTCATAAAAGAACCAACACCACCAGCTTAAAATAAATAGGAATCTATGGAGGAGATAGACCCTGTAGTTGGCACTGTTACACAGAAACTAGTGTCTACTACCAGAAAAGGAGAAAATTTGGAAGGAAGAATGGCTCAACCAAAAAACCAGGGGGATAGAAAGGAAGGACTCGAGTCAATAGGCATATTAGGAATTTGGCTTATGTGATCCATAAACTGTGTATAAAATCTTTCAGTGAAAATCACATGTAACTAAATGTTGTCAACGTTGTTGGGCCCAAATTAACGTATGATTCTCACCCTATAAATACTTCAAATTATGTTATAATTTCAAGGTAATCCCTCTTCACATTAGCAATAAGGAATAAAATATCATGAAAATGGGAACAATCGAACTAATGATGAAAAGGATGTTTTATAATAGGAAATTGACTTCTCTTATCTCCACATGCAGGAAATTAAGAATGCCTGGACCAATAGGTAATGGAAGCCAACCAACAGACATGAGCATATGAAATCCTAGCAATTCCAATGGCCAGTAGAAGGCAAACAAGCTAATCCGAGTTCAAGAACTCAAACGACAGCCACGCGTAGCGGGCTGTCGTTTGAGAAACACTTTCGAAATTCTTGAAGATTGCCTTCAAAAGGAAAAAGGATGGAGGAGAAGAGGAGTCAAAAAAAATATAGGAGATCCAGCCTGTAATAGATAAATCAGGAACAGTCAGTATAATTACGTTTCGTAACATCACTGGATGTGATATAGAGCTTTGAAGAATCATCTTTTGAAGTTTTTAGAGTGCTAAGGCTTCTGGTGGTATGGGCCCAACCTCTGGAAGCTCCATGCACTTTTTCATACTCTAAATAGTTACAGAACCGATGCTTGTGAATCTGATGCAGTTGTAACACATATCTCCATTCAATGCAAATACAGTTCTGTTTCTTTAAGATTATTAGAAACTGTGTTCTTAGAGTAGGACAAGTGCAATCGTATTTTCCGACTTGCGGTAATGTTTTGTTATATAGTTCCAGTTCCTTTGTTGTCATTGCATTTGGATTACAGATCATAAATAATTTTATTTTAGCATTATCTGTCTTAATGAATTGCGTTCTCTTTCTAGCATAAAGAAGCGTTTAACAATTGATCAATGTTGCTTAATTAAGTCATACAGAGAACTCCATTGCAAAATTACTTAATTACTTGTTGTACGAGTTATTTACTTCGCTTCAGTCTTATTGTTGTTTCATTACCGACCAACTTAGTTATACTGTTTTTCCATTACTGCACAGCTAGTTATATTGTTGCTTCATGATTTCTCAGCTAACTAGATCATTGATTCAATTCGATTCCATTACTGATTAGCTTAGTTAGACTACTGTTTTGTTTAATTCCATTACTGTCATTTCAATGCCTACTTGGTTTATTTAGATTGTTGTTCGATTCAATTAAGATTTTTTTTTATTCCATTAGAGAAACAAAAATTCCTATTGCTTAATCTTAGGTTAAAAATCCATCCAAGTCACCCTTAATAGAATAAACAAGTTCAGGAAGTTAGTAAATTCTTCTTCACAACTGACAAGGATCATTTGTAGACCAGCTGAGGGAGCATTGTAGTTGTTAATAAAAAGTCACCTCTATCTGAACCAACATTTTTGCACCATTTCCGGGGAGAGTGTTAAGATTCATCTCCCTTATTTCATGTTTTCTCCATTGTTGTGCTGAATTGGGTATTGAAAACGAGAGGGAAGAACCTGCTTACCGGCAAGCAACATGCTTGCCCTTTAGCCCGCTGACCAGCAAGTTGTACAAATAATCGTAGGATAGGTGCTCTTGTTTTATGCCTAGGAAAAATAATATAGAAGCAATCCAAAATCATTCACAACCATCCTCACAACCCAAAGGACCAATGATCCTTGGGAGGACAACATATATAGACGAAATAATTAGGAAGGTTGAATCTCAGGCATCTATAGGACCCAGAACTATTTCCATTCAAAATCCTAATGTACTCCCTCAGGCAGCAGCCTCACCATCTGTAGCCTACACCGAGATTCACAACAGGACATAGGGGTCTGAGCAAATCCGACAGGCTTTCATTCATAGAGACATTGACCCTTCAAAAGAGGGAGGCTCTTGCAACTTGCAAGAAGGTGGGGGAGAAACTAGTGGAGGAATTCACATAGAGATATCAGAACCTAAGTCCCCTAAAGAACCAATCGAAACATAAGTTCTTAGAATTCTAGATCAGGGAAGTGTTGTAAAACCCCCACCACATTCATCTCCAAAACCTATTAAAATCTCCCCTCCAGATCAAGAAGTTCCCGAAGATTTCTGGCACCTCTTTGATCAGATGGCAAATAATCAAAATCAGAATCAAAGGCAGATATCAGCATTAGAGTACCCTATTGTTGATCATGCTGCCAATGCCCCTATGAAATCCATTCCCTAGCACAACATCCCCACCTTTCATGGGTTAACCATAGAAGATCTTGATGGATTCCTATTTTAATATTATGTCTTATCCAGAGGATATGAATACACCACTGATCCCCAGAAACTAAAATTATTTCCCTCCACCTTAAAAGGGATTGCTCTCCATTGGTTCATGGGATTAAGAGGGGGAACTATAAACAACTGGGACCAAATGAAGAATAATTTTCTTACTAAATACCAAGACTATTTTCGAACCTAAGATATAAGAGAAGAAATCTTTAACATGTCTGCAAAATACAATGAAACATTAGAGGAATACGTAGAAAGATTTCAATACAATTTACAAAGATCCCCATATACCACATTGTCCAAGGAAATTTTAAAAACCACAATGCTTAAAGGGATGAAGGAAGAATGGGTTTAAATGCTAAACATAATGGGGAAGGGAGATATTTATTAGGAAGAATATGACAAGATTATCTCCTTATGTATTAGATGCTCTCGAGGTAGCTCACGCAATAGACCTGTTGGGTGTGATTCTATGAAGAAGGATCTTAAGTAGACCAATGGCAATGTAACTAGGGTAGAATTTGGAAATCTGTTAGAAAATTTCAAAACTGACATCCTGGGTACTTTGAAAACGCAACTTGATTTTTTACAAGCCAAACAAAAACAAGCTATAGCCGAACAACCTGGCCATATTTTTCCCAAGATGTCGGAAGAAGCACAACCAGAGGGAGTGTCCTTTAGAAATGGTCCAGACTTGTGCTATCTTCACTAAGGATCATGCTATGGACTATTTTCCTTCACTCCCTGGGTTGAAATCCATCTATAAGGAAGCAGAAGAAGAAACATAGCCAGTCTATTTAATGAATCAACGTCGAAAATGGCAGCCACGGCCTAGCATGCCGCAATACCTACCTCAATACTTCCTGTTGCTGCAATACAGCCAGCAAAACCCTGCAACAACTTAGTAGACTCAAAACCCCTTCCCAACTTGGCCAAACCAAGCATTTCCTATACCACCTTGGCCTACATAACCTCCATCAGGAAGTAATTGGAAAAAATTCCCTAGTTCTCCCCCTTATTGGCAGAATATTCTGTATTAAAACCAATGGCCAAACCATCCTATTCAAAACACCAATTGGAACTCACAATGATTGACGGGGATGGGAAATATACCAGTAGGAGCAGGGACCCAACAATTACCTACTCCCTACCCAATTCAACATAACCAACAGCTTGCCATATGCCCTCAATTACCAGCCCAACCTAATCCAAACCCCAATAATAGACCGGTTCAACTAATTCAGATCATAGAGGATCCAAAACCCAATGACGAAGATAAACAATGCAACGAATTGAGCTTAAGATTAGGACGTACCATATTACCTGTAGAGGCCACAACTCCACCTTAGTCCCAAGTTGAAACATCCACAGGGCCTAGCTCAATGAATATAATAGAAACAAGTAAAGATAAGGAAACAATTGACCAACAAAGACCTGAAGAACATAGAATGACTCCACCTCCATTCCCTGAGAGATTAAACCTACCCAGACCTATAATCAACCCATATTTTGACATCCTGGGGGAATTAAGAAACCTTTGTATTAAAATTCCTCTTCTCTAGGCCATCCAAGACATTCCCATCTATGCAAAGACAATCAAGAAATTATGTGGAAAAAAACAAATTAGGAAAGAAATGGTTGCACCTACTATTCATGTGGTAGGAACACTATCTGACTTTCTATTAGGTAGAGAATCACCTGTGAAATATGAATACCCAGGAAACCCCATTGTAACAGTGTAAATTTCTGGACACTCATTTCCAAACACATTGGTTGACCTAGGGGCGCCAATTAATATTCTAACTACGGGAGCTTGTGAAAAACTAGGCATATCACTTTAGAACCTACAACCACACTTCTAGAATTAGTTGACAGATCTGTTATCAGACCAGAAGGTATAGTGCAAGACATCATGGTATCGATGGACTCATGGGAATAACTAGCTGATTTTTTATTCATTAATCCAAAAAAAAGGATGGAAGGGCACCCATTGATTCTTGGGAGGCCTTGGCTGGCCACAGTAGATGCTTACATAGGCTGTCGAACAGGTAACGTGACTATCACTAGAGGCAACTCTGTCAAAAATATCATTATTTATCCGCCTTCCAAACCAAGTCTGCCCACGATAAAAATTCACAAACACCCAGATACATATTGGGAGAAAAACATCCGTCCACCTCTGACACTAGCAGAAGCCCTCGAATTCAACGATCAAACTAAAGATGATGTGATCAATAACATTATGAATCAGCCACCCAAACCTAAAAAATTGAAATGCCAAATGATTAAAACAATCCTCGAACATGAAGAACAAGAGGACCTTGTGGTGGACTTTGAGACCCAACATAGCTCCACAGCCACTGTTCGTAACAATATACCTATTGAGATCAAACCAGGAAAGATTTTGAATATTAACAGTAGCCTGGATGGTAACCAAAGAAAGAAACTTATAAAACTCCTCTAGAAGCACCAGGGTGCATTTGTGTGGGATTACCAAGACATGAAGGGCTTGGATCCACAACTTTGCATGCACCACATCTATACTAATAGGGAGACACACCCTGTTAGACAACCCCAAAGAAGACTGAACCCGCATTTAAAATAAATTGTAAAGGAAGAGCTACAAAAACTATTAGATGTAAATTTCATTTATCCCATCTCAGACAGCAAATGGGTCTCCCCTTTGGTGGTCATCCCTAAAAATAATGGCAAGTGGAAAATCTACGTAGATTACAAAGAATTAAATAAGGAAACTTAGAAATATCATTTCCCCCTCCCCTTCATTGACCAAGTCCTTGACACATTAGCTAGAAAATGGTTCTTCTCTTTCCTTGACGGATTCAGCGGATGCAATCAGATCCAAATATCTCCTGAAGGCCAAGATAAGACAACCTTTACTTGCCCATGGGGCACTTTCACTTACAGAGTTCTACCATTTGGATTATGTAATACCCCAGCAACATTTCAAAGAGCCATAATTAGCATTTTTTCTAACTTAATAAATGAAGGACTTGAAATTTATATGGATGATTTTACAACCTAAGGGGAAGACTTTGATCAAGTGCTAGAAACATTAGACAAAGTGTTAGAATGATGTATTGCTACTAGACTATGTCTAAGCAATGAAAAATTCCACATGATGATGAATGAGGGGGTAATCCTAGGCCACTACATTTCTGCAACTAGAATACAGGTAGACCCGGCTAAAATAGAGGTAATCCTTCAGTTGGCCACACCTTGTACACAAACGGAGGTATGCAGTTTCCTGGGATATGCAAGATATTATCGCAGATTTATAAAAAAAAATTCACAAGTAGCTGCACCTCTGTATGCTTTAACTGGAAATGTTGAATTCCACTGGACTGAAAAATGTGACTCTACTTTTATAGACTTGAAGAAGTTGGTCTCAAAAACACCAATCTTGCGCGGTCCTAACTGGAAACTACCCTCTCATATCTCTTCTGATGCATCTGATACAGTAATAGGAACAATCCTTGGCCAAGAAGAAGACCAAAAACCTTATGCTATTTATTATATCAACAAAAAACTTACTCCTACCAAATTAAATTATACATTAACTGAGAAAGAATTCCTTGCTGTAATTTCTGCTATCAATAAATTCAGGCACTACATAACCATATATAAAGTGTTCTCGTACACTAACTACTCTGCTATTAGATATTTATCTAATAAACCGATCATGAATGGAAGAATAACTTATTGGCTACTGTTATTGTAGGAATTTGATATAACAATCAAAGACCATCCAGGGAAGGAAAATGTGGTCGCAAAATTCCTGTCTAGAGTCCCCAAGACAGATGACACACTAACAGTTGACGATCAATTCCCTGACGAACACCTGTTTGCTGTAGCGGTCAAAACACTGTGGTATGTAGATGTGGCAAATTATCTGGCAGTTGGGAAACTACCCAGACATTTAACGGCGAGAGAATGAAGATTTATTGTACAGCGCAACGCAATATTCTCTTGGATTGAAGGACACCTTTTCCATAAAAGGGTAGATATATACATACACAAATGTATAAGGGAAGACGAAATTTTTAATCCAAGTTGTCATTGATGGCAACAGGTTGATAAATAAGTCTAAAAATGAAGATGACCTTGGACACATAATTTTTTACTCTCTACACATAAATATTCAAGGTCAGTTATAAAAAAATATATTTTTGTCACCTTGGAGGCAGCCTATACCAATGAATCCTATACCATCTAAAAGAATATTTTTTTTCTTTCTAATGAGCCTTTACTTGCCCCGAAATTCCCAACGGTTGATGAGATATGGATTTTATAAGTGAAGGAAAATTAACCACAATGGTGAGCCGACCTATTCTTTTCCTTCATGTCAGCCTATTTGTAGAGACATGTCCTTTCATTTTGCTGTGCAAAAATCACTATTTATTAAATTTTTCAAGCTCATTCTTTACCAAGGAATTCGGTCACACATCTACAGGAAAGTGTAGAGTAAGTTCACATCTCATGAACCAAAAAAAACAAAGAGGAGAACAACGATTCTTCTTGGTCTTGAAGTTATTTAATCCATAAAATCCTGTGAAGACTTTCGGACTTATCACAGTGGATTCATTACAGTGTTTTGACCTCCTGTGGCATGGACTTATAAAAATCCAATTTGTGGTAAAGGAGCTCGGACCCTCTTCAACAGCAACAGTATTATCTTGGGACTGTATACATATCCCAGTTATGTTTTTAGAAAATTGTGGGCCTAATATGTGGGTTAAATTCTATTTTATAGAACTAGTAAGCAGTGCTTCAGTCTTGCCTTCAAAAAGTTTGAAATATCACTCAAAACTCATGACCTGTTGTAGCGTTAGGAGCTTGGATCAGTACCTACAGACTTCAGATCAGTAGATCTCAAGCTCGGTACTATTGCATATATATAGTGCCTCGAATCTGTGTATTCTTATTGCGAAACAGTGGCTCGATACTCATTACAGCAGCTCATATTTATCCTTGTGGTGGATCAACTTCTTCGAATTCTTATAACTTGCAATCACCTTGAATCTGAACAAAGTACTGTGAATAGCTGGTGGAGGGTTATACAAGTTAAGAATGTGAAATGTCTTGAACAATGAGTCTTGGAGCATATTTCAATAGTGAAGGCATTGACAGTTCTTTGAAGGTAGTCCTAGAGGCTGGTGTAGACATTCCCAAAGTAGAAGATTTGAAGATCCTTGAAGCAGAAGTAACTTGAAGAGAGTTGTTTGGAAGACCTAGTGCAAAACTTGAGCATATTATTGAAAACACCTTTGAGGAATTATTGAAGTCATCTAAAGACACTTGTAGAACATGATCTTGAGACACCATTGGAAACCATGATGTGGTGACTTGGAGGATTTGGTTGGGTATCATAGATCTTGTTGAAGACACTTATGTAAGTACATCTCACATTGTCTCTCTAAATATTTCTGAAGGATTGGTGTCCTTCAAGTGGGAGCTCCTAAACACAAGGTTGGTGCCTTGAGAAGATAGGGTTGAAGCCCTAGAGTTCGGAGCCTCATCAAATTCCAAGTTAGTGCTTGGCAACAGGTTGGTGCCCTTCACTCATATATTGTATACTATTATTAAAAAATGGATTTAAGTTATGGTTAATCATTAATATCATTATCATACACCTCTTTTTTTTTTAATTGTGAAGAATCTATTTGGAAATAATTAACAATTGAAAAGAAATATTGATTCACCCCCCTCTCAGTATTTCCAACAATTGGTTTCAGAGCCAGCTTCTTCAATATCAGCCTAACAGCTGGAAGAAGGATTCTTAGGCACAATGAAGAACATGGAAGCAATAGGGAAACTACCTATCTTTGATGGAACGAATTTTGGTTTTGGAAAAAGAGGATGTCTTACTATCTAATGTCTCTTGGTCCTAAATTATGGAACTCTATTCTGGATGGGTACAAAGCTCCCGCAAATCTTCCAATTGATCAATATGAAAGAAGAGCTTACATTGCTAATGCCAAAGCTTTAAATTCCATCACTAGTGGCATTACTGATTCCTAATTTACGAAAGTCATGAACTGTGACTCAGCCAAAGAAGTATGGGATAAGTTGGTTTCTCTATATGATGGTGACTCCAAAGTCAAGAAGGCAAAGCTTCATACCTATAGAATACAATTCGAGAGTCTGAAAATGGATGATGAAGAAGATATTGCATCATATTTCCTTCGAGTAGCAGAAGTGGTTAACTCTCTTAGAGGACTAGGATAAAATATTGAAGAAAGCACCATTGTTCAAAAAATCTTTAGATTGCTTCCTGACAGATTTGACTCCAAAGTAAGTGCCATAGAAGAAATGAAGGATCTAGATACTCTCAAGATGGATGAACTCCATGGAATTCGCATTGCCTATGAGATGAGGAAACGGAGTCCAAATTTCAAAGAAGCAGCCTTCAAAGCCTCAAGATCTACAAAAGAAGGAAAATGATGGAATTACAACATCGATGAATTTGATACTAAAAACGAATTAGCTCAATTTTTACGAAAACTAAAAAGAGGATCCAAGCTAAAAGGTAAGTACCCTCTTATTTGTCTAAATTGTGGAAGAGTAGGTCATTACGCTGCAAAATGTCCCCATAAACATGATAGTGATGATGAAAAGGACTCTAAAAGGATGATGTACAAAAAGAAAGGGTTTAATAAAAATAACTTCTTCTCCAAACAAGATGAGTCTGATGAAGATGAATTTGTAGTCATCAAAAAGAAATCAACTAGAAATATGCATCATCACAAAGAAAGAGATGATGAATTAGATGAGGAAAGTAATTATATTGGAAGCACAAAAACATTATTCATGGAATTTACAAATGATGATGACTCAGAACTGGAAGATGAAAGAAACATGGATAGTTTTTTGATGAATGCCATTGAATGATGCAGGAGCATTAGACCCGGAAAACTATTTTGTATTTTTATTAAACCCAGGGATCTCATGTTTGTGAAGAAATATTAATTTCTGAGTGATTAAATTATATTTTTAATTAATTATAGGTGAGGATTTGTTAATGTTTCCAAATAATTGGAAAACATGAGAAAAATTAGACTTGAGATATTTGAGAATTAATTATGAGGCCTAAGTTAGATTTAGTTTCAAAATTTTAGGGACAAATCTAGATGTACGGGTGTTGAGATATTTGAGGACTTTGTTGAGCTATTGAAGGGATTTGAACCTAAATTGGTTCAATTCAAATTGTATAAATTAATAAGCTTCAAAAGCAAAATAGATCAGGAAAGATAGAGTGATTAGAGGTGTGGGTTGGACAACAAAAGTTGTAAGCCTCCGGGCATTTTTAAGAGGGCCAATGATTTGAAAATCAGGCCAGGAACTGAGATTTCCATGTAAGTAAGTTCATTTATATTATATGACATAATTCAATTCTGAATTATGAGTATATGTTGATTAAACTCTGCAATAAATCATTGAATTAATAGTTCTGCATAGTATTGGAAATCTTGATGAAAATGTCGAGTAGGTTATAATTATAGTTTGACGACAGAACAATAATGAGTTGCATACATATTTGTGAAAACATATGAATGGTGGTGTATCAATCATTGTAAATATCGATTATGCAAGAGAGGAAGTGGATTTTTTTAACTCGGCCTTTGATACATTGAAGTGGCGCAGTAAAATTTTAATAAATAATTAAACATCCGACAGAGATCCTATTTATGTCAATCGTAACAAGAAGTGGAACGTTGTTGGTGGATATGTAGCGCAATGAAAGTTGAGTCGAAGAAGTGGAGCGCTGTGGGTGGATATATAAACATATGTTTGTTACATCATATTAATATATATGTATTTGAACATTGTTTTAACATGAATGGAATGCAACTACAGGATTAATATGAAAGTACAAAGTGGCAAATGAGCGTGAGAGATGGTGAAGGAAGGATAGTAAATCAAGGATTACGAGTCTGATTGAAGAGCATGTTCTGTAGGAGCGAAGAGATCTTTATTGCGAATATTGTGATTTGAGGATCGAAGGCGCAGTAGAATAATTGGCATTGTTTAAATGTGGATTCAATTTAATAGCAGTGTAATGGAATCCAATTCCATGAATGCTGTGTGGAAGGCGCAAGTCTCAAACCTTAAAATGAAGTGAAGAAACCTAGGTTTGCTGAATTAATGTTGGTCGGAATCCAATCCTATTCCGGCTATGATATAGTGGGAAGCTTGACTTTAATTGAATGCAGAGGTGAATCACAACCTTGACGTAGAAATAATTATACTGAAGAATTCATCTGTATGAATTGCAGTTGTGTAACCATAGCTTGGTCGAAACCACAGTGTAGGTGATCGAATGGTGAGTAGAAGATGTGTGTGTTATTTGATTTAGTTATTATTAAACCTGTTCATGCGATTGAAAAGAAATCATATTGCTATTTGATTTCATACTGAGTAAATTGAATCTGGTCGAAGACTTAGATGGATGGCTGAAGCGATGGTTTAGGAATGCGTTGCATAGCGTAGCCTGTAGTTTGAGTCTTGAATACAGTCTTGAATGAAGATGTAAGTTGTGCATTCAGATTTCTACAAATGTCTGAAGACTTTTGGAGTCAAACTATACATCGAATATCTATTCGATATGATGGATGTGTGGGTAGCAATTCAAGCTTAAGGCGTTGACCAAAGCCTATGGTAAATTTTCATAACATCGGTTTGTGTCATAATGTGAGAAAACCGTGTCACATAAAGTTTAAGTGGTTATAAATCTCCAAATTTTGGATTGAGCACATTAAGGTGAGGACGAAGTCCAAGTCCTTGGGTTATTGGAGCATGCAGATGTTGATTTGATTGGAAATTAATTTTAATATATGAGTTTGCCATAGATGAAGAAAAGGGAAACTCTCGTATACAGTGTTTGATTATTATTGGTTTTCATAAATCATAAAAACTTGTGAACATATGTTACAAGCTTCCGCAATTGATAGTGTGTGTAATTTCCCAGGCTTGGAGTTTTTATCTCGGCATTCATTGTGATGCATTTTTATATGCATAGTATTGGAGAGATTCTGGGTTTTGTAGGGTTCTCCTGCATCAAGTGGTATCAGAGCTGGAATAGCTCTGTGTGAAGATTCAAGTTTTTTTTAAATTGAATTAATTGCATGTGATGAATGAATATCAGATTTTGAAACTAATGAAGATGGCAGCACAGAGATGCAGTGCGGGTGAAAGATAAGTCAAGATCAACAGGATCTTGGAGGTGAGTTATTGATCATTATTATTGAACTCTGGTTTGAAGGTTATGCTTGACAAATTCAGGTTGCAAGCAGGTTGAATAAGTCTTAGTAGAAAGAAGCAAATCACAGCTGGAGAACAGTGATGAAGGAGTCCAGCAAGGGATTCTAAGAGAGAGTGGCAGAACCTGAAGATTCAACAGAGGTTGAATAAAGTTGCAGATGAGTGAAGCCTGAAGGAGCAGTGGAGAAATGATCGAAAGGTTCCAGCAGAGGACCGGTGATTACCAAAAGACCAGATCCAGAGGAAAGGATTGGTGAGGTAAGTGGCAGCAGGAGAGTTTGTTGTTGTAGAGGCTTGGTGCAATTCATGGGTGAGAAAATCATGGCGAGGAAGATGACTACTGAAAGTCATAAAGGAGATAGCAGAGGTTTAGAAAGAGGCCACAGTAGAAAGAGGGATAAAGATGCCAAGGTGAATGGCATATGGAAGCAGTTGACTGATGAAGAGTATGAGAAAGAGAAAGCTGAGATAGCAGTTCATCTTGAGTTATTGGTGGAATTTTTACGGGAAAATATGAAGGACCAGAGACATGGTTGGACCATGAAGAACAGAGTGAAGTGGCAGAGGCTACAATAGAAAAGAGATCAACAGATAAACATGCAGTTAACAGAAGAGCTGAGGGAGCTCAAGCAGATGATGGATGCACAGTTGGGGTGTACACAACTCAGAGCAGCTGAGTTGAAAGTGGAGGTTTGCATTGATGAAATAGAAGAGGATATCATTGATGATTTCCTAAACTATTGGGAAGATCTAGATCAGTTGGATAATATAAACCCTTGTAATTTTGTAGCTGACAATTGTGATGTGATTACAGGTTTTACTGAGGAGGATGTGCAATCTTGTGAAGCTGTCACAAGTATGGAAAATAATCTTTCAAAAGATAAATACTCTGAAGAAGAAAGCAGTGATGCATTTGTACTTGAAGTTGTTATAGTACAAGAGGAAGTTCTTGTGAATGAAGAAGAGGATCAGCTTGAAGAGCTGGTATATGAACCAATAGTTGAGACTGTTGAACTTTGTGATTTTCAAACCGAAGATTTGTCTATGAATGCAGGGACTGTAAATGATGATGAAATGCTTCAGCAATGCCACAGAGAAATTGCATTGTTGGAATACTTGTTGGTAAATTCATAGTATGATAGGGAGATTGCAGCAGAAGGCAAAGTTCATTACAGTGAACAAAAGCAGAAAGATATCATGGAGACAGATGATGTGAAAGGAAGACTAGTTGGTAGTCTTGGGAATTCTACAGAGAATTCTTTGGAAAGTTTGGATCAGTGTACTAATTTGCTGATAGTGGAGGAAAAATCAGAATAGCATACTGAAGTGCTGGCAGAGGGAAGTAAGGCACTAAGGCCTTATGATTTTTATTTTAACAAGTGTTTTGTGAATGCAGGTATTGTTGCAGATGTTGAAGAAAATTTGACTCAGTTGAGCACTCAAATGAAGGAAGAAGAAAATTCTTTGGAAATTTCAAATCCATGGGATGAGGACGTTATGTTGCCGGAAATGATGATGAATAGTCAAAATTCAGTGCAAGAAGAATCTCAATTTCAAGATTGGAAATTGCAGATGCAGAGATATGAAGATAGCGGAAAGGAGTATACAATGTGCTAGTCCAGTAAGTTGCCGATAGGAGAAGGTAGAGAAGAAGTTTTCTGTTTCAGAAAACAAGAGGGCATGGATGATTGGGTTGCAGTAAGAACTGAACAAGTAAGAACAGAAGAAAGCATAGAAGTAAGAACTGAGCGAGTAAGAGCTCAGCAGGCAGCAAGAAATAAACAATCTAAAGATTTATTGGATAGAGAAATTGAATTAATCAGAAGAACCATGTTGAAAGTATCTCAGAGGAAGATATCAGCAATGAAGAGAAGCAACAGCAGCAACGAAATGAATACAGAAAGAGACTGTGAAAGTTCAGCGAGTGGAGCAAGACAACATAAGATATGGAGACCTAGAGAAAAGCATCAAACAACAGATATAGATGATGAGTTACAGAACAAAGTGTGGGATCCAGGAGGACAAAGATTTAAAACGCATGATCAGGAGATCATGATCATTTTCAACCTTGGGAGTCTGATGCAGGAGCATCAGACCCGGAAAAATATTTTGTATTTTTATTAAACCTAGGGGTCTCATGTTTGTGAATAAACATTAATTTCTGAGTGATTAAATTATATTTTTAATTAATTATATGTGAGGATTTGTTAATATTTCCAAATAATTGGAAAACATGAGAGAAATTAGACTTGAGATATTTGAGAATTAATTATGAGGCCTAAGTTAGATTTATTTTCAAAATTTTAGGGATAAATCTAGATGTAGGGGTGTTGAGATATTTGAGGACTTTTTTGAGCTATTGAAGGGATTTGAACCTAAATTTGTTCAATTCAAATTGTTTAAATTAATAAGCTTCAAAAGCAAAATAGATCAGGAAAGATAGAGTGATTAGAGGTGTGGGTTGGACAGCAAAATTTGTAAGCCTCCCGGCATTTGTAAGAGGGCCAATGATTTGAAAATCAGGCCAGGAACTGAGATTTCCATGTAAGTAAGTTCATTTATATTATATGACATAATTCGATTCTGAATTATGAGTATATGTTGATTAAACTCTGCAATAAATGGTTGAATTAATATTTCTGCATACTATTGGAAATCTTGATGAAAATGTCGAGTAGGTTATAATTATGGTTTGACGGCAGAACAATAATGAGCTGCATACATATTTGTGAAAACATATGAATGGTGGTGTATCAGTCATTGTAAATATCGATTATGCAAGAGAGGAAGTGGATTTTTTTAACTCGGCCTTTGATACGTTGAAGTGGCGCAGTAAAAGTTTAATAAATAATTAAACATCCGACAGAGATCCTATTTATGTCAATCGTAACAAGAAGTGGAGCGTTGTTGGTGGATATGTAGTGCAGTGAAAGTTGAGTCGAAGAAGTGGAGCGCTGTGGGTGGATATACAAACATCTGTTTGTTACATCATATTAATATATATGTATTTGAACATTGTTTTAACATGAATGGAATGCATCTACAGGATTAATATGAAAGTATAGAGTGGAAAATGCACGTGAGAGATGGTGAAGGCAGGACAGTAAATCAAGGATTACGAGTCTGATTGAAGAGCGTGCTCTGTAGGAGCGAAGAGATATTTATTGAGAATATTGTGATTTGAGGATCGAAGGCGCAGCAGAATAATTGGCATTGTTTAAATGCGGATTCAATTTAATAGCAATGTAATGGAATCCAATTCCATGAATGCTGTGTGGAAGGCGCAAGTATCAAACCTTAAAATGAAGTGAAGAAACCTTGTTTTGCTGAATAAATGTTGGTCAGAATCCAATCCTATTCCGGCTATGATATAGTGGGAAGCTCGACTTTAATTGAACGCAAAGGTGAATCACAGCCTTGACGCAGAAATAATTATATTGAAGAATTCATCTGTATGGATTGCAGTAGCGTAACCATATCTTTGTCGAAATCACAGTACAGGTGATCAAATGGTGAGTAGAAGATGTGTGTGTTATTTGATGTATTTATTATTAAATTTGTTCATGCGATTCAAAAGAAATCATATTGTTATTTGATTGCGTACTGAGTAAATTGAATCTGGTCGAAGACTTAGATGGATGGCTGAAGCGATGGTTTAGGAATGCGTTGAATAGCATAGCCTGTAGTTTGAGTCTTGAATACAGTCTTGAACGAATATGTAAGTTGTGCATTCAGATTTCTACAAAAATCTGAAGACTTTTGGAGTCAAACTATACGTCGAATATCTATTCGATATGATGGATGTGTGGGCAGCAAGTCAGGCTTAAGGTGTTGACCAAAGCCTATGGTAAATTTTCATAACATCGGTTTGTGTCATAATGTGAGAAAACCGTGTCACATAAAGTTTAAGTGGTTATAAATCTCCAAATGTTGGATTGAGCACATTAAGGTGAGGACGAAGTCCAAGTCCTTGGGTTATTGGAGCATGCGGATGTTGATTTGATTGGAAATGAATTTTAATATATGAGTTTTCCATAAATGAAGAAAAGGGAAACTCTCATATACAATGTTTGATTATTATTGGTTTTCATAAACCATAAAAATTTGTGAACATATGTTACAAGCTTCCGCAATTGATAGTGTGTGTAAGTGCCCAGGCTTGGAGTTTTTATCTGGGCATTCATTGTGATGCATTTTTATATGCATATTATTGGAGAGATTCTGGGTTTTGCAGGGTTCTCCTGCATCATTGAAGAAAATGAGAATTTACAAAAGAAGATAATTTCTCTCAAAATAGAAAGAGAGGAAGCAAAAAGAAGGGAAGACTTCTTGAACATCGAGTTAAAGGAGAAGGATGATATCTGTGAAAAACGTGAAGCTGAAATAGTGTCCCTAAGAAAGGAATTAGAGCAAATCAAAAGGAGTTGGCAAAGCTCTCTAGATCTTGACAAGATTCTTAACATTCAAATACCTCCACATGAAAAGTCTGGAATTGGTTTCAAAGGAGAATCATCAAGTACGAAGAATAATACCAGAAATTATGCTGATGTACTCTCTTGCCATCCAAAAAAAAAAATCATCTCAGGAAAAAGGTCACATCTCAAAACCAAGATTTGAAAGAGAAACTTCAAGGAAGAATGTTGATTCAAGCTATGGATACTATAGCAGGTATCAAACTATTTTTCTTGGGCATTGTTACAATTGTAAAAACTTTGGGCATCAAGCTAAGCATTGCAAGGCTCATAAAAATGAAGCACCAAGATTGAATAATCAACCAAAGCAACTGCGTGGGCCTAAAGATCAAGAACAAATCAAAACTTATAATTACTTTGATCCTTTGGCTAAGTTTGATCCGTCTTGCTCATTATGTGATGATTATGATCATAATCAACAAAATTTCCCTCTCAAAAGGGAAAAAGCTAAAAACGGAAATATAAAAACTGATAAATGTGGCCTAGCTCTATGTGCTCATAGTGAAGAAAATCATTGGTTCATGGATAGTGGATGCTCGAGACATATGACAGGTGACCAAAAGAAGTTTATCTCATTGAACAAGAAAAATGGAAATGTATCCTTTGGAAGTGGATCTGCTAAAATCACTGGAAAAGGGACTTCTACCCTTGTCAATGGACTAGGAAAGGCTCAAAATACCTTGTTGGTAGAAGGGCTCAAACACAATCTCTTAAGTGTCAGCCAGATTTGTGACCAAGGACATAATGTTGTCTTTAGTACAAAAAATTGTGAAATAAGACACTCATCCTCAAACGATCTTGTGGCGAAAGGAGTAATAACATCAGATAATGTTTACATTCTTAGTATAATTCAAGAAGATAAATGTTACTTAAGTCAAACAGATGAAAGTTGGTTATGGCACAAGCGATTGGGGCATACAAGTTTTGATAACCTAGTCAACATCGGAAAAATTAATGCAGTAAGGGATATTCCAAAATTGTGCAAACCAAATCAAGTTGTATGAGGCCCATGCCAACATGGAAAGAAAACCAGAACTAGCCACAAAACTAAGGAGTTCTCAACAACAAAACCTTTGGAAATTATTCATGCAGATTTGTGTGGGCCAACCAAAACTCCAACTCTTCAGGGTGAAAGGTACTTTTCTCTATTTTTTGATGACTATACTAGAATGATGTGGATATATTTCATAAAATATAAATCCGAAGCATTTGAATGCTTTAAAAATCTTAAGGCTCTCATTGAGAATGAGAAAGATTCTAAGATTAAATGCCTTAAAACGGATAGAGGAGGATAATTCACCTCAAAAGAGTTCGATAAATTTTGTAAAGAGCATGGAATCTAAAGATAACTCTCTACTGCTAGGACACCCCAGCAAAATGGAGTAGTTGAAAGACAATGCTACTAGCAGCCGATTTGCAACCAAAATTTTGGAGAGAAGCAGTTGGCACCACAGTTTACACCTTAAATTGATCTCGACTAAGACAAAAAAATGAAAATACTCCTTATGAATTATGGAAAGGAAGACCTGCTTCAGTAAAATATTTCAGGGTTTTTGGAAGCAAATGTTTCATAAAAATAAATGATGACTCACCAGGTAAATTTGATTCAAGAGTTGACGAAGGAATATTTCTTGGATACTCCACTAGGAGCAAAGCTTACAAATGTTACAACTATCATCTACGAAGAATAGTGGAAAGAATTGATGTAAATATTGATGAAGGCCCTCCAGAAAAAGGAATTGAAGATCATGAAGTTGAGCCTTTCCTTGAACAAAGTGAAGAAGAAGAACCTGAAAAAGAAGAGGAGAATGAAGAACCTTGAAGAGAACCTCAAAATTAATCTTCACAAACTCCCTCCAAGATAAATTTTCTTCAAAGATATCATCCAGAAGAACAGGCATCGAAAATATAGATGAAGGAATCCAAACTCGAAGAATGATGATAAGCACCCCTAGGAAAAATGATGTGGCTTTACTATATTTAATAGAACCTGAAAATTTTTCTCAAGCAAGAAAATATCCTCATTGGATAAAGGCCACAGAAGAATAAATTTCTCAAATCAAGAAAAATAAGACTTGGCAACTGGTACCTCACCCAAAAGATAAAAATATATTGGACAAAATGGGTATTCAGAAACAATATGAATGAAGATGGAAAAATCATCAGAAATAAATCCAGACTTGTCTGCAAAGGATACTCATAAATCAAACGAATTGACTTCGAAGAAACCTTTGCACTAGTAGCCTGAATGGAGGTCATAAGAATGTTTCTAGCATTTACTTTCTCAAAAGGATTCAAGGTTTATCAAATGGATGTAAAATCAACATTCCTTAATAGAGATCTCAAGGAGGAAGTTTACATGGAGCAACCAGAAGGATTTGATCTTGCTGAAGGAAAAGACCTTGTATGCAAACTAAAAAAACCTTCTATGGATTAAAACAAGCCCCTAGAGCATGGTATGCAAAGTTGGATCACTATCTACAATAAGAAGGTTTCAAAAAGGGAGTGGCAGGTAGCAATCTCTACATGAAGATGGACAAGGAAAAACTTCTGATCACTCTTTTTTACGTTGATGATCTAATATTTTCTAGCAATGATGAAGAAATGAGCCATGAATTTGCTCTAAATATGTCCAAAAAATTCAATATGTCAATGATTGGTGAGTTGTCTTACTTTCTTAGGCTACAAATATCTCAAACCTCTATAGGCATGTTTATATCTCAAGCAAAATATCTTAAAGACATGTTAAAAAAATATGGGATGGAAGATTGTGCACCTATGAGCACAACAATGACCACAGATTGTAAACTTAGCAAAGACGATGATACCCCCAAAATATATGCAACTATTTACAGGTCAATAATTGGAGCTCTCCTATACTTAACTGCTACAAGACCAAATATTATGCAAGCAGTAGGAATGGTAGCAAGATTTCAGTCAAGTCCTAAACAATCCCATCTAGCAACTGTGAAAAGAATTCTTATATATCTGAAAGGAACGACTGATTTCGGTATTTGGTATCCTAAGAGTTCAACTCTTTTGGTGACAGCTTATTCTGATGCTGATTGGGCCGGAAGCGTGGATGATCGAAAAAACACAAGTGGAAATGCATTTTTATGGGAGATTTTCTTGTATCTTGGCCCAATAAAAAGCAATCATATATATCCCTTTCTATAGTTGAAGTCGAATATATAGTTGCTGCTGATTGTTGTACACAAATTCTATGGATGAAGGAAGCCTTGAAGGATGTCAACATAGAAACTAAGAAAACAATTACTATTTTTTGTGACAATACTAGTGCCATCAGTCTTTCAAAGAATCTGGTGATGCACTCAAGAACCAAACATATTCCAATCAAATACCACTTTCTCCGTGAGCAAGTTGTTGAACACAATATCAGGCTAGAATACGTCAATACAGAAGAGAAAATTGTGGATATCTTTACAAAACCTCTTCCATGAGAAGCATTTGAGTATCTTTGCCAAAAGATGGGGGTCGTTGCTCTTGCATCACATTAAATCAAGCAGCATGTCAGGGGTATAGTATGTTAGGGGGAGCAGCATGACACGGGCAGTACCTTGGCACCCCATTTCCATTGAGTTCAAAGGGGGAGAGAAGAAGAATATTTCCATCCAATGAAAAAGAGGGAGATTGTTAATCCAAGTTGTCATTGATGGCAACAGGTTGATAAATAAGCCTAACAATGAAGATGACCTTGGAGATAGAATTTTTTACTCTCTGCATATAAATATTCAAGGTCAGTTATAAAGAAAAAATATTTCTATCACCTTGGAGGCAGCCTATCCCAATGAATCCTAGACCATCTAAAAGAATATTGTTTTGTCTTTCTAACGAGCCTTTACTTGCCCCAAAAATCCCAACGGTTGATGATATATGGAATTTGTAAGTGAAGGAAAATTAACCATAGCACTGAGCCGACCTATTCTTTTCCTTCATGTCGGCCTATTTGCAGAGATGTGTCCTTTCGTTTTGCTGTGTGAAAATCACTATTTATTAAAGTTTTCAAGCTCATTATCTACCAAGGAATTCAGTCACACATCTACAGGAAAGTGCAGAGTAAGTTCGCATCTCGTGAACCAAAAAAAACAAAGAGGAGAAAAAAGATTCTTCTTGGGCTTGAAGTTATTTAATCCATAAAATCCTGTGAAGACTTTCAGATTTATCACAGTGGATTCATTACAGTGATGTGACCTCTCGTGGCACAGACTTATAAAAATCCAATCTTTGATAAAGGAGCTCGGACCCTCTTCAACAACAATAGTATTATCTTCAGACTGTATACATATCCCAGTTATGCTTTTAGAAAATTGTGGGCCTAATCTATGGGTTAAATTCTATTGTATAGACCTAGTAAGCAGTGCTTTAGTCTTAGCTTCAAAAGGTTTGTACTATCACTCAAAACTCATGACCTGTTGCAGCGTTAGGAGCTCGGATTAGTACCTACAGACTTTGGATCAGTAGACCTCAAGCTCTGTACTATTACATATATATAGAGCCTCGGATCTGTGTATTCTTATTCTGAAACAGTGGCTTGATACTCATTACAGCAGCTCAGATTTATCCTTGTGGTGGCTCAACTTCTTCGTATTGTTATAACTTGCAATCACCTTGAATTTGAACAAAGTACTGTGAATAGCTGGTGGAGAGTTATACAAGTTAAGAATGTGAAAGGTCTTGAATAGTGAGTCTTAGAGCATATTTAGACAGTGAAGGGATTGACAGTTCTTTGAAGGCAGTCCTAGAGGCTGGTGTAGACATTCGCAAAGCAGAACATTTGAAGATCCTTGAAGCAGAAGTAACTTGAAGAGAGTTGTTTGGAAGACCTGGTGAAAAACTTGATCATATTATTGAAAACACCTTTGAGGAATTATTGAAGTCATCTAAAGACACTTGTAGAACCTGATATTGAGACACCATTGGAAACCATTATGTGGTGACTTGGAGGATTTGGCTGGGTATCATAGATCTTATTGAAGACAATTATGTAAGTACATCTCAAATTTTCTCTCTAAAGATTTATGAAGGATTGGTGTCCTTGGAGTACGGGCTCCTAAACACAAGGTTGGTTCCTTGAGAAGATAGGGTCGAAGCCCTAGAGGTCGGAGCCTCATCAAAGTCCAAGTTGGTGCTTGGAAACAGGTTGGTGCCTGTTTCATTAAAAGGGTTGGTGCCCTTCACTCATCTATTGTATACTATTATTAAAAAAGGGATTGAAGTTTTGATTAATCCTTAATATCATTATTATACACCTCTCTTTTTTTTAATTGTGAAGAATCTAACTGGCAATAATTAACAATTGGAAAGAAATATTGATTCACCCCCCTCTCATTATTTCCAACAGAAATCTACAACATCTTACGCGCCTATTACGATGAACCCTATGGTGGCCACTTCACAAAATGATGGGTGGGGCATAAAGGGATGAAATTAGGCTATTACTAGCCTACGATTTTCAAAGACGCAAATAAGTATGTTCAAGCCTGCGATAGTTGCCAAAGAATGGGACGCCCAGGCCAAGCTGATGAAATGCCATTGCAGCCACAATTTGTGGTGGAACCATTTGAATGATGGGAGTTGGACTTTGTTGGACCATTCAATCCACCATCAAACCAAAAATCCCACATATTAGTTGCCACAAATTATGTCACCAAATGGGTGGAAGCAGTAGCCTTTTCAAGAGCCACGGAAGAATCAGTAATTAAGTTTCTCTTTGAACTATTCGTACAATATGGCCTGCCAAGGGAAGTGATAATTGATGGGGGGGCACAATTCACAGGAAATAAGATCATATCTACCTAAAGAAATCGCCATATCATTCACAGAGTTACATCTCCTTACCACCCACAGGAAAACGAACAAGTCTAAAGCATTAACAAAGTCCTAGAGGAAACCCTTACCAAGATAGTAGCGGCACACCGCCGATACTGGGCCACTAGACTACCAAAAGCCTTATGGGCTTATCAAACAACCTGGAAAAATACCACTGGATGCTCACCATATCAGCCAAAATTTGGGAGAGAACCTATCTTCCCTATCGAGTTTGAAATTAAAACACTGAGAACAGCCCAGGAAGTGGGATTGGACTTAACAGACGCTCAAGCTAAAAGAATCCAACAAATCAATGAACTGGATGAAATTCGACTAATTTCCCTACAACGAACAATGATCATTCAACAACAACGAGCCAAGTGGCACAAAAACCTAATAAAGAAGAAGGTATTTCAAAAAGGAGATTGGGCAGTCCTCTATGATTCCAGATTCCAAGACTTTATAGGAAAAATGCAAACAAGGTGCCTCGGTCCATATGAGATTCAGGAAGTACATAGCAATGGTACCCTCACCTTGATCACTATAGATGGGTCTGGCTCAACATTTCGATTTAACGGTGTAATATTCCTAATTAGACCAAGCTAATAGGAATATTCAATTTTGTTTTATTTTCTTTTTAAGAATAAAATTGTAAAGGAGGACAAAATAAACTCCTTAAGTAGCAAAATAAATCAATGCCCATATGAACATGGATAAATCTGGGCTATGCAAATAAATCACTTGTAGGTGTGAAAGGGGTTTGAGCTGTGAGACTAGGTCAACCTTGACCAAATCTACAGCGCTGTCTAGAATCAATGTATCTCTTGAAGGGACATCGTAGTTCTAGAAGGAGGACCCTAATGTGAAAGGAGCTAACTCATCAAGGTGGTTTAAGGTTTGCAAAGGCTTTCATCTTATAAAAGGAAGGGGAAGGTAGCAAGAGAAGGTTGTTGATTGATTATATTTCTGAGTATCTTGTCTGTTTAGACAAATACTATTCTCTGCTATTTAGTAGAGAATTGTGCTTCTTAGCACTTGGAGTTCCTATGCAGGGATTTCACCTCTTCCTTTGAGGATTCTTGTAGGAGCATTTTCCGAATTGATCCACTATCAGGCTTGAGGCCAAGCTCTACTTCCAATTGCAGCGCAAATCCAATGAGGGTTTGTCTGCTTTTGCAAGTTGCAGCAAGTGGGATTCTATATCTGTAGAGATCTAGCTTGTTTTGGGAGCCTCTTCTCATTGAGTGTGTATTTTAACCTCCTGGAAGAGTGCCACTCCTTTTTGTGCTTCAGATCTGTATCTTGGCAGCTGTCCATCTATGTTATTCAAGCTACAGTGCAGTTTTCATTGAGGAACTGAGTTATTTTCATATGAGGTTCTTTAGGGTGTTTTGATCCCAATTTTGATGAGAGATCTCTGGTGCTGGGCTTTGCCTTTCACTTTGGTGACCCATGGATTAGCTTTCTGGTCCATGTTCTATTTAGATCTGATCTATTGTAATGTAAATTCATATTCCGAAATTACTGCAACATTTTATAGATCTGCAACTTAAAACTCGGATCTACTCTTGTTTATGCATGATTTGGTCAAAACCCCAAGGGGATATTGTAAATAAGACTATCTAGTTTCTAGATCTAAAACAGATGTGATGTTTTGTCCATAGATCTGTCCTATATTTGAGTTGTAATATTCAGCTACTGCAACTCCTCAAAATAATGTTTTTGAGCCATTTTGGCAGTTTCTATATATGTTGCGGCCTTCTTTTATGAATATTTCTTGCTCTATTGTCTCATGTATTCTACTGTACATTAAAAGAGCTTCATTATAATTCTTATTTGCTACTATATACTCATAGAAAAATATATAATAAAATTGATTACACCAGAAACAAAGCAAGCAGGGATGAAACCCCTTTGTATGGAAGAATAAAAGGAGTAGAGTTCTCTAACATTCTTTCTCAAGCTATGCATGAGCTGAAGGAAGAAATCTGGGGGAGGAAGAGGGGAAGACATGCAGATCCCTCAGGAGGATCCTTACATAAAGTAAGCACCAGTACTTCCTACCATGTGTGTGAGCATTCAGCCACACAACCAGATCTGCAACGCTGGAGCATGCCTACTTTCTTGTCAAAGAAAGGAGGGAAGGGAGGAGCACCATAGGAGGAATCTCTTGGTGATTATCTCCAAGAGTATGAATCTTAATCAGAGAGATTCAAAGAGCATATCAGTTTCCCAGAGTTCTGTCATCTTAGAGAAGGAAGGAGATCCCGCAGCTATGATAGAAGAAAGGGTGTTTGCAACCCACCTTTGGTAGATTTTCTCTACCTACTTTTGATGGATCACGTGAAAGGTTAGCCCCATCTTGGGTAAGGGAGCTTGAAACATATCTACAGCTGCATCAATTATCAAAAGAAGAGGCCTTGAGAGTAGTAGCACTACACCTTCAAGGGAAGGCTTATGCATGGTGGTTGTTTGAGTCCTCTTCCTTGAAAGGGAGAAACATTTCTTCTTATGTAGGATTCACTAGGAGACTAGTGACAAGATTTGATGAGAGACATTATGAGACTTCTTGGGGGAAGCAGATCAAGCCCAAGAAATCTGAATCTCTACATAAATTGGAAGATTATAGGAAGCCAACTCCAGTCTTGAACATTGTTGAGGGGGTTGAAGGTTTGTTGCATTTTTTTCCAGAGGCAAAGGCCCCATTTCAACAAGATCTCTTTTCTCAAAGAGAAGACAAGAGGATTCCTTTCTCACAAAGAGATCAAGAAAAAGGATCTCTTGATGATGAAGCATTCCCCACTAATAAGGAGAAGAGAGAGAGAAAGAAAATAATATCCTCTAGCACTGTGAAAGTAGGAGGAGTTCTATTTTCATTTGGAGATGAAGGTGAAGCATTGGCTTCCATTAGAGGGATTCTTGCACCTTTGCAAGGAATTCCAAAGGCTCTTCCATATGAAGGACATGAGAAACATGTGTCTTTTCTAGAATACAATGAGACACAACAAAGGAAGGGTCACATAGTTGATCCACTATCAGAAGATGGGGCAAGAGCTCCAATCAGAGGCACTCTTACACCAATGAGAGGGGTCTCCAAGTTTCATGGTAATTCCACACAACAATCAGAGATGGATTTGCGTAGTGGAAAAAGTCATGATATGTTCCCATTTTTTATTCACATGGGAATGAGCCATGAGACATCAGTATCTTGTGGTATGCCATATGAAAAACCACCTGATTCATATTTGATGAACGATGTTTCAGACAGTGATGCTCCTTTCTTAGATCCAAAGGCGGAGGGATCACTAGAAGACAATGCTACAACGTTGAGAGTATGGGGAAGGTACAAATAAAAGGAAATAATTTTTCCTTTGACATCATTATCCATTCTCACCTCTTAAATTGCGTTGAGAAGATATGCTGCAAGGAGAAGAAAGGACACCATCATGAAGTATGGGGGGAAAGACTTGAAACAGAAGACAAACTTGCTTAAAGAAAACTCTTCCATTCATGAAGAGAGATGGTGGTCTCACATGCATGCTTTGGCAAGAACCAAGAGGTCTTGGACCGATGATAGCCTTCCATGGGAGACTAACTACCAAGAGCTTCCATCATCTTTTGAGCATGTGCATGAGCAAGAAGGGCAGCAAGGAAGGACTAGCAACCTTCCAATGCACACCTTGAACATGGATGATGTCAAGGAGGAGATCAACAACATGGCAAACACTTCAAATGACACCTATTAACACTGTCATTGTTGGGAACATTAGATCCCTATTGGAAATCTCAACTGTTGGTGGAATATTCCAATGATCTTCATACTTGCATGATTTTGGATGACTGGTTGCATGAAGGAAGCTATTCAATCCTTTATGGATTCATCTATAATCATGGTAGGATATTCTTATCTATAGCTTCCAATCTCAAGAAGAAGTTACTATAAAGGGCTTAAGAAGAGTTCAATTTCAGCCACCCCTATTCCATGAAGCTCAACAATACCATTTTGAGGAGCTACTATTGGGAGGACTTTGGAAGAGAACTTTATCAGCAACATGACTCTAAGGAAGGGTTGAATCAGCCCTCTCTTTCTTCCCTTGAAGAAGAGAGTAGATCTATGCACCACTCCATTAATATGAGGAGGACTGTTGGTGGAGAGAATTTTCATAGTACATGTGTTTTATATTCTAATTTCATGCATTCTTACACCATGTTATTTCAGGCCATGACCCCAAGGAGGAGTGATATACTTTGTAAATCTCATGGAAATTGTTGGGCCACCACAAATTCTGAATTTGGCCACTCCCTTGATTTGAAAAGGGAGATTTTTTTTTCATGATGGGTGCTTACCAAAGGCACCAAATATATCTCACATTTTCTGCAATAGTGAGATGACTTGGGCAGCAAGTAAGTGGTGGTAAAACCACTTACCACATCTTGGTTTGATGCAGGTAGGGGATACTCTATGGTGGTTCCACATGTGGGACTATGGTCCACCTCCTTCTTCGCACATTTCTGTTGGTTTGTACATTGTTTTGATCCCCTATATTGATGATGTGCTTATACTTTTCATGGGGATGGATGGGGGAGGGAGGGGAGGGTTGCATGTGCCCTATGGGATGACTACACTCCATGTACGTTCTGTTTTATAAGAGAGGGAATTGGGAAAACCATGATTGTTTCATGTGACTCATTGTTTCTTTATGGGGGGAGCTGTTTGCACTTCATGAGGACATTATGAGGACAAGTCATGGATGGATGGGTTGGTGATCACTTAGCTTATGAAAGAAGCTTATATTTTGTTTGTGACACCAATGGAGGAAGAGATGAGTTACAACACTAACCTTATCATTTGCTTGAGGACAAGCAACACTTTGGAGGGTAGGACTGTAATATTCCTAATTAACCCAAGCTAATAGGAATATTCAATTTTATTTTATTTTCTTGTTTAAGAATAAAATTGTAAAGGAGGACAAAATAAACTCCTTAAGCAGCAAAATAAATCAATGCCCATATGAACATGGATAAATCTGGGCTATGTAAATAAATCACTTGTAGGTGTGAAAGGGGTTTGAGCTGTGAGACTAGGTCAACCTTGACCAAATCTACAGCGCTGTCTAGAATCAATGTATCTCTTGAAGGGACATCGCAGTTCTAGAAGGAGGTCCCTCATGTGAAAGCAGATAACTCATCAAGGTGGTCTAAGGTTTGCAAAGGCTTTCATCTTATAAAAGGAAGGGGAAGGTAGCAAGAGAAGGTTGTTGATTGATTATATTTCTGAGTATCTTGTCTGTTTAGACAAATACTATTCTCTGCTATTTAGTAGAGAATTGTGCTTCTTAGCACTTGGAGTTCCTATGTAGGGATTTCACCTCTTCCTTTGAGGATTTTTGGAGGAGTATTTGCCGAATTGATCCACTATCAGGCTTGAGGCCAAGCTCTACTTCCAATTGCAGCGCAGATCCGGTGAGGTTTTTTCTACTTTTGCAAGCTGCAGCAAGTGGGATTCTAGATCTGTAGAGATCTAGCTTGTTTTGGGAACCTCTTCTCATGGAGTGTATCTTTTAACCTCCTGGAAGAGTGCCTATCCTGTTTGTGCTTTAGATTTGTATCTTGGCAGCTATCCATCTTTTTTATTCAAGCTACAGCACAATTTTCATTGAGGAACTATGTTATTTTCATATGAGGTTCTTCAGGGTGTTTTGATCCCAATTTTAATGAGAGATCTCTGGTGCTGGGCTTTACCTTTCACTTTGGTGATCCATGGATTAGATTATTGATCCATGTTATGTTTAGATCTGATCTATTATAATGTAAATTCATATTTAGAAATTACTGTAACATTTTACAGATCTGCAACTTAAAAATCAGATCTAATCTTGTTTATGCATGATTTGGTCAAAACCCCAAGGGGATCTTGTAAATAAGACTATCTAGTTTCCAGATCTGAAATGGATATGATGTTTTGTCCACAGATATGTCCTAGATATGATTTTTAATATTCAGCTACTACAGCTCCTCAAAATAACATTGTTGAGCCATTTTGGCAGTTTCTATATATGTTGCAGCCTTCTTTTTTGAAGATTTCTTGCTCTATTGTCTCAGGTATTCTACCATATATTAAAAGAGCTTCATTATAATTATAATTTGCTGCTGTATACTCATAAGTTAATCATATTTGATGGCCTCCTACTCATACTATCCAAGACTGCGTTATCTCTGAAGCAATTTTTTGTGCATAGTTGCAGCCCCTCTTGTAGGATGTTTTTCAGCTAGACTAGGTGGTGGGAGATCTTTTTACCACGCCTACGTTGATTTTTTTTTGCCTCCATTTTGGATCTAGACTCCAGATCTGCTGATCTAAGTTATCCAAGGGCTGTAAACTCATTTTTGTACATCAATCTCCTACGAGTGCTTTATTTCAGTAGGTTTGATGTGCTATTCCAGATTTGGAATATTACAAACGGGCACAGAGTACGCCTCTATCACAAACCTCTCACGAAAGAATATTTTTGTCAATAGGCACAAAACGATCCCACCATCCAATTTGTGGCACAAGGGGGTGAAAAACCCACAAACTCAAGTACATGAGACATCTGACACCATCATTTGTAAATAATGTACATAATTTTTTTGTTTGTTGTACATTCGTCCCATTTGCAATCCTATTTTCATTGTAAGATTGTGTCTTTTTGTTTATTTTTTTGTTCAATTCGCAGACAACTGTTGTTCAGTTTGCGAATGGATGTTGTTCAATTAAATTAAATGGCCATCTGCGGTTTCTTGATTTGTTGTTCAATTTATGAACAGTTGTTGTTCAGTTTTTGAACGGCTGCTATTCAGCCCAGATGAACAGCTATTTGTTGTGTTTTTTTATTGTTGTTGTTGAATTCGAGAACGGTTGCTGTTCAATTTTTGAATGATCGCGGTTCAACTAAATTGAAAAACTTTCCGCTGTGTTTTTTATTTTTGCTGTTCAATTTGAGAACAGCTGTTGTTCAATTTTTGAATGACTGTTGTTCAATCAAATTGAACAGCTTTTTGTCCGCGTTTTTAATTTTGTTGTTTAATTCGAGAACAACTGTTGTTCAGATTCTGAAAGGCCGCGGTTCAACCGAATTGAACAGCTTTTTGTTGTTTTTTTTTATTTTTGTTGTTCAATTTGAGAACAACTATTGTTCAATTTTTGAGAGGCTGCTATTCAATCAAATTGAACAGATTTTTCCCCGCGTTTTTTAATTTTGTTGTTCAATTCGAAAACAACTGCCGTTCAATTTTTGAACGGCCGTGGTTCAACCGAATTAAACAACTTTTTTTGTGTTTTTTTATTTTTCTATTCAATTTGAGAACAATTGCTATTCAATTTTTGAACGGCCGTTGTTCAACCAAATTGAACAAATTTTTGTTGTGCTTTTAATTTTGTTGTTCAATTTGAGAACAGTTGTTGTTCAATTTTTTAACAACCGCGGTTCAACCAAATTTAACAGCTTTTTTCTGTGCTTCTTAATTTTTCTATTCAATTCAGAAACAGTTGTTGTTTCATCTTTGACGACTGCTGCTCAACCAAATAAAACAACCATTTTTGAGCTCTTTTTTTTTTTCCAAACAATCTTTAAACAACTATTGCTCAATATCTCAATAGCCATTATTTTTATAATTAAGCAACCTTGAGTAGGGAATGACATTTGAAAGAGAGAAGGAAAATGGTAAAATTACAAATATGATGCCCTTTGGCACTATAATTATTAAACAAGAAGCTGACATCATGCACACATGAGATAAAATGCTAAGTCACACACAGTTCAAATATGATATCAAACAATTCAGGACCTTATAATGATATCTCTTTTTGCACTGTTCGAGTAATATTTCCCTACAACATGAAGAAATGGAACAAGGGGTATTAATGGTATTGGTTTTTCTGCTTCTCTCACCATCCCTCACTCTTAAGGAGTCAATGAGCCTCCCTTAACAATCATTGTGTGACATGCAAATATTTAAGAGGATAGGGGGTCTCATTACGAGCTAGCCTACCATGATCATAAGGATTGAACAAGTGACATGCCCATTATGGCTACCACGACAGGGTAATGACCTTCTCATCTATTAGAAGGACAGGAGGTCTCATCACGAGCCGGCCTGATCACTCTGTTACAATTCTAGTGAATGGCATTGTGACTATCTAGCTACCACACTAGCACAGTGACCTCCTTATAGATCAAAATGTTACAATCCAAAACGAAGTACTACATTTACATGCAAATCTTAAGAGAGGATAGGGGGTCTCATCACAAGCTAGCCTACCATGTTCATAAGAGTGTAGCAATTGACATGCCCATTATGGCAACCACGCCAGGTTAATGACCTTTTTAGTAACTTGAAGGATAGGAGGTATCATCACGAACTAGCCTAATCACTTTGCTGCAACTCTAGTGAGTGGCACCATGGTTACCTGGCTACCATACCAACATGGTGATCTCTCCATCAAATTGGCAAAACAACTATTCTTACATAGGGATCATGGATCATTTTTCGGGTTAAATAGAAACCTTGTCAAGGCTATAAACGCCTACTGGTAGCAGTGGCTCTGCTTGTGGTATGAAATAATGTTCCTTGAATAACCAATTACTGTTATCTACACCTTGTCTTCCATTTTTTTTACCACAAAGCTATTACTCGGGCGATCATGACTTACCATAAGAATAAATAACAAAGATCTGCTTACATATTTTCAACTTTGGCATGACAATGCCAATCATTACTTGACTAAGTCTTGCTTCCGTCATAACTTTTCAGTCATGCAAAGACATCATATCGCAATACTTACAATACTATTTTCTCTCGCTTTCTGGTCACCTCCACATAAGATACAATTATGAAAACTTCTAAATCTAACCTTTTGCTTCATATGTAGTAATTACTCAATTGTCGATCCTTCACACATAGATTTACCGAATTCTGACATTCCCATGTCCGCATTGATAACTGGCCAAATCTCTCCTGTACTTGAGGGCGTGGGCACCCTTTCTTCAAGAGAGGGGTGTAATTAGCCTTAATTTGGCAAGCATGTGAAATCCCTGCACAAATCTCGTCAGACACATCGATAATCACTACAATTAAGGCATGAATATTATTTACGCAGAACCGCTGTCTCTTTTCCACTTGTAGACAACACCCAGTTGAAACAACAGAGCCAAGAAGAAAAATAACCAGAGGAAAAGAGCATATTAGTTATGGGAGGAAATACCCTTCGAAGCGAGCCTTCAAATTTTCTAATTTCAGAAGCAGCAAGTGCCATCCTCCAGTGAGCTGGATGGCTGACATATGTACATAGACTACAAGGATCCAACACGAGAATTTCAATTGAATTTCTGCAAAATCTGCAGGAAGGGAAAACCAGAGTTAAAGGCCGAACTATACCAGTTACAGAGGAGATTATAGCAGAAGTTTCTGGAATTCCAGCGCAAGGGGAAATATGTGCAAAAAAAAAATCTCCTCCTGAGAGAAGCAGTAGCAGTATACCAGGACCCAAATGAACCATTAGAGCGAAAAAATAGAGGGATTAACCCTGCCTCTTTACACCATCCATGGCAGGAGCTGGCGGAATTCATCTAGAATTTTATTACATGCGAAGGACGTCGGGATGTGGTAAAACCTCGACAACTCAAACTTTTAGCTACACTCAAACAAAAAATTTCAATTAATCTACCTGCCTTTTTTAATTTCATATTGCATGATACTGATCTTCGATTGAGAAAGGCCAAGAAGCCCTAAGCAGTGGTTATTCACCAGGGCTTAATAAAATTAATCATCATTCATGAGCTAGATAGGTAGCAGATAGCATGGGACAATTTCGTCAACCCAGAAGCACAGGAACCAGAAGTAAACCTCGAGGGAACTAAAATTGAGCCCCCTAGGGTAAATCCTCCAAGAAGAAAAAGAACCTGAACCTCAACATCAGAGCCAAATAGGCAAAAACAACCCAGAACACCCCGGGGAACTTCGAACACCATAGAGGAAGCGGAACCATCCCATTCACCCTTGCAAGAATTTGAGGAGGAAATGTCCTGAGTCCTAGGGTAAATAAGGACAAACTATGGATTGAGAAACTCATTGGAAGCAGGGGAGCAAGAGGAATTTTCTGATAAAACCGCCTCCCCCAACAACTCTGGTCACACTAACATCCTACCTAACCAAGAGGAACCACAAGATGATGAGGCTCTGTCTCCCATTGATACTTACGAAGTATATAGTGATGGACAGGCAGAGGAGATATTGGAATCACAAGATGATTCAGGTGACACTTTCCTTGTGGAGTAGAGCACACACACACACAGAGCCCCTTTGACACCAGGAGGTAGCATCACTCCTCCTAGTAAGGGCCCTCACATTGAGGTCAATTCTGAAGATGTAATTAGAAACACCATTCTAGATGCTACCCCTGAAAAAGAGAATTCTATGTTAGCCCCCTAATTTTCTCTCTTTTTACCATCTTCCCCTTCCTAAATCATAACCATTGACCTCTATTTTACCTCTTTTATGCACCCTCATCTTGCACCAGTCGAAGCACGATGACATATTTCGTATAAAATTTATTTTTCATATTTTCAATTCAAATTATCATTTATTGATTATTTATTACATGATTTCTTACTTTTAATCATTCTTTGTAACTTATCGATATCTCCTATGTTTATTTGGTAGTTAAATTACTTACCATGACCGCTGATCCTAGTGCAGGATCGGATCTTGCACCATTGCCAGCACAACAGATCTGAACCTCCTTGATCACCGCCTCATATTAAGCCACTTCAGCGATGAAAGCAGAGTGATCCAAAGGAAACTGAGACCAAATATGTGGAGGGCGAAAGCTGGAGATTAGCTACGGCCAGTTCTGCTAACTGTCTAATTCTGAAGACCAAAAAAGCTAAATTCTGCATTCAGTTATGTAATAAGTTAAAGGATCTATTTTGGCCTTTGGCCAAAGGTCTATATAATTTAGAATGTAAATAGGATTAGGGGAAGAGTTTTTGATAATAGAGGAGAAAATAAACACAGCTGAGAGGCAGTAGCAAGTCGTTGTATTTTGCTATCGCCCAAATCTGGGCTGAACGATGCATTAATATATGTACTTGCCTCAGTGAATTAATAAAAGGAGCTTCGCCTCATGTTTCAAAAATTATGTTTCTGTATTGAGTTGATGAATTGATTAAGGTACTGAGCAGCATTTCCATTTAAAAGGGAAACGTGCTAGTTGTCTAGGGCCCAGCAAACCTAACATGTTTACCCCATTTCTTGTTTTCTTGTAATTTGTGTTTACATTGTCAAGTTTGATTTAATCTTAAGCACATGTATTCTTGTCTGAGTGCAAGCAGATCCGTTGTGTGAAGTAGACAAATTTCCTTTCCCTGCAATTTCTTTTCCTTCACTTAATTTCAGATTAGTTTTCCCCGCCTGGTCCAAGCAGGAGAAATAATCCTGCACCAGTGCACATTGGTGTGATATCTCTTTTTCTGCAATTCTGTTTGATTGGTTTTCCCCGCCCGGTCCAAGTAGGAGGAATAAACCTGCACCAGTGCACATTGGTGTGATGCAACAAACTTTCTTAGTTTAACTTCCCGCAACCCTCTTTCTTTCATTAAATGCTTATGATAGGATATATATATATATATATATATATATATATATATATATATATATATATATATATATATATATATATATATATATATAGATATATATATATCTATATCTATATCTATATCTCGTATATATATATATATATATATATATATATCTATATATATATATATATATATATATATATATATATATATATATATATATATATATATATATATATATATATATATATATATATATATATATATATATATATATTGATTGTTTCTTTATTTCTGCATTTTGTTAAGACGAGAAACATTCACTTTTTATGTGTGCAATTTGATTTAATAGTATAATATCACTTGCAATAATTAAACACTCATTTTAAGAATTAAATGCTAAGTGCAGGAAGCTCTAATCTAGTGCAAGAACTAGTTTCTTGCCATAGGATCTGAGTGCTTCGAACCTGAAAAATTTCAAGCCCTTGCATGAAGTAAAAAAACCTTTAGTAAAGACACTATCTATACCTTCTGCATAAACCTCTAATCCTGCACTACTACAGGAAATATTAGCGCAAGAAGGAAATATTTAAAGGAGCAGGTTTAAGGGCCCATCTGATGAGACTTCTAAGTGTCTTTGCTAAAGAAAAACATACACTCAGTAATTAAAAAATAATCAGCTATGGTGATTTCCTTTTATCTTTAATTCCCTCTTGCAAATGCATTCTTTCTTGTTCCACTCATAGATTATTTTTTGATGATTCAAGTTGCCTTCTTTTCTCTTTTTTTAATTTGATTGTGCAATATTTCTTTAAAGAAAGTAGGGATCTATATTAGAAAGATTCATACCATCTCTGGCATTTCCTGTGCTTCATATATAAGTTTACGAATCCCCTAGGTTGACAAATTAAGTGTTGAGGAGTTTGCTTAAGAGTAATTCCTGCACCCAACATTTTGGTGCCGTTGCCGGGGAGGCGATTTGATTTGGTAAGAATTTTCTGATTATACAATAGAGGTAAATTTTTTCCTTATTTCTGTTGTATTGTTTGGAAGAGCTTCTTTGAAGGAATTTTACTAGTGTTAATTGATTTCTGACAACATTTTTACTAGAGGTTGTTTGTTATTTTTCTTTCTTTTTTGAAATAAATGCCTAGAAAAGGTAAGGGTTCAAAGCCCACCAAGGGCCAAAAGAATTTTTCTCATATTGGGTCTCCTTCTATAAGCAGGAAACCTAATTAAATTCAAACCCATCATGCAAGAAAAATCCACCTGGATTCTAGTGTCAATAGCTCAGGTGTGGATCAACCTGTTGAGAGCGGTATAAGTAAAAGGGAAACAATGGTGGACCATGAAGATCATTTGGAAGGGACTGGTGAAAACCAAGTAAGTAGAGAACAATCCACTTTGTGTTTCCAATTGTGGATCCTAATACTGTGGTGCAAATGAAGAATATTCCACCATCAACTCTCCCTCATTTCCATGGTAAAGTTCATGAAGATCCTGACTCTTTTCTATTTGAGTTTGATATTCTGTGTAGAAGTTATGATTATTCAACTAATTCTCAGAAGTTACGATTATTTCCTATTACTCTCAAGGACTCAGCTCTACGCTGGTTTATGGGGTTAGGAGGAAACAATATAAACTCTTGGGATCAGATGAAGAGAGTTTTTTTATCTAAATATCAAGAATATTACAAAACTTGAGACATGCAGGATGAGATTTTTACAATCATACATGATGATGACAAAAATATTGAAGATTACCTGGAAATATTTATGTATGTTTTACAAAGGTCGAAACTTAAGTTTGATCCTAGTACTATTAGAACCTTGTTCTTAAGAGGACTTAACGATAATGCTAGAAATAATTTAAATTTGCTAGGAAAAGGTGATATTTCTTAGAAAACTTTTGAACAAATTTGCGAATTATGCAGGAAATTTTCAAGAAATTAGTATAGATCTGGTAGAGGAACTCGAAACATAAATAGAAAAACAGAATCTACTGATGCTATGATTGTTCGACTAGAAAATAAAATGGAAAACATGAAAATTGATATAATGAATATTGTTACCAAACAGTTAGAATCTTTAAAATTCTAGAAAAAACTCATGAAAGAACAAGAGTCATTATGTATTTTATGTCCTAAATGTAGAGACAACCATCCTCCTAAGGAGTGTCCTCTTAATTTAAAAGAAAATAATAAGTGTGCTATTTGTGCATAAGACCATGTCACAGAAAAATGTCCCTCTATACCTAGACTTAAAGCTGTATTTACAGGGGGACAGCCTGAAGCTAAATACTTGTATGCTATGGGAGCAAGAAGGAATTGGCCTCAGGTAGGTGCAGGTATGACTCCTAAATTTTATCCACATTATTTTGGTTGTAATTCACTTGCATATTAGTATCCTAACACTAATCAACAATGGCAGTATGGGAATCAATATCAGCATGGGCAACCTTCTCAACCATGGAAATAAGGTTGGAAAGGGCCAACTCATTTTCCATATTACCACTAGCCACCTATGCAGTCATATCCATCTACACATACACCTTATTCAATGCCTCAACTTCCGATTCAGACTACTCCACCGTTGCCTTTGCCTCCACCCTTTCAACCTCCTTAGTTTCCTGCTCAACCGATGCCCAATCCTAACAATAATAAATAAATGCAAATGATCTATGTAACAAACCCACCTTTACCATTTGAATATGAGTCTATTCCAGTTGGGATTCATGATATTAAATTAAGATCGAGAAGGACTGTAACATCAGAAAATCAGAAGCAACCTATGGTGATTGTTGAAGAGAAAGGAGAAGAGGAAACTCTTAGCCATTCTTCGAAAGTTTTCACTAAGCAGCCTCTACCCTCTGACTCCTTTCCATCTTCTTCCAACCAGCCTCCCTTCCCAGAGAGGCTAGTAATGGAAAGGAGTGATCCTATTTCTCAGATTAGTTTGGCATCTGAGCTTTAGAATCTTTTTATTAATGTACCTTTGCTTCAAGCCATTAAAGAGATCACTATTTGTACTAAGATTATTAATGAAATCTATCTCAACAAACCCAGGAGGAAGAGACTGGAACCCCAAACCATTCAATTTGTTGGTAAGGCAGCAGAGTTGATGAGGGGATGTGTATCTATGGAAAAATATACTGATCCCGGAAACCCTGTTGTCTCAATTCATATTGGTAATGTCCTTGTCTTTATTGTTCTTATAGACCTAGGGGCAGCCATTAATGTCATGACTAAGAAAACCATGGATCAAATTTAGTTATCTCATGTTCTCCCTACTCCCACTGTGCCTGAATTGGAAGATAGATCTAAAATTAATCCAGAAGGAGTATTGGACGATGTGATCATCTCATTAGATTCTTGGGAATATCCTGTTGATTTCATTGTGCTTCAGCCAAAGAACCAAGTAGGAGGACATCCCTTGATCTTGGGTCGACCATGGCTTGCTACGGCTGATGCATATATTGGATTTAGTTCGAGTGATATGTATATTTCACATGGAGATTCTAGGAAGAAAGTTACCTTATACCCCCCTGCTAGATCCATTCAGGACCTTCGAGATAATTTATGGTTGGATAAAAGCAGTGATGAGGAGACTAAACCCATTTCCCTTATCCATAATTATACTGGGTCTTTAAAAGAATATGAGAGTCAATATTTCCTGAATAATCTAGACACAATGCCTAATTTTGAGCCATTGAGCTAGATTTTCAGCCTAGATTTTCAAGATAATCATGATTCTCATTCTTCTGTACTGCTGCATTTGATCACTCCCTTGAGTACTCCTGAGCCTGATACCACTCTTGTTGATATTAGCCCTGGTAAATCCTTGCATATTAGTTCAGATTTGGACTCATCTCAGCAGGAGAAGCTTGTGAATTTGTTGCAAAACCATCTTAGTGCCTTTGCTTGGGGCTATGAAGATATGAAGGGTATCCCTCCTGAAACTTGTACACATCATATCTATATTCAGGAAGGAACCCGACCTATCCGAAAACCCTAAAGGCGAATGAATCCAACTCTAAGAGATATTGTGAAGGAAGAAGTACAGAAACTCTTGTATGCTAGTTTTATCTATCCTATTTCCAACAGTCAGTGGGTCTCTCCATTAGTGCTAGTCCCTAATAAATATGGAAGGTGGCATATTTGCATTGATTATCGAGAATTAAACAAAAACACTCTCAAATATTACTTCCCTCTCCCTTTCATTAACCAGGTGCTTGATACCCTTGCAGGAAAGAAATATTTTTCCTTTTTGGATGGCTTCAGTGGTTATAACCAGATATAGATTGCACTCAAAGATCAGGATAAAACTACTTTTACATGTCCATGGGGTACACTTACTTATAAAGCGCTTCCCTTTGGTTTATTTAATGCCCCGGATACTTTTCAAAGTGCAGTCTTGGCCATTTTTGTTGATCTAGAATTTGTAGAAATTTATATGGATGACTTTTTTTTGTTTGGTGATTCTTTTCAGGAAGCTCTCAAAAATATGGAGAAAGTAATTCTTCATTGTCAGGAAGCCCATATTTCTTTGAGTGACAAGAAATGTATATTAATGTGCAAAGTAGGAGTGTTACTTGGCCATTTGATTTTTGATAAAGGTATCTAGGTTGATCCAGCAAAGATTGAAATCATTCTGCATCTTCCTGCACCCAAAACTCAAAGGGAAGTAAGAGGTTTTTTAGGAAATGCTGGCTACTGTAGAAGATACATTAAAAAATTTTCTAAGATAGCTGACCCTCTTTTCCGACTTCTAGCTAAGGATAGTGAATTTTCTTGGTCTACAACTTGAAAACAGTTTTTTGAAAAATTGAAGGAGAAGTTGGTACAGGCACCAGTTTTGAGAGGTCCTAACTAGTCCCTGCCTTTTCACATTTCCTCTGATGCTTCAGATTTGGCTATTGGCACAGGTTTAGGACAAGAAGAAAATAAGAATTCCTATGATATTTATTATATTAGTATGTTGTGAAACCCGCTCCAAAAAGAGAAGAAAAGAGATATCAATGCCTTCGAAATAAGCCACTTCGAGGGGTGATCTGAAAATGGAAGGTACTTGAAAATGGTGCAAGGTATCTATTTTCATTTATGTAAATGAGTGAAAAAATAGTCTAAGTTTAAATCTGAAAATGTGAGAACTTCATATTTCTAATACAGAGATAGACTGTAGGGGCATTCACCGGATATTTCATCTTTCAAAGAAAGGATGAATCCAGAGGCTACCTGGCCCTCTTACAGACTCTTCCTAAAGAAATAATAGAAGTAAACACTCAGATTTGATTAAAATGATCTTGCTTTAAACTTGACGTTATGCGGAAATTTAGCTTGCAAATGGTGTATGTCTTTTCACTGTTTATGTATCTTAAGTGTAATTATTTTTGCTGAAACTTAGCATGGGTATCAGCAACAATATTCAGCAATATAATATCAAAAAACAACAGCAATATGATATAGGAGTTCACCCCAACTCTTGGGCTACATCTCCTGGATCAAGCCTCCCAAAATGGGCTTGTCCTCTTGTATTAAAATCTCTCAAATGCAATAAAAGATTATAAGTGTCTCAATAGACAAATATTAATATATAAACTGATTCAGAAGGCAGGAAAAAGCTAAGAATTCCTTTTCAAATTCACTAAACAGTGAAATATTACCATCAATAGTGATTTCTTCATCAATGTCCTGCTGGTGCTTTGAACTTCTCTGTAACTTTTCGGGCTGTAGAAGTCCTCAAATGACTCTGAAACCTCTTCCAATGGCCCTAGTGTCCCTGAAAACTCTCCTAAAGGTTTTCGGCCTCTGAAAATCTTCAAACAAAGCTAAGACCTGTTCCAATGGCTCTGGAATGTAGGAAATAGTCGAAAATGACTTTTGGTTCACCAAAAAAGGTTACCCACAGCTCAACCAAACTCAAAACCCAAAATGGCCCTAGTGGCTCAAAAAGCTTCTCCGAAGCTAAACAGGTCGAAAATGAGCTCTAATGGCTCTGAAACCTATGCCATTGAGTCCAGAAGGCTGAGAAAATACGAAATCAAAAACAAATTCGTTCCAAAAGGTTGAGTAATGAGAAAGTTATGACCAAAACAACTTTGCCCCAATTTCCTCCACTAAATGTGAGGCAACTGCCAGTTAACTCCACTAAAAGTGGAAGTCCACCTAAATTTGGGAGCGCCTCCAGAATCTCCGCCATATTAACCTCCACTTAACTGAACCTTAATTAAATATTAAACTTGAGATTAGGCTCCTTAAGCACTCTTAATCATTAAGCTCTCACACTGGTCATATGATGAGGTTCCATGGGAGGAGGGTTGGCCCCTCCGTGCTCCGCCGGACCCACTCCACTAAAAGTGCAATAACTTTTTCATACGGTGTCCGTTTTTCAAACCGTTTGTAGAGTTGGGAGCATATTGCCAAGGCCTATCCCGTTGCTTAGGTTCCAAATCAATTTGAACACTTTCATTTTTGAGGTTTTTCCCAAGCTCAGATTTGAGCTCCTGATCACACCTCCCAAATGAGAGGCTTTTGGTCCCCAAAAGCTTACTGAAATGAAGAACTAAACTGTAGTATAGAAAATAAGAGAATAAAAATCCTCTTCTCTTCAGCCCTTAAAACACTTTTTCCTTACAAAGCAAGTGAATTTGAACCACAAATGAAAAGAAATTGACATTTCCCTTTCTGAATGCGCTTGTCCACAACTGTCTACAACTGACCTTCTTGAACCCACACAGAAATTTCTGGCGAGAAATTTACAGAATGAAACTGTACAACACTTCCTTGATCAATGATCTAAGGTGGCTCAAAACAAACAAGATATTACAGCATAAAATACAGGCATACATCCGAAATTTGCATATGTACAAAAGGAGTACGTCTTACTGTGTCAAGAAGTCCATCCACTTCTCACCAAGCCACTTCCATGGCGACTTTTTCTGCTGTAACTTTTCCTCATGTGAAACTTCCCTTTCCACATCGATAATGGAATCCATGATTCCACCTTCGCCAATATTTTTTTCCTCTTGCTGCATGTGCGTGGGACGAGTTGGATGCAAAGTCCAACAATGAGAGACAACATGTCCCTTTTTTTGGCAAAAAGTGCAATTCATATGCACATTCTTTGAAGGTAGTCTTTGCTTCATCTGCTTCTTGTGTGCCTTCTTCCTCATCTAGCATCTCGAAACATGATGGTTAAATCGACCACGAAATGTACAAGAAATCCTCTTATGCTGCTTTGCATGCTTGCCATAAGCTGCATGTCTACCATCTTCTTGCTGCAACAAAGGCCTCAAACAATGGTAAGGAAGATTGCCATCATGACATTGATTTAATTTAGAACTTGGGAGAAATATTCTCTTAAAATTTGCATCACATTCTTGAATGTGTGTGCTCAAAGCTTCGCCATTAAGCTGCTCATAGCCAAGACCAATATTTTTGGAACGCTCCACAACACAAATAGGCTCAACAATGCCTTGTGCATGCTTGCCCAAACCTTTGCCTTCTTGATAGCCCATTTTCAACATCAATTTGGACACAATACCTCTTGCATGCCTTTCAAAAGAACCAACACACTTTTCAATAAAGGAAACTGAAGACAAATCAGAATGATTTACCTCATGATTTACATCCTGAAGATGAGGTATTTTCTTGGACAAAGCTTCTTGAGCTTGAAGAAGCTGCAACTCTATATCATGCAGTCTTTGAAGAATGGCTTCTTTCTCTTCCTGCATAACTAGCAATTGTGCATGAAGTTGGACACTTTCCCTTTGATCCTCAAGGAGAATCTGCACCATGTCCTTCACTTTAAAAATCTCATTCTTCATGTCATCATTGAAGAATCTCGTGAAGGAGGAAACTTCACTTGTAGAAGAAGATGACATTATGTAAATGTTAAAACAACCAAAAATAACTTCCAAAGAAAATTCCTCAAAGCTTTCAATCAAACGACAAGATTTTAGGCAGATGTCAGTAAAGACCCCTTCTCATTCAAGCAACCATAAAACACAAACTTTTGGAGTTTGTTTTCCAAAGATAATCTTGAGGTAAATTGGGTAAGGAAAATAGTCTTCAATCCTTTCCAAGACTCGGCTAACAACAGCTATCCTTCCAACTCAAGAAAACTCATACATGCAACCATTTTGCAACCAATAAAACAGTAAATCTCTTACACTGTTTTAAAAACTTTTGTACCATAAGGAATGCTCAACCCGAGCTCTGATACCATCTGATCTAAAAATGGAAGGTACTTGAAAAGGGTGCAAGGTATCCATTTTCATTTATGTAAATGAGTGCAAAAATACTCTAAGTTTAAATCTGAAAATGTGAGAACTTCATATTTCTAATACAGAGATAGACTGTAGGGGCATTCACCGAATATTTCACCTTTCAAAGAAAGGATGAATCCATAGGCTACCTAGCCCTCTTACAGACTCTTCCTAAAGAAATAATAGAAGTAAACACTCAGATTTGATTAAAATGATCTTGCTTTAAACTTGACGTTATGCAGAAATTTAGCTTGCAAATGGTGTATGTATTTTCACTGTTTATGTATCTTAAGTGTAATTATTTTTGCCGAAACTTAGCATGGGTATCAGCAACAATATTCAGCAATATAATATAAAAAAAAAACAGCAATATGATATAGGATTTCACCCCAACTCTTGGGCTACATCTCCTAGATCAAGCCTCCCAAAATGGGCTTGTCCTCTTGTATTAAAAGCTCTCAAATGCAATACAAGATTATAAGTGTCTCAATAGACAAATATGAATATATAAACTGATTCAGAAGGCAGGAAAAAGCTAAGAATTCCTTTTCAAATTCACTAAACAGTGAAAGATTACCATCAACAGTGATTTCTTCATCAATGTCCTACTGGTGCTTTGAAATTCTCTGCAACTTTTCGGGCTATAGAAGTCCTCAAATGCCTCTAAAACCTATTCTAATGGCTTCAAAAGGTCGAAATTATCTGAAATAGAGCTTTGGTTCACCTCCAACTGATAACCACAACTCCAAATAGCTCCAAACCCAAAATGGCCCTAGTGGCCCTGAAAACTCTCCTAAAGGTTTTCGGCCTCTGAAAATATTCAAAAAGAGCTAAGAACTATTCCAATGGCTCTAGAATGCAGGAAATAGTCGAAAATTTCTTTTGGTTCACCAAAAAAGGTTACCCATAGCTCAACCAAACTTAAAACCCAAAATGGCCCTAGTGGCTCAAAAAGCTTCTCCGAAGCTACACAGGTCGAAAATGAGCTCCAATGGCTCTGAAACCTACGCCATTGAGTCCAAAAGGCTGAGAAAATATGAAATAAAAAAAAAAAATCGTTCCAAAAGGTTGAGTAATGAGAAAGTTATGACCAAAACAACTTTGCCCCAATTTCCTCCACTAAATGTGGGGCAACTGCCAGTTAACTCCACTAAAAGTGGAAGTCCACCTAAATTTGGGAGCGCCTCCAAAATCTCTGCCATATTAAACTCCACTTAACTGAAGCTTAATTAAATATTAAACTTGATATTAGGCTCCTTAAGCGCTCTTAATCATTAAGCTCCCACACTGGTCATATGATGAGGTTCCATGGGAGGAGGGTTGGCCCCTCCGTGCTCCACCGGACCCACTCCACTAAAAGTGCAATAAATTTTTCATACGGTGTCCATTTTTCAAACTGTTTGCGGATTTGGGATCTTATTTCCGAAGCCTATCCTGTTTCTTAGGTTCCAAATCAATTTGAGCACTTTCATTTTTGAGCTTTTTCCCAAGCTCAGATTTGAGCTCCTGATCAAGGGGGCAACCTCCAATACATTACATGAATGAAAAATTCTTGGATGATACAAATTAAAAAACCTCCTTTATATATATAGGAGTCCATGGGGTCACAATGTAATCCTATTGGGGCCATAATGTAATCCTAGCCGACCTAAAAATAATAATTTAAGGGCACAATAATAACAATACGGGGGTTACAGGGGTACAATAATAACAATACGGGGGTTACAGGGGTACAATAATAACAATAAGGGGGTTACACTAACAGGGACCTAACATTCCCCTCTCCTTCAAAAATTTTTGTCCTCAATGCTTGAGTAGCTCTGGGTGCTTCTGTATTAAATTCTCATCCTCTCATGTAGAATCTTTAGTGGGTAAGTTCTTCCACTTGATGAGATACTCTGAAATTGATCAATTTCGTAGCTGTCTAGTTCTTGTTTCCGTGACCACTTCAGGTTCCAATATGATTTTTCCTTCCTCATCAAGTTTTGGCAATAATGTTTGAACTAGAATATTTTCACCTATAACCTTCTTTAAGCATGAAACATGGAAAATTGGATGCAATCGTGAAGAAGCAGGAAGCTCCAATTTGTATGCCATAGTACCAATCTTTTGCCAACACCTTGTAAGGACCATAGTACTTTGGCGATAATTTATTGTCCTTCTTAGCTTTCTTGAGGGACAGTTGTTTGTATGGTTGTAGCCGTAAAAATACCAGTCTCCTACATCAAAAATTCTCTTGCTGTGATGTTGATCTACCTGTTGTTTCATTCGATTTTGTGCCAAATTCAGGTTATCCTTTAAGAGTTGGAGAACTTCTTGTTGATGCTTGATGTGATCTTCCACTGCTTGAACCTTCGAATTTTCTCTTAAAGATGATGTGATGGATGGTGGATGATATCCATAAAGTGCCATAAATGGGGTCATTTTTGCTATAGTATGGAAGGAAGTGTTATACCACCATTCAGCGAGAGGTAACCACTTAACCCATTGTGTTTGTTTATCGGATACAAAACAACGAAGATATCCTTCCAAAAATTTATTTACTATCTGAGTTTGACCATCAGATTGAGGATGATAAGATGAACTATGAGCTAATTGAGTACCCAAACAAGAAAATAACTCCGTCCAAAAATTTCCAGTAAAAATGGGATCTCTGTCACTGACAATAACCCTTTGGTTTCCATGTAGCTTTTGAATTGTGTACATAAATGTAGTAGCAATTGTACTTTCTTTAAATGGATGAGATAATGCACAAAAGTGTGCATACTTGGTAAGTCTATCAACTACCACATGATGACAATCTTTCCTTCAAACTTAGGTAAACCTATGATAAAATCCATTGAAATATCCTCCCAACATTGACTTGGAATGGATAAAGGTCGTAGAAGTCCCTGGGTCTTAATTGTCTCAACTTTATTCTGCTGGAAAACCAAACATTTCGCCACAAACTTTTGAATATCAGATTTAAGGCCATCCCAAGAAAATTCTTTCTTCACCTGTGGTAAGTTTTTAAAAATCCTGAGTGTCCTCCTAAAGGAGAAGTGTGCAATTCCAAAAGAATATTTTGTTTTAGTTGGGAATTCTTACAAATATATAAGCGATCATTGTACCACAAGGAATCATTTTTCCAACTAAATGTATCAGATGTACTGGGATCTTGCTGCAAATTTTGAATGAGTGTCCATACTTCTTTTTCCTTCTTCCAATCATCTCTTGCTTCGGTTATCGAATCTGGTTGGATAATAGAAATGCCACAAAGTAATGCTTCCACCTCTTCATTCTTTCTTGAGAGTGCATCTGCAACAACATTAAGCTTCTCTTTTTTGTAGATTATTTCAAAGTCATAACCCAACATCTTTGTGACCCATTTTTGCTGCTCTTCTGAAGATATTATTTGTTCCAAAAAGTGTTTAAGACTATCATGATTAGTTTTTACCTTGAAGTGTCTTCCCATTAGGTAAGTTTGCCATTTCTTTAGTGGATGCAGTATTGATAACATTTCCTTCTTATAAATAGGTTTTTGTAAATAATTTCCTTTGATTGGATTACTTTCAAAAGCAATGGGTCTTCCTTCCTACATTAAAACTATACCAATTCCATTTCCTGAGGCATCACATTCCACAATAAAGGTTTTTGTGAAGTCTGGTGTAGCTAAGACCGGTGCTAGGAACATTGCCTCTTTAAGATGTTCAAAGGCCTTAGTTGCTTCAGGAGTCCATGAAAATGCATCTTTCTTCAATAATGTTGTTAGAGGTGATGCTATTCTCCCATAATTCTTAACAAACTTGCGATAATACCCTGTTAACTCGAGAAATCCTCGCAATTTCTTTATGGTTGTGGGGACTTTCCATTCCTTAATGGCTTTAATTTTGTTAGGGTCTACTTTAACACCCTCGTGAGATACAATATGACCCAGATATTCCACCTCTTGTACTCCAAAGAAAAATTTGGATGTTTTTTCATATAATTGTTTCTCTTGCAATAGTTTGAGCACCCTGTCAACATGTTCAACATGATCCTTCCAAGACCTGCTATAGATTAGTATATCATCAAAAAATACTAGCACAAATTTTCTAAGGAAGGGTTTTAAAATTGAATTCATCAACCCTTGAAATGTAGAAGGTGCATTGGTAAGGCCAAAAGGCATGACCAAAAATTCATAATGACCCTCATGAGTTCGAAATGTTGTTTTTGGAATATCTCCAGTCTTCATTCTAATTTGATGATATCCTGAACAAAGATCCAACTTGGTAAAATAAATTGCTCCATGTAATTCATCCAATAATTCATCAATAACAGGAATGGGAAATTTATCTTTAATGGTGAGCTTATTGAGCTCCCTACAATTCGGACACATGCGCCATGATCCTTCATTCTTGTGTCCCAATACTATTGGAGCAGAGAAAGAACTTTGACTAGGTTGAATTATACCCGCCTCTAACATTTCTGCAATCATATGTTCAATTTCGCTCTTTTGGACATAAGGATATCTATAAGGCCTGATATTTTGAGGAACACTTCTTGGAATCAAATTAATAGCATGATCATGATCATGAATAGGTGTGAGTCCTTTGGGAGTTTCAAACACCTTGGAATGATTGTCCAAGAATTGTTCGAGATCTATAGAAATATATAATTTTGATGTTGGAACTTCTAGTGAGCATAATTGTGCAATTACGCCTCAATGTTATTTCTTTAGAAGATTTTTCATGAAATTAGAGCTTATTATCTTTCTCGGCTTCCCTGAAATACCCCATAATTCGACTTCCTTTCCTTTTGAAAAAAAATTCAAGAAAAGTTCTTGAAAATTAAAAGCTACCATCCCCAAAGATTGTAACCATTGTAATCCTAGTACAACATCAGCACCTCCCATAGGAATGGAAAGCATTGGACTAGTCAATACATATTCCCCCATGGTTAGCTTGATATTATGGCATTTTCCAGAGCAATTTATAGTTCCTCCATTTGCAACCATCACTTGACATTCTGGTGTTGGGTATAGGAAACAATTGAATTCCTTGGCTACCTTACAATGAATAAAATTATGGGTGCTACCTGAATCAATCAACACTATTACCTTTTTCTTCTTGATTTGTCCTTCTATCTTGAGAGTTTGAGGAGTGGTAATTCCTACCATTGCATTACACGATATGGTCGGATTCATTTCTTCCTCTTCTAGGGCTGGTTCCTGGTGTATATCCTCTTCTTCTTCATTTTCTTCTTCCTCTTCACAATCTATGTAAAATAATTTCTTCTCAACACACTTATGACCTTTAGTGTATTTGCTATCACAACTGTAGCAAAGCCCTTTGCTCTTTTTTCTTCCAATTTTTGTGGTGTCAACCTTTTAGGTTGTGGAAATCTAGGCATAGCAACACTTCCTTCTTTATAGAAGTGAGTGGAGGATTCCTTCGCGCCATAATTTTACATTCAATTTTTCTTGCCAACTTGAATGCCATCTCCAATGAATCAGGTTCCAAAACGCGAACTTCATGTTGGATGTTATCCTTTAAAGTACCTATGAAGATATCAATCCTGTGTTCCTCTGGAATATCAGTTACCCTTATATTCAATTTTTGGAAGTCCTCAATGTGCTACCCCATTAAACCCTTTTGTTTGAGATTTATCAATTGGATGAAGAAGGTGTTGCTCTTTGTATCCTCATAATGTGCTATCATTTCCTCTGTAAAAATTGACCAAGTGAAAAAAATTTTACGGGAGAAAATCCATCGATACCATACAAATGTATTTTGTTCTAAATGTAAAGTTGCAATGCATACCTTTGTGTGTTTTTCACATTATGGAGATCAAAATATTGCTCCATCTGTAGTATCCATGTTACAGGATCCTTTCCATCAAAATTCCTCATATCCATTTTTGGAATATGGTGGTTCTTCCTGCCAACATTAGAGTTTATGAAGTCACGATTAACATTTGTTTTATTCTCATCATGAGTTACCTCTACTCATTTTTCACCATTAGGAAAAATTTCTTGTATCAACTTTGTCAAACCTTCCTATCTGCTTTTAGATCACTCTTCATGTTTTCCATGTTGTCTTTCATGTCATCCATGCCATCCATCTTAGCTTCCATGCCTTTCTTCAAACCATCCATCTTCACTTCCACGCCATCCATCTTAGCTTCCATGCCTTTCTTCAAACCATCCATCTTTGCTTCCATGCCTTTCTTCAAAACTTCCATTTCATTTTTTGTTGCACTTTGCGAGAGCGAAATTTGGTGTACTTTCTCTTGTAATTTTGATAGATGATGTTGCAATTCTTAATATTCATGAGTCATAGTAGAGCCTTCTGAAGGCTTAATGGGTGTTGAATTATTTTTACGGGGCATTTTTTAGAACCCAATAATAATATCTATTCTACAATATTCCCTTGGAATCAATTCAAGACTTACGCAATTCGGAAAAACAATACACACCTCTTTCTTGCTTTTGAAGAGATCGATATTTAAATTGGATTATCTCTGTGGTTACAGCTCTTCAATATCTGAAATTTCGCACTGAGGTAGCCTTATGAATCCTCTTTTGAATGCCACATGTCTGAGTTGATTTGGATTCTTCAAGGTAAATTTATGTCCAATCTCCCACAATGACCTAATTATGGGCTGTTTTAGTATATCTAACTTGTACGACTTTCCACGTGTCACTGTTTCATATTTTAGCTCTGAAATTGATAGCAAAGAAACTACAGTCCATGTGCTTATGGCCACTTTTTACGGCACTCCAATCCGATGCTCAAAGAGAGAGTTATGAAGCTTTTCCCACGATCACCTCTTTGAGATGAAATTAAGGAGCCTCAAAAAGCACTACATTCCACAGATCATATGTCTGAAAATATTGCAAACCAAGCTCTGAAATTTTGCGATGAGTTTCCACAGGATTTCCGCTTCGCGCCCTAAAAATTTCATATTCTGAACCTTCGTAGAAAAAACATTAGAGCGCAAATTCCATGATGACCTGTTTAGATTAAATTGAGGAGCCTACAAAAAGACCTAACTTCCACAGATCATATCTCCAAAAATATTAAGAACCAAGCTCTAAAAGTTTCTGACAATGTTCCTCAGGATTTCTGCTTCGCACCCTAAAAATTTCAGCTTCTGAAGCTTCGTAGAAAAAAATTTATAGAGAAAATTCCACGATGACCTGTTTGGAGCAGCAAAACCCTAGAATCCAAAGCTCTGATACCAAATGTTGTGAAACTAGCTCCAAAAAGAGAAGAAAAGAGATATCAACACCTTATAAATAAGCCACTTCGAGGGGGCAACCTCCAATACATTACATGAATGAACAATTCTTGGATGATACAAATTACAAAAACTCCTTTCTATATATAGGAGTCCATGGGGCCACAATGTAATCCTAGTGGGGCCACAATATAATCCTAGCCAACCTAAAAATAATAATTTAAGGGCACAATAATAAAAATACGGGGGTTACAGGGGTACAATAATAACAATAAGGGGGTTACACTAACAACAATAAAGGACTATACTAGTAATGTAGAAACCTAACATAGTAAGAATTTGTCTTCTGCTGAATTGAATTATAAAGTTACAAAGAAAGAGTTTTTAGATGTAATTTTTGCAATTAATAAGTTCAGGCACTATATTATAGGATATGAAGTATTTTTACATACTGATCATTCCGCAATTAAATATTTGATGAAAAAACTACTTCTGGGAAAACACCACCCCACTTGTCCACTCATGAAAAGCGGAATATTAATCAGAAAAGTGTTGCATATTCCGGGATTCGAGGAGATCTCTTTTGCAATGGTCCGGATCTGATTATCCGTAGATGTGTAAGAGAGGAATAAGTGTTTGACATATTGAAATCTGCTTATGATGAACCTTGTGGAGTCAACTTCGCTGATGAGTAGACTTCATATAAAGTATTGCGTGCTGGTTACTTTTGGCCTTCCTTGTTTAAGGATGCCAAACAGTATGCCAGGTGATGTGATAGCTGTCAACAAATGGGCCAGCCTAATCAAACCAATGAAATTCCTTTATGCCTCCAAGTTATGATTAATCCATTTGAAAAATGGGCTATTGATTTTATAGGGCCAATAAATCCAACGTCATTAAGTAAAAAAAATATTCTTGTTTGTACAGATTTTGTTACAAAATGGGTAGAAGCTAAAGTTGTTTCCTTTGCTACAGAAAAATTTGTTGTTGATTTTCTTTTTACCGAAATCTTTACTAGATCTGGTGTGCCTAGAGAAATTGTTTCTGAAAATGGTCTGTAGTTTATTTCTAATCTAGTGCAGGGTATGATGGAGCAATACAAGATCCCGCACAGGAAATCCATGTCGTATCACCTGCAAGAAAATGGCCAGGTGGAATCCACAAACAAAGTGATCGAATCCATTCTTACAAAGACAGTAAACATGCATCAGAAGGGCTGGGCTAAAATATTACAAGAAGCTTTATGGGCATACAGAACCACTTGGAGAAATAGCACGGGACATACACCATATGAGCTGGTATATGGAAAATAGGTTCTGTTACCAATTTAATTCTAGATCAAAACTTTCAGAACTGCAGTACAGTTAGGACTAGATCTCTCTGAGGCACAGCAATAGTTTCTTCTCCAATTAAATGAGTTAGATGAATTTCTTAGGGATGCTGTTCAACAGAACATATTAATTCAGCAGCAACACAAAAGGTGGCATGACAAGTCTATTCAGAAAAATCAATTCCAACTAGGTGATTGGGTGCTCCTTTATGATTCTAGATTTAAAATTTTTAAAGGGAAATTCCATACATGTTGGATGGGACCTTATGAAGTGATAAAAGTATTCGAGAATGGAGCAGTAGAAGTTAAAACTATTGATGGGAAAAATTCGGTATTCTTGGTAAATGGACACAGATTAAAGAAGTATTTTCAGCCACTTTCCAGGAAATATTTTACATAGCAAGTCCAATAGCAATTTAGGACGGTAGTGGTGAATGGTAATACCAACTTTTTGAAAATATGAGTTCTTCTTCTTCTTAAAAAAGGAAAAAAAAATTTTAAAAAAATTAAATAAAAAGTAAAGAAAAAAAATATTTTCTTGTAATTATGAAAATTAGTTTGCTGACATGATTTCAAAAGGATCAACCTGAAAACCAGCTTTCTGGCAGGAAGATCAAAATTTCTAATAAAAAGAGAATGTTGCTTGATCTTTAGATATGCTAGTGATCACCAAGTAAAAGCAGGTTCAGTAGAACCAACCTTTGTACGATTGGGGTAATTAGCATGGATATTTTTATTCAAGTAACGTTTAATTATCACTGCAATTATTTTCTTGCACCAGTGCAGACAGACCTTCCAGAAAATTTTCTGCCTTTCTTCATATCCCATTTCGTAATATTCCCTCAGTTTCTTCTTCAATCCCAAATGATTAACCTTCCCATATTCTTCTGATTTGCCCTGTCTGTTTCGTAAAACCCACCTTTACCCTTGAATTTTTTTTCCCTATCGCACTTCTATTTATCCTCTCTTGTGGTACTATTCCTGGAATCCCTATAGCAGAATTCCTTCCCATTCTGAAATTTCCCTTTTCCCACTTCTTTATTCCCTCATGAATTGTGGAATCTCATGTACAAAGAGAAAAAGGATATGCTCTGAAACATCAAGAAAGGGCGAAGCAAATTTCCAGTGTAAGTTGAGGAAGTCATTTTGGAATTCCAACCTATATTTTATTTAAAGTTCTCTGTTCTTTTTTCAGATATTATGCTTGCACTAGTGCAAGCATGTCATCCTATATAATAAGTGCAAGCAGAATGGTACCAGTAGAATAGCATAGTTTAAGTGGTGCAAGCATGCACCCTATCAGAAACAGAGTGAAATTTGTTCTTTTCATAGCATATGTCATAGCAAAGTGGTCATCATGAAGGTTTATGAGAAATCCTTTCACTTAGCCAAGAAGTACTTGTGTTATCATATTAACTAGAAGAAAATTATTTAAAGTACAAGGTGTTTTTAAGTTAAGAATCATGATAATTTTTTAATGAATGCTAAAGTTCTTTTTTTTTGAATTATGAAGGAGTGCGGGAATTTTTAAGCATTTCTTGGATATAATTTCCCTTTCCGCTATAATCCTAGATGTCCTTCACTCGTAATTATTACCTCACCTAGCCGTTAAAAACACCGCCGCAAGTACCAATCCGGCATGAACTCAAAGATGCCACGTATTCATGGCTATTTCAGTGGAATGAATGGGTGATAATATGGAAGGGATGGTGGATAGCTAGATCCCCATCTATAAGAACCAATTTTTCCCAGTGAGTGCATGTAAATTTTTTACTATTCATAACTGTTAAGTAGCGATTCTGCCTGTTCGAAGTGAACCTTCGTCCCTTAGTATGGTGGAATAGACTGCTGAGATTCACAATAGTCTTGCACTATTGCGAGACTTGGGCTTTCTTCAATTCTTGCAAAATTTTGATGGGCATGACCATGAAGTGGCCCTACAGTTTTCCAGAAGTTTCAAAAATGGCCGAGTACAAATTGAGCCTCTAGAATTTAATGTTACGGAAGAGTTTATAGCAATAGTGACAGGCTTGGAAAATACTGGTGAGAAATGGTTTAAAAATCAGAAACTAGAAAGGAATCAATGGCAGCATTTTTTCATCGACAGGAACATAAAGGTAGATTGGAAAAAAGGAATTCCACGTAGTGCCCTGTTGGGACAATGGTGGGACCTCCTTTTCATCCTACATAAATTTGTGACTTGTGAGGGAAGGTACTCCCTCACTTTTGTGTATCATTTTAGGATGTTGCAGCATTTCGAAGGCGGCCGACACGTCCGGTGGAGGATTGATTTCCCCTATTTTTTGCTTAAGATCTTGGAAAAAATTGCCAAATATGTGCAGGATGCACGAGCAGACCAGGCCGAAAAGAAATTATATCACCACGGTCTGATAAAAATTTTGGTCCATAAAAATTTAGAAATTAAAGGCATGACTTGGGAGGCACTGTTAAAACAACTACATAAAAATAAATCTGCTGGAAAGGAGATAGAGGACCCCGCCAGCACAAGAATGGTCTGAGTAAGAATGAATAGGGGAGTCCTTCTTGCACCAGTGCAAAAAGGAAATGACCCGGAAAATCAACAGAAGAAGGGGCCCCATCTTCAAATAAGAAGACAACTAGTGCACTTTTTGAAGAGACTTCTTATACACCACCAGTGCACGTACAGACCCCCGAAGAAGACAACCTGTCAATCCTTGCGAACGCAACAAAATTTGTAGAGGTTGAACATGACACTCTATTGGCCAATTTCATTAAAAAGGCCCAGAAAAATAATGAAGAATTTGGTGCAGACGAAGAACCACAGGATGCCAAATCCCCTCCTGCACCAGTGCAAGAAGAAGAAGAGTAAGAAGAAGAAAAGCAAGAAGAAAAAGAAGAATAAAAATAACCAGAAGAAGTGGAAGAACCAGAAGAAGAAGAAGAAGAAGAATAAAAGGAAGAAGAGTTTTCTGAAACCATGAGGGATAATGAGGTCCCTGAGGAAGACACAACCCCTATCGAGACAAAAGGTTTGGTAACTCCTACTACTCAGATAGCTGAACTAGAGCTTCAAGTATAGAACTTAGAGCAGCTCATAACTAAAGCATAGGAGGAGAAAGAATAGAGTAAAGAAGAATTAACTGCGAAGATCTAGAAAAAGAAAGGAGAAGTTAGATTTTGGAAGTACCGTGATGTGCAATGTTTTAGGTGACTTAAAAAGGTGAAAAAGAAGTTAAATAACATCAGAAAAAATAATTCTGAAACATTGCAAGCAGATGTCAGTATGTCGGAACAGGATTGAGCTAGAATGCTCAAAGTTTTGAAGGTTTTTTGCAAAGGTAAAGAGTTATGTTAGGACACACAACATCTTAGGGATGGGAGGATGTTAGCCCCATAATTTGCTCTCTTTTTACCATTTTCCCCTTCATAAATCATAACCATTTACCTCTGTTTTACCTCTTTTATGCACCCTCATCTTGCACCAGTCCAAGCACAGTGACATATTTCATATAAACTTTATTTTTCATATTTTCAATTCAACTTAGCATTTATTAATTATTTATTACATGATTTATTACTTTTAATCGTTATTTGTAACTTATCGATATCTCCTATGTTTATTTGGTAGTTAAAGTACTTACCGTGACCGTTGATCCTAGTGCAGGATCAGATCTTGCATCGTTGCCAACACATCAAATCCTTGCAGCAGATCTAGACCTCCTTGATCACCGCCTCGTCTTGAGCCGCTTCAGCCACGACATCAGAGTGATCCAAAGGTAGCCGAGACCAAATCCGTGAAGGGCGAAAGCTGTAGATTAGCTATGGCCAGTTCTGCTAACTGTCTAATTCTGAAGACCAAAAAAGCTAAATTTTGCGTTCGGTTATATAATCAATTAAAGGATCTATTTTGGCCTTTGGCCAAAGGTCTATATAATGTAGAATGTAGATAGGATTAGGGAAAGATTTTTTTATAATAGAGAACAGAAACACAGCTGAGAGGTGGTAGCAGGTCGTTGTATTTTGTTATCGCCCAAATCTGGGCTCGATGATGCATTAATGTATGCACTTGCCTCAGTGAATTAATAAAAGGAGCTCCACCTCATGTTTCGAAAATTATGTTTCTGTATTGAGTTGATGAATTGATTAAGGTACTGAGCAGTGTTTCCATTTAAAAGTGAAACGTGTTGGTTGGCTAGGGCCTAGCCAACCCAACACGTTTACCCCATTTCTTGTTTTCTTGTAATTTGTGTTTACATTGTTAAGTGTGATTTAATCTTAAGCACATGTATTCCTGTCTGAGTGCAAGCGGATCTGTTGTGTGAAGTAGACAAATTTCCTTTCCCTACAATTTATTTTCCTACACTTGATTTCAGATTGGTTTTCCCCGCCTGGTCCAAGAAGGAGAAATAATTCTGCACCAGTGCACGTTGGTGTGATATCTCTTTTTCTGCAATTCTGTTTGATTGGTTTTCCCTTCCTGGTCCAAGTAGGAGGAATGAACCTGCACTAGTGCACGTTGGTGTGATGCAACAAAATTTCTTAGTTTAACTTCCTGCAACCCTCTTTCTTTCATTAAATGCTTATGAAAGGATAAATATATATATTGATTGTTTCTTTATTTCTGAATTATGTTAAGACCAGAAAAATTCACTTTTTATGTGTGCAATTTGATTTAACAATATAATAGCACTTTAATTAATTAAACATTCATTTTAAGAATTAAATGCTAAGTGCAGAAAGCTCTGATCTGGTGAAAGATTTAGTTTCTTGCCACGGGATCTAAGTGCTTCGAACCTAAAAATGTTCGAGCCCTTGCATGAAGTAAAAAATCCTTTAGTAAAGACACTATCTATACCTTTTGCATAAACCTCTGATATTGCACTAGTGCAAGCAAACTGCAATAGTGTAGGACATATTAGCGCAAGAAGGAAATCTTTAAAGGAGAAGGTTTAAGGGCCCATCTGATGAGACTACTAAGTATCTCTGCTAAAGAAAAACATACACTCAGTGATTAAACAATAATCAGCTGGAGTGATTGCCTTTTATCTTTAATTCCCTCTTACTAATGAATTCTTTCTAGTTCCAGTCTTAGATTATTTTTTGATGATTCAAGTTGCCTTCTTTTCTCCTTTTTTAATTTGATTCTGCAATATTTCCTTTAAATAAAGTAGGGATTTATATTAGGAATATTCATACCATATCTGGCATTGACTGTGCTTCGTCTCTAAGTTTACGAATCCCTCAGGTTGACAAATTAAGTGTTGAGGAGTTTGCTTAAGTGTAATTCCTGCACCCAACATTCTACTCCCCTATCACCTACTGAATTAAGAATAGGTGAAGGTTCATACAAGAGGAGAACTGAGAAATTAAGAAAGACCTGCAAGATATTGGAGAAATTGGTGAAATATCTGAGGAAGCAACCAAAAAAAGAAAGGCGGGCCAAGAAGCCAAGAACATAAACCTCTATTGTAGGGGCTCAAAAAGAACCAACAAATACTGTTGAAAGTGAAATACAAACCAACTTAGCCAGCACTATGGAAACTGGAACAAAAACCAATTTGATAACCACTACTGAAATTGAAGTATAGACCAACCTGTTAGACACCACCGAGGCTGAAGTACAAACAGAACTCGCAAACAACATTGAAACATCCACCCAAACTGAGCAGAAGATTATGGAAGAAAAGGGGATCCAAACAGAGGAAGCCCATGCCTATGCCCATTTAGTAGAGATAGCTGCTAACCAAAGATTAAAAAATGAGCTAGTGCAAGTACGGAATGAACTAACACAGTGCAGAAAGGAGACAATGCCATTACGAAAATATCAGGCACTGCAAAATAAGTTCACTGACCTCTCTATCACAGAAGTTGAGACATTCACCCAGATTAGAGGAGAGCAGGCAAAGGTTAAAGGGGTACAAGAACAAGTAGAGCAAGCTAAGAATCAAATCTCTACAATTTTATCTCTATGTGATGATTCTTTATCATGCAGAGCTCCAGCAACCAACTATGCCTTGTCCAGAACAGGACGATATCTACTCTTGAAAGTTAAAGCTATTAGAGCAGGGAAATCCACTACCTTCAGGACCATAGAAGAATTTTTCCAATGCTGTAATGATTAGGATGAGGAGGTCCAGTGCCTCTTATGTGAGATCTACATGCATAAATTATTCTTAGAAGAAGACATTGGTAGAAACCCTAGCCCCTTCATAAGGGATGTAGAGCTGCAAGCCTTCCTTTCATTTTCCAAAAACCAGATCAGGTGGGCCAAAACCTACAACATCTTCCAGAAAAGAGAACATAGTCTAGATTTAAGGGTTAGGGGGGAGCCTACAAAACCCTTGAAACTGATCATCCAACATAAGAAATTCATGAGAAGGCCAGGTGTGAGGTCTAGGCTAGGACACATCCATAAAGATATCATAGAAAATGCATGAGAATACTTTGAGGACATTCGTGAAGCAACATTAGTAGTAGCCAAGAAATGGTGGATGGCCTCCACAAACAATGTGAAGAATAGGGAGCCATTCAATTACAGGAATTTCAAGGCTACTTCCTCCAGGTTCCGTACATACAACAACCAAGTCTACAGCATGGGGCCTGCCTAGTTGGGATGCAGATACATAAATCCTCTCCTCTAGCTTCCTCCTGAGGATTATAATCACAATTATGAATTGCCAGAGGGAGCCAAAAGTGCTGCCTTTGCACTCATAAAAAGAAAACAAGGCTTCAAAACACACAACGAGAAGGCCTACCCTACCTACTCCTTAACACAGCTACATCTTAATCATATGTTTGCATGAGGAAATGCAACTAGGTAAGTAGGGGAGTATGTTGGGCCCAAATTAAGGAATGATTATCACCCTGTAAATACTTCAAATTATGTTATAATTTCAAGGGAATCCCTCTTCACATTAACAATAAGGAATAAAAGATCATGAAAATGGGAATAATCGAACTAACGATGAAAAGGATGTTTTATAATAGGAAATTGACTTCTCTTATCTGCACATTCAGGAAATTAAGAATGCCTAGACCAATAGGGAATGGAAGCCAACCAACAGATGCGAGCATATGAAATCCTAGAAATTTCAACGGGCGGTAGAAGGCAAACGAGCAAATCTGAGTTCAAGAACTCAAACAACAACCACGCATAGTGGGCTATCATTTGAGAAACACTGTCGAAATTCTTGAAGATCGCCTTTAAAAGGGAAAAGGATAGAGGAGAAGAGGAGTTGAAAAACAAGATAGGAGATCCAGCTTGTAATAGACAAATCAGGAACAGTCTATCTAATTATGTTTTGTAACATCACTAGATGTGATATATAGCTTTGAAGAATCATCTTTTGAAGTTTTTTACAGGGCTAAGGCTTCTGGTGGTCTGGGCCCAACCTATGGAAGCTCCACATACGTTTTCATACTCTGAATAGTTAGAGAACCGATGCTTGTGATTCTGATGCAGTTGTAATGCATATCTCCATTCAATAGAAATAAAGGTATTTTTCTTTAAGATTATTAGAAACTGCATTCTTAGAGTAGGACAAGTGCAATTGTATTTTCCAACTTCCGGCAATGTTTTGTTAGATAGTTCTAGTTCCTTTGATGTCATTGCATTTTAACTACAGATCGCAAATAAGCTAATTTTATCATTATATATCTTTATGAATTGCGTTCTCTTTATATCATAAAGAAGTATTTAACCATTGATCAATGTTGCTTAATTAAGTCATACATAGATCTCCATTGTGTTGGAGTTCCCATGTTTTGGAAAGTTTGGCAGTACCAAAAGATGAGACAACATCAAAACCAATTTTAGACCTCAGGATCTAGCCCTCCTAGGTCCAGAGAGGGATCTCTCTATCAAGGCAAAGGTATAGGTCTTTGAAGTTTGTTTTGAAACGTATTAGGCTAGTTATAAGGAACAAGGTTTGTTTGTTTGTTTGGTTGTTGGGAAAGTGGAAGGAAGGGTTTAATACAAGACAAAGGGTGAGCAAAGAGGATTTTAGGCAAAAGAGAGGTAATTCAGAGAACACTCGAGACCATTGGGCAATGGAGTCAGGAAAGTGTTTACTTGCTATTTAGTATTCAATGCTTTCAATTGGGCTAGTCATCTAAAGCATAGGATCTTAAAGATGATAGTGTGATATGAAATGATGGGAAATAAGGTGAATGAAAAGGAAACCTCCAAGGTGACCACTTAGAAAGTAGATCTAGGGACAGGGCATGCCCTATGACACCTATGATCCACCTCCTAAAAGGTTAACTCTTTAGACAAAGGAAACACTAAAGATTTAAACACAAAGGTGAAGGCCTGAGATCAGAGAAAGGCTTTGAACTTTCAATGCTTCAACATCCAACTTAAGGGAACTTAGAAAGGTTCGATTGATTGAAAAATACCCTAGTCAGACAGAATCAAAATTATAATCTCCCAGTATCCCAATTCTTTCAATTAAAACCCAACAAGAACATCTAAGAACAGATTCATTAATTCATACATAAGCTAGCAGTAAATATTAGCCACTACACTAGTTAAATTATCTTGAATCGGTGCTCAGATAACACATATAGCAAAAACATCAAAGGTAGGGAGAGCAGAAGCATAGGGTACCATGCAAGGGTATATCCTAAGCCAGATTTTTGATGCGTACCAGAGAAGTGAAATGAAATGAATTATAGAATGAAAACAGAGACAAAGTAAGAAAACATCACCGCTGCTTTAAATCGGGATCCAAAGAAATGTGCTTGTCATATTAAAGAGAAACACCAGTCATGTAAAACATTGTCCAACAACTTGATATTCAGTCTGAAAACATCTCCTCAGCCTATCTTGCAACTTTACACAGAGAACTATATCTAAAGAGAAACATCTTACAATTCACAGATATCCGATCAACAACCCTTACAATGAATTTTTCCTAAGTTCTTATAGCTGAAAGAGAGGCAGAGGAGGTAGATGAAACACTAAATGAAACATTAAAACAGAGTCGAAGAAGAGGGTCGAGGCCCATTCTGTCTTAATAACTATGCATTGATTTTTGCTACTCTTTGGATGAAAGAGTGGTCTTCGACAGGCTGAAATTTACTCCATGTGTGTTCTTTAATGTACTTTCGGCTGTAGTACTCTGTAGTACTATGGTGAATAAAAAAAAAGGTAGATAAATGACTTCAAGTCTTCCATACTACATAAAAAATTCTCTGGTAGCATTAGGACTTCTGTTAGGGTGGAAATCTTCTCATGGACACAATCTAGAATAAAAACAGTATGAGTACTTTGTCGTTTCTCGAGAGGAAACTTCTGCTGATGTGAAACATTGTCAATATAATTTTCTATGCTATAGGCCTCATTAGGCCTTCTGTGTTAATCATAAGGTCTTCAATCTGGTGCTTTTACTTTGAATCATTGAATTAAGGCTTGAAATCTTCAATTATAGGCATTAAACTCTTTGATTATCCACTGATACTCTTTGCTGCTTCATGACTATCTCTGTCTGTAAAATTTGAGCTTTAATGGAGTTGGAGAGGTTTAACAGGTTTGAACACTATTCTTTTATGGAAATATTTCATTCTAAACACCTTCCCAGGCATTTCTCTATAATCTCAGGCTCTGAAATGGCCTTCTCTGCACTCTGTGTCACTATAACAGTGACTGTGAACAATGGCGGTTTCCACCACCTGTACCCTGTAGAAACACACAAAATTGTTAAGAAATCCATGTGGTGGGAGGATGGATGCAGTGGAAGGCTGTGAGCATGGAAGCATAGCAGAGGAAAATGTTTTGGATGCAATGGAAAGTGGTGGAAAAATGCAGTGAAGCGGTGGAAAATTGATCTGGTGAAGTTTGGTGGAGGAATGCATGTGGACCGTTCGATTAGATCTAGAGGCGATGATCGACGGTGGAGATTAGCTAATGGAACGACTTTAGAAAGTTGGGCGAAATGAAATGAAATTTACGTAAAACATTAAAGTTTTAATGTTAGGCGGAATGGTATGAGATTTGACTTAAAACATTAGGCTGAGGCCTTCGGATGAAATACACTGAGAATCCGCAGAAAACATGTGAAATGGGGCTTGAATGGTGGGACCCGGTCATGAGTGGGGGGCAATTTGATATGGACCGTCAGATCTCAGGAGGAGATTGACAGCAGCGATGATCCGATGCAATGCCTTGGTAGCATGATGAAAAATTATGTATGGAACATGAGATGAATTGTGGGCTGTTGATATATACAGATCAACAGTCGGGATCTGTAGATGAGGCTTCGAGCAATAAAGTGGGGAAGTGGTTTTTTGGACTAAACCGTTGTTTTCGCGCGACAAAAGGCGGGCGAGGCGGTTTTCGCTTTTTGAATGCGATATGGATCTCCAGCTGACACGTGGCTTTCTGAAACTGCCCATATCGCGTAAATTCTAACTGTTAAAGCTCAGACACAAAACCTTCACGATATTGTTGTGGGCCATTGGATTAGGGATCATGAGATACGACGGCTGGAGATGGAGTGCAATACGAGAACGTGCGCGATTGGTAAAGTGGGGTCAAGCGGAAGGTGGTTTCATTGTGGACTATCTGATCAGTGTGATGGATGGCTAAGATCTGCAGAGGGATAACAAAGGCGGAGGATATGGTTAGTGGGCAGGAGAAATCTGTTGTGTAACCAGCTTCAAAAATAGAAGAAAAGAGATATCAACGCCTTAGAAATAAGCCACTTCGAGGGGGAAACCTCCAATACATTACATAAATGCACAATTCTTCGATGATACAATTTACAAAACCTCCTTTCTATATATAGGAGTCCATGGGGCCATAATTTAATCCTAGTGGGCCACAATGTAATCCTAGCCGACCTAACAATAATAATTTAAGGGCACAATAATAATAAAATGGGGGTTACAAAGGTACAATAATAACAATAAGGGGGTTACACTAACAACAATAAGGGACTATACTAGTAATATAGGGACCTAACATGCCCCTCTCCTTCAAAAAGTGTTGTCCTCAATGCTTGAGTAGCTCTGGGTGCTTCTGTATAAAATTCTCATCCTCCCATGTAGAATCTTCAGTGGGTAAGTTCTTCCACTTGATGAGATACTCTGAAATTGATCGATTCCGTAGCTGTCGAGTTCTTGTTTCCCTGACCACTTCAAGTTCCAATATGATTTTTCCTTCCTCATCAAGTTCTGGCAATATTGTTTGAACTGGAAGATTTTCACCTATAACCTTCTTTAAGCATGAAACATGGAAAACTGGATGTACTCGCGAAAAAGCAGGAAGCTCCAATTTGTATGCCATAGTACCAATCTTTTGCAACACCTTGTAAGGACCATAGTACTTTGGCGATAATTTATTATCCTTCTTAGCTTGCTTGAGGGAAATTTGTTTGTATGGTTGTAGTAGTAAAAATACCCAATCTCCTACATCAAAACTTCTCTCGCTGCGATGTTGATGTGCCTGTTGTTTCATTCGATTTTGTGCCAAATTCAGGTTATCCTTTAAGAGTTGGAGAACTTCTTGCTGATGCTCGATGTGATCTTCCACTGCTTGAACCTTCGAATTTTCCCTTAAAGATGATGTGATGGATGGTGGATGATATACATAAAGTGCCATAAATGGGGTCATTTTTGCTGCAGTATGGAAGGAAGTGTTATACCACCATTCAGCGAGAGGTAACCACTTGACCCATTGTGTTTGTTTATCAAATACAAAACAACGAAGATATCCTTCAAACATTTATTTACTATCTCAGTTTGACCATCAGATTGAGGATGATAAGATGAGCTATGAGCTAATTGAGTACCCAAACAAGAAAATAACTCCGTCCAAAAATTTCCGGTAAAAATGGGATCTCTGTCGCTCACAATAACCCTTGGGCTTCCATGTAGCTTTTGAATTCTGTCCATAAATGTAGTAGCAACTCTACTTGCTTTAAATGGATGAGATAATGCACAAAAGTGTGCATACTTGGTAAGTCTATCAACTACCACCATGATGACACTCTTTCCTTAGGACTTAGGTAAACCTGTGATAAAATCCATTGAAATCTCCTCCCAACGTTGACTTGGAATGGATAAAGGTTGTAGAAGTCCCAGGGTCTTAATTGTTTCCACTTTATTCTGCTGGCAAACCAAACATTCCGCCACAAACTTTTGAATATCAGATTTAAGGCCATCCCAAAAAAAATTCTTTCTTCACCCTGTGGTAAGTTTTTAAAAATCCTGAGTGTCCTCCTAAAGGAGAAGTGTGCAATTCCAGAAGAATCTTTTGTTTTAGTTGGGAATTCTTACAAAGATATAGGTGATCTTTGTACCATAAGGAATCATTTTTCCAACTAAATGTATCAGATGTACTAGGATCTTGCTGCAACTTTTGAATGAGTGTCCATACATCTTTGACCTTCTTCCATTCATCTCTTGCTTCAGTTATCCAATCTGGTTGGATAATAGAAATGGCACAAAGCAATGCTTCCACCTCTTCATTCTTTCTTGAGAGTGCATCTGCAACAACATTAAGCTTTCTTTTTTTGTAAATTATTTCAAAGTCATAACCCAACATCTTTGTGACCCATTTTTGCTGCTCTTCTGAAGATAGTCTTTGTTCCAAAAAGTGTTTAAGACTATCATGATCAGTTTTTACCTTGAAGTGTCTTCCCATTAGGTAAGTTCGCCATTTCTTTAGTGCATGTAGTATTGCTAACATTTCCTTTTCATAAATAGGTTTCTGTAAATACTTTCCCTTGATTGGACGACTTTCAAAAGCAATGGGTCTTCCTTCCTGCATTAAAACTGCACCAATTCCATTTCCTGAGGCATCACATTCCACAATAAAGGTTTTAGTGAAGTCTGGCGTAGCTAAGACCGGTGTTACGCACATTGCCTCTTTAAGATGTTCAAAGGCTTTAGTTTCTTCAGGAGTCCATGAAAATACATCTTTCTTAAATAATGTTGTTAGAGGTGCTGCTATTCTCCCATAATTATTAACAAACTTGCGATAATACCCTGTTAAATCGAGAAATCCTCGCAACTTCTTTATAGTTGTGGGGACTTTCCATTCCTTAATGGCTTTAATTTTGTTAGGGTCTACCTTAACACCCTCGTGAGATACAATATGACCCAGATATTCCACCTCTTGTACTCCAAAGAAACATTTGGATGTTTTTGCATATAATTGTTTCTCCTGCAATAGTTTGAGCACCCTGTCAACATGTTCAACATGATCCTTCCAAGACCTGCTGTAGATTAGTATATCATCAAAAAATACTAGAACAAATTTTCTAAGGAAAGGTTTGAAAATGGAATTCATCAACCCTTGAAATGTAGAAGGTGCATTGGTAAGGCCAAAAGGCATGACCAAAAATTCATAATGACCCTCATGAGTTCGAAATGTTGTTTTTAGAATATCTTCGATCTTCATTCTAATTTGATGATATCCTGAACGAAGATCCAACTTGGTAAAATAAATTGCTCCATGTAATTCATCCAATAATTCATCAATCACAGGAATGGGAAATTTGTCTTTAATGGTGAGCTTATTGAGCTCCCTATAATCTGGACACATTCGCCATGATCCATCCTTCTTGTGTACCAATACTACGGGAGCAAAGAAATAACTTTGACTAGGTTGAATTATACCCGCCTCTAACATTTCTGCAATCATACGTTCAATTTCGCTCTTTTGGAAGTAAGGATATCTATAAGGCCTGATGTTTGGAGGAACACTTCCTGGAATCAAATGAATAGCATGACCATGATCACGAATAGGTGGGAGTCCTTTGGGAGTTTCAAACACCTTGGAATGATTGTCCAAGACTTGTTGGAGATCTTCAGAAATAGATGATTTTGATGTCGTAACTTCTAGAGAGCATAATTGTACAATTACGCCTCGTTGTTATTTCTTTAGAAGCTTTGTCATGACATTAGAGCTTATTATCCTTCCTGGCTTCCCTTCAATACCCCGTAATTCGACTTCCTTTCCTTCTGAAAAAAATTTCAAGAAAAGTTCTTGAAAATTAAAAGCTACCGTCCCCAAAGATTGTAACCATTGTACTCCTAGTACAACATCAGCGCCTCCCATAGGAATGGAAAGCATTGGAATAGTCAATACATATTCCCCCATGGTTAGCTTGATATTATGGCATTTTCCAGAGCAATTTATAGTTCCTCCATTTGCAACCATTACTTGACATTCTGGTGCTGGGTATAGGAAACAATTTAATTCCTTGGCTACCTTACAATGAATAAAATTATGGATGCTACCTGAATCAATCAACACTATTACCTTTTTCTTCTTGATCTGTCCTGCTATCTTGAGAGTTTGAGGAGTGGTAATTCCTGCCAGTGCATTACATGATATGGTCGGATTCATTTCTTCCTCTTCTATGGCTGGTTCTTGGTGTGTATCCTCTTCTTGTTCATTTTCTTCTTCTTCTTCACAATCTATGTAAAATAATTTCTTTTCAGCACACTTATGACCTTTAGTGTATTTGCTATCACAACTGTAGCAAAGCCCTTTTGCTCTTTTTCTTCCAATTGTTGTGGTGTCAACCTTGTAGGTTGTGGAAATCTAGGCGTAGCAACACTTCCTTCTTTATAGAATTGAGTGGTAGGCTTCCTTGTCGCCATAATTTTACATTCAACTTTTCTTGCCAACCTGAATGCCTTCTCCAATGAATCGGGTTCCAAAACACGAACTTCATGTTGGATGTTATCCTTTAGAGTACCTAAGAAGAGATCAATCCTGTGTTCCTCTGGAATATTAGTTACCCTTATATTCAATTTTGGAAGTCCTCAATGTGCTGCCCCACTAAACCCTTTTGTTTGAGATTTATCAATTGGCTAAAGAAGGTGTTGCTCTTTGTATCCTCATAATGTGCTATCATTTCCTCCGTAAAAATTGACCAAGTGACACTTTTTTTACGGGAGCAAAGCCATCGATACCATACAAATGTATTTTGTTCTAAATGTAAAGTTGCAATGCGTACCTTTTGTGTGTTTTGCACATTATGGAGATCAAAATATTGCTCCATCTGTAGTATCCAGGTTACAGGATCCTTTCCATCAAACTTCCTTATATCCATTTTTGGAATATGGTGGTTCTTCCCACCAACATTAGAGTTTATGAAATCACGATTAACATTTATTTTGTTCTCATCATGAGGTTCTTCTACCATCTTTTCACCATTAGGAAACATTTCTTGTATCAACTTGGTCAAATCTTCGATGTCTGCTTTTAGATCATTCTTCATGTTTTTCATGTTGTTTTCCATGTTGTCTTTCATGTCACCCATCTTAGCTTCCATGCTAGCTTCTATGCCATCTATCTTAGATTCCATGCCATCTATCTTAGATTCCACGCCTTTCTTTAAACCATCCATCTTAGTTTCCACGCCTTTCTTCAAAACTTCCATGTCATTTTTTGTTGCTCTTTGCGAGAGCGAAATTTGTTGCACTTGCTCTTGTAATTTTGATATGTCATGTTGCCATTCTTCGACTTCATGAGTCATAGTAGAGCTTTCCAAAGGCTTAATGGGTGTTGAATTCTTTTTAGGGGCCATTTTATAATCCAATACTGATATGTATTCTACAATATGCCCTTGCAATCAATTCAACTTGATTCTTCAAACAAGACTTATGCAATTCGGAAAAAAAAATTACACACCTGTTACTTGCTTTAAGGAGCTCGATATTGAAATTGAATTATCTCTGTAATTGAAAATATTCGATATCTGAAATTCAGTCCTATAATAGCCCTCTGAAGCTTCTTTCAAATGCCACAGGTCTGACCTGATTTGGATTCTCCAAGACAAAGTTGTGTCCAATCTCCCACAATGACCTAATTCTAGACTGGTTCAGTAGAGCGAACTTGTACGACTTGCCACGTGTCACTGTTTCGTCCTTTGTCTCTGAAATTGATATCCACGAAACTAAAATCTGTGTATTTCAACCACTTTTTACGGCACTCCAATCCGATTCCCAGAGAGAGAGTTATTGAACTTTTCCCACGATCACCTCTTTGAGATGAAATTCAGGAGCCTGAAAAAGCACTACCTTCCACAGATCATATCTCCAAAAATATTGCGAACCAAGCTCTGAAATTTTTTGAAAAATTTTCTCAGGATTTCAGCTTCGCACCATATGAATTTCAGACTCTGAACCTTCGTACAAAAACATTTATAGCGAAAATTCCACGATGACCTTTTTAGGAGCTTGAAAAAAGACCTGACTTCCACAGATCATATCTCTGAAAATATTGTGAACCAAGCTCTGAAATTTTTATACAAGCTTCCTCAAGATGTTGGCTTCGCACCCTAAAAATTTCAGCGTCTGAACCTTTGTAGAAAACAAGTTATAGCGAAAATGCCACGATGACCTGTTTGGAGCAGCGAAACCCTAGAATCCAAAGCTCTGATACCAAATGTTGTGTAACCAGCTTCAAAAATAGAAGAAAAGATATATCAACGCCTTAGAAATAAGCCACTTCGAGGGGGAAACCTCCAATACATTACATAAATGCACAATTCTTGGATGATACAATTTACAAAACCTCCTTTCTATATATAGGAGTCCATGGGACCATAATGTAATCCTAGTGGGCCACAATGTAATCCTAGCCGACCTAACAATAATAATTTAAGGGCACAATAATAATAAAATGGGGGTTACAAGGGTACAATAATAACAATAAGGGGGTTACACTAACAATAATAAGGGACTATACTAGTGATATAGGGACCTAACAAAATCCTGGCCGTTGGATCAAAGGAAATGAACGGTCAGGATCTAATCGGAAGCAAAGGAGGCACGGGCCAACTCTCCGATGGGCTGAAGGAGCGATTGGCTCTGGACCGTTGGATCGAATTCAGATCAATAGCTGCAATTGGGTCAGAGGGTGACCAATCAACGAAGCAGGGCAGAGCAAGAAGGAATCTGGGCCATACGATCAAAATGGGTGGACAGCTCAGATTTAATCGGGGATTGGCCAATCGGGGCATCAGAATGGTGGCACAATAAAAAGCTCTGATTGGCAATGGAAGCGGCGCTGTGATGGCCATCGAATTGCTTTAAGATCAATGGTGGAGATTTCCCTTCGGGGGTTACACAGGAATGTTACTGGGTGCGTCAAAATGTGTGTGGAACCGTTAGATCTTTTCATATCTAACGGAGATCGTTTCAAATACATGATCGCATCAGAACTTTTTGTTTTACAAAGAGAATAAGTGCTCCGACCAATCCTTCCGATGCGATAAGTGCCTTATGGACTAGTGCTTGGTCTTAGCGCTCGGGTTCATGGAAGGGAAGTGGTTAGAGGCTGGTCGAAAGGGGCTAAGCATGTATATGTTAAAAAATGGGTTTTTAGCTTAAAAAACAGTGTTTTCAAGGCTAAACAAGGGTTTCGATAGGGGAATAAAGGTGTTTTAAAGCCAGATGAAGGGATTTCAATTGGTTTAAAAGGAAGAATTATATGGTTTGGAAGACTTAGGAGGGATTTTTGGGGGTTAAAGGAGGAACTATGAAAAGGGTAAAAAGGGTTAAAATGGGAAATTTTGCAGGGATACAAGGGGCAAATGGAGGCCTTTTCTGAGCATAATTTTTCCACAGAAAGTGAGGCTTTTGGGATGGAAACAGTAGTGAAGAACTATTCAAAGGCAAAAAACACACAGACGCTTCAAGGATGAGAGATTTTCATAGGAAATTTATCTCTTGAAGGCTCAGAAAAATACTTAGCCACCTATTTTCTTGCCAAAAAATTCATAGGTGGTTAACAGTGGCTCCACATGGGGATGGCTGCTTCTTGGAGTCAAGAATTTAGAAAATAATCTTTGGAGTAGGCCAGATGCCTGATCTTTGTGCCATATTTCTTCTTTGATTCAGCTACTACAAACATGATGGATATTAATCAGCAAAAAACATTCCCCAAACAATCTACCTACCCATCCTACAATCCTAATGTTTTTTCTTCAAGGTGCATTTGAATTTGCAGACCTTCTTCATCATTTTTTTTTTTTGAAAGCAGAAAATAAACTAGTCTAATTCTACCCTTATTCCTCCATAAGACCAAATTAAACTGTTAGCCTCATAGTTTCTCTACCTAATCTAATATCTGGTAGGATTAAACTGTCTAGAAAATTTATTCTCTACATTCTACAACAAAAATTCAAAAACAGTCAAACTAGGATTAGACAGGCTAGTTTGTTGTGGATCCAAGGCATAAAGACAACTGCACAAGGACTCAAACTGTAGAAACTTTAAAACAAAATATGAAGGCTTGAAATCTTGAAACTTTGAAACATCCTTCTTTTCTTTATGACTCAAGTTTCAAGCTTGTTAGAGTCACTTTCTCTTCTTCATTTCAGCTATGGTTTTTGGCTTGTTAGAGTTGATTATTCTTTCTTGTTTGCTTGTTCATATTTTGAGCATTTTAGAACCAGCTTCTTTTACTTCCTTTGGCTCAGGTTTTGATCATGTTAGAGCCAATATTTTTCATTTCATAGGTTCAAGTTTTGAGCATGTCTGAACCTCTCTTTCTCTATTTTTTGAAACATTTTCTCTTTTCCTTGAAAACGAAACACATCAATGGTATTTACAATGGAAATGAAACTGTAAACTGGAAATCAGCAGTAGTAATGCTTGAGCATCCTGCCATTGATAGGACCCCCAAAAATATCTGTACCATCTATCTCTTGCAGAAAAAAGGCATTTGGACCAACAGTGGCTTGGATGATGTAAGGACCCTGCCACAAACTGTCAAATTTTCCATGCTTTCCTTTGTCTTCTCTCATAGTGTCCCACTTTAAAACTTTATCTCCAATTTTGAAGTCACAAGCTTTTGTTCTTTTTTCAAACAACTTCTTTATATTTTCCTGCACTTGCATAGCTCTGTTGTAGACCTCTTGTCTTGTTTGTTGGAGATGAATTGTTTGATTTATCCTCCTTACCATACTGTCCTCTTCTGTCTGAATCTCTTGGAATAGTTTAATCACTGGTACCCCAAGGCTAGTAGGAAACACTGCCTCTGTACCATAAACAAGCTGATATGGTGACATGCCAATGGATTTCTTTGTTGTTAAACTGTCAGCCCACAAAGCATGCACTAACTTGTTATGCCATGACTTATTATTATCTTCAAGAAGTTTTTTGATGATGGTCACCAAGCTCTTGTTTGATGATTAAGATAACCCATTACCTTGTGGGTAATAATGAGTTGAATGACCGAATGCTATCTGATACCTATGACAAAAATAAATCATTTTCTTGGATCCAAAAGCAGCAGCGTTATCAGTGATTATATTTCTTGGGTAGCCAAATCTAGAGAGGATGTGGTCTTCTAGGAACTTAATGATGACAAAATATGTGGCATTCCTAGAAGGTATGGCCTCTATCCACTTTGTGAAGTAGTATGTGGCTGTAAGGATCCACTTGTGTTGTGTAGAAGAAGCAGGGTGTAATTCTCCTATGAAATATAGGCCCCATTGTTGGAAGGGAGCCTCAACAGTAATGGGTTGTAAAGGTAAAGGGAGGAGCTTTCTTTTGCCCTCAAAAATCTGGCACTTATGGCAGGCAATTATCATTTTATGGATGTCATTGAAAAGTGTAGGCCAGTAATAGCCATCTCTGAGTATTCTGTTAGCAGTGGCTTTCTATTTTAAATGACCTCCACACTCTCCTGCATGGAACTCCTGTTTAATCCTCTCTGATTCAGTTTCCGGCAAACATTTAAGCAATAGACCATTTTCATTTTTCTAGTATAAACATTCATTCAGTATGCAATAATTTCTGGCTTTTAATTTTTAGGAATATGGCCTTAGTCTTTGATAAATCATGAGGGGCATTGAGGTTTGTGAACACATACAGGATATCAGAATACCAAGGAGAGTTTTGAAATTGTTCTTCAACAGTAGGATCAGGCAATCCTTCATGTTCATCCAGGGCATCTACCATGTTTATGTCAAGGGCTTGTAGGTTTGATTCAACCATTAGTTGAGCCAAGCCCTGACCTTTGATCAGTTTTGTGGGTTTTATTTCCAGGTCATACTCTAATATTACAACAATCCATTTTCCCCTCTTTCCATCCGGATCTTGGGACAAAATGTCTTTAACCACTATGTTAGGCACGTATGCTATGATGTGAGAATGCAATATATACACCCTAAAGTCTTTCAATGCCTTTACCAAGGCATAGGCCTATTTTTCCATTATGTTATATTTCAAGGGTGCATCCCTCATAGCCTTGCTAAAGAAAGAAATAGGCTGTTCCATTCCCTGTAGATTTTTCTACAGCAGAACTGCAACCACTGTATGCTTTGAGGCAAAGGAAAATATCTGGTAATCTTTTGAGAAATCTGGGCTAATTAGGATAGGAGCCCGAGAGAGTGAAAGTTTAACTGATTCAAAATATTTTTTAGCCTCTACAGTCCACTTAACCCCTGCACCCTTTTTCAGCATGTTAGTCATATTCCTGAGGTGCTCAGCTAAGTTGGGAATAAACCTCCTTAAGAAGTTAATTTTCCCAATAAAGGACTGTAACTATTTTATGTTTCTCGGGTGACTGATCTGAAGTATTCCCTCAACTCTCTGCAGGTCTATCTTAATTCCCTTCTCTGATATAATATGGCCAAGAAGCTTACCTTCTTGAAGCCCGAATACAGTTTTCTTGGGATTTAAAGATAGACCGAACCTCCTACATTTTTCAAAAACTCTTCTTAGATGTTTTAGGTGCTCCTCATCAGTCTTGGAATAGACTTTTATGTCATCCAGATAGATGAAAATGAAGTGCCCTATTTCCCATGAAAAGGCTATGTCCATTGCTCGTTGGAAAGTCACTCCAGCGTTCATTAGTCCAAAAGGCATTTTTACGTACATAAAAGTGCCCCATGGAGTGGTGAAGGTCGTCTTGAGTTGGTCTTCTGGGAGTACTAAAACTTGGTTATATCCTGAAAAACCATCTAACAGGGAGATCCTTTTTGAGCCAACTACCCTCTGTAGGATGTGTCGCATCTTTGGTAAGGGATAATTGTCTTTAAGTGAGGCTCTGTTAAGGTTCCTGAAATCGATGCATAGTCTGATCTCACCTGTTTTCTTTCTCACAGCTACAAGGTTGGAAACCCAATCAAAAAACCTCACAGGCACTATAATTCTTGCCTCATACATCTTCTTGATTTCCTTTTCAACTAGAGGCAGTTGTTTCGGGTTAATTCTGTGAAGTTTCTGTCTGAAGGGTTTTTGGTTTTCTTTCAAAGGTATTTTGTGTTGTATAATGTTTGTATAGTAGGCCTTTAAGTCCTTGTAGCTCCAAGAAAACACATCAATGAATTCTTTAAATAAGTCAATATATATATATTTTTTCATTTCTGCGGGCAAGGAATTAGCCAATTTAATCATCTTAGGCTTATCTTTAGTGCCTATGTTTCATTCCTCGACATCTGAGTCTGAGTGTTCTATAGTGGGTTTTTTTGCTACATCGTCGAAATCAAAAAGGTCCTCTAAAGGTGCTAGTCCTCGGGGTATATTCTTATCTTTTGACTGCAGCACCTCTATTTCCTCTTTTACTGTGTTTTTATATTCTTTGGTTGGATTTCCAATTCCTTCAGTTAACACATTTAATTCTATGCCATGTTGTGATCTTTCTTCATCGAGGGGCTCTTCACTCAGGTAGCTTTCATCAGATTTAGAGTCTGAATCCGAGAATTCAAACTCATTCCTGCCAATCAGGAAATCCTCTATCTGCTTATCGCCCTCAAAGACCTGCCAATATTTCTCATTATCAGGCACTGCGGGTCTATATTTGGTTTGAATGATGATTTTTTTGTCACTAGGGGACTTATGATATGAACTAGCTATGCAGGCTAATCCATTCGCGATTATGTTCTGACTCCTAGGAACGAACACGAGTTCATATTCTACAAAGGTCTTTAGTAAATCCATAGCATCATTCCTGTACGCTCTCAATCTAGGGTGTTTAGCTGTATACCCACCTTTCACTTGTTTTATGATTAATTCAGAGTCTCCATGTACAGCTATCCTTCGGGTTCCTAGCTTTTTCAAAAAATTTAAACCTAGGATGAGAGCCTCATACTCTGTGATATTGTTTATACATTTGAAGTTCAAATTGAAGGCATGACTCTCTACATAGTCACTCTCTGTATTATGCAACCACACTCCCACTCCTGCAGTATTTCTATTGCAAGACCCATCGAAATTCATTCTCCATAAGGGATCATTTTCAGGTTTATTATCGTTTTCCTCCCTAACGTGGGTTTCACTGTTATGTTGTAATATGGGGTCTGCATCGTGGTGTGGAGTGTTTTTTTCTTCATGATGTGTGAGGAGTTCAGAGAGATGACTAGTCAGCTGTTTGCATTATGTTTCTTGTTTACTCTGAGTTTTAGTTTCAGTGCACTGTCCCAAGGTTTCTTCTTCATTTTCTTCTAAGTCTACGGTGGCCATTATGTTAAAATCTAGGGGCTCTACTCTATTGCTTGTATCTCTGTTTTCTAGCTCTGGCTCATCTATGAATTCATCATTGCATAGGATAAAGGAGTCCAGATCTGTATGTACAGAGTACAGAGGTGAATTCTTAGGCTTTTCAGGGCTGCTAACCATGAACTTCATTTGTACCTCTCTATACAGTCTTCTAAGCTGGCTAAAGACAGGGATTGTCGTGTACGAGCCATCCATCTGCATTGTACCCTCCAGCTTGGCTCCCCATGACCTGGATAGTAACATGCCATACTTAGGTGGCACATATGCCATTACAACATCCATAACCATACATTTGGCTGGAATCTGGGTCAATTTCACACACAGATATTTGATTAAGCCGAGGCATTTTACTCTACTAGAGTCTAATGAATATAAATATTTGTAAGGATGGGTTATCTCTAGGCCTAACCTCTCCAGAACTACCTTAGGCATTAGGTTGTGTGATGCCCCAGATTCATGCATTGCATTGTGAAGAATCTTGTCATGGATATTGAGGCTGATATAAAAAGGAGGTACTACCCATTCCTGAAACTTCCCTTCTATCTTTGGAACAAACAGAAGGGCTGGTTGATCATCACTTAGATTGACAGTGTCACTGTTTTCACCAAGATTTAAAGCTTTAAAATTTTGGCCTTTATATACATCCTGAGTGGCTAGATCAGAGAGTGGGACAGAGATTTTAATTTTAGCAATCTCACTCTCCAAATTGAAGGGAGACTGACTCTTTGTAAGACTCAACTCTGTTTTTTTAGCCACTAATTTAGTGGCAGAATCAGTGTGTTGATTCTCACTATGTACAGTGCTAGTAGCTGTTTTATCAAGAGCATTAGCTGCAATGCTAGTGCTGCTAGTTTGTTGACTTTGTTTATCAGTATTTTGGCTGTCTTTTTCTTTGTTCTTCCCAGAACTCTCAGCTGCTGATTTGCTACTTTCAGCGGTCACCTTAGAAGTTTTCTCAGGCCTTTTCTTAATGGTAATGTCAGAAGCTTTTGGTTTGGAATTTTCTAAGCTCTTTTTGCGTCTAAGTTCATACTGTTCTCTGACCTGCATGATGGCATTTTCAAATCCTAGTCTGTAATCCTCAAATTCTAACCTTTCCTCATCCCAATGTGAGTGTGAGTTCTAATCTTCTTCTGTGGAACATGTGTGGATTGAGTTGTCTATTTCAAACATATTTATTGTGTTTGCCTCAGACTCTTCTATTATCCCCTCATCTTCATCAAGGAAATTCTCTTGAAATGGGGGTATGACTTGCTGATCAGAGTCTCTTTTCCTTTTCGGAGGGGTGTTTCTCCTAAATTTCTGGTTCTGGTTATGATTTTGATTTATGTTCTAGTTACTGACTGTGACAACCATTTTTTCCATCATTTTCTGTAGCCTTTCCACATTTTTGGCTAGACTGTCATACTTGGGATCGGATGTGGAAGCTGTTGTGTCATCCCTATATGTTACTCTTTTCCCATCCCTTATTCTGGCTTTCTTTTCAATCAGGTTAGCCTCTACACTCACTACTCCTTTTTGCATATCTTCCAATGTGTTGTGATCCCTCTCCCTAAGCTGATAGGCCATATCAGCATCAAAGCCTTCGGGATATTTCACTAAAGCCATACCTTGGGGAGGTTTCATATGTTGAGGAAGAGTGTTGTAAACACTGTTAAACCTTGTAGAATAGTCATGGACACTCTCTCCTACATTTATTTTAAGATTATTGTATTCTGATCAGATTTGGAGAGGGTTGGTCTTGACTTCCCATTTGTTTATGAACGACTGATATAAAGAGGGAAGATCATGAATACTATTAGGAGGTAGGCCTTTGAACCAATTCTTCACATCACCTCCTAAACTCTGTGCAAAGATCCTCATCTTGACTGTCTCATCATCTATCTCCATATAGTCAAAGGAATCTTCCATCCTATCTACATGGTGTTGAGCCGTGGTAGACTCTTTTGCAATTAAATGTGGGATTTTTGATTAATAATCATTGGGTAGAGACACTAGGGGCTGGGGTAACACCAGAGGTGCATACCAGGCTACCATAATGGTGTTTTGAGGAGGTAAAGGATTGGCTTGAGCAGCAGGTATGTGGATAACAGGAATATTAGGACCAGCAACACTCTGTTGAGCTGATTTAGGGTGACAAAGCCCCAAGTTTTGAATCAAATTAATGTCAGGAGGAGTAGATGGGGGAGTCTCTCTATCCCTAATATGTTGACCACTGTGAGATGGTGAACCAGGAAGCTCAAAGTCTGGCTGGTCTAGAGCACTGAATGACCTAGTTCTTAGTAAACTGCTTGGTAGATCTAGGTCAAAAAGAGAGTATGATAGAGCTGTAAATTCTTCTGGTGCGAAGTTAGCTCTATGGATATGTCTGGAAATAGTTGATCTTCTAGGTGTAGGAGATTTCCTGAGAATTCTCTTAGGTTTTTCAACTACTTCAGGTGGGTTTGGGTTAGGATAAGCTCTTGTATAAATGGTTCTTGAAGCCGGAATGTTGTTTTAAACAAAGAAGCTTAATCCTACTTTTTACTTCTGATATGGCTGATGTTGTAATGGAGGCTGGTCTCCCAGTGAAGTCTTGTGAAAACCAAGATAATCAGCAGGCCTACTGATCACCAGTGGAGTCTTTAATCATTAAGGAACTATGGAGTCGCCAAGTGGAAGGTTTAGAATGCTTCAGTAAGGTTTTACTATCCACCACAGTGATTAACCACCAAACTAAGGCTACTATGGTCTTCTTTGAGTTTGTGAATTGTTTAAAGGTGTGTTTTACTCAAAGCTCCCCAGCGGAGTCACCATTATGTTGGAGTTCCCATGTTTCGGCAAGTTTGGCACTACCAAAAGATGAGACAACATCAAAACCACTTTTAGACCTCAAGATCTAGCCCTCCTGGGTCTAGAGAGGGATCTCTCTATCAAGGCAAAGGTATATGTCTTTGAAGCTTGTTTTGAAAGGTATTAGGCTAGTTATAAGGCACAAGTTTTGTTTGTTTGTTTGGTTGTTGGGAAGCTGGAAGGAAGGGTTCAAGACAAGACAAAGGGTGAGAAAAGAGGATTTTAGGCAAAAGAGAGGTAATTCATAGAACACTCGAGACCATTGGGCAATGGATTCAGGAAAGGGTTTACTTGCTATTCAATATTCAAGGCTTTCAATTGGGCTATTCATCTAAATCATGGGATCTTAAAGATGATAGTGTGATATGAAATGATGGGAAAGAAGGTGAATCACAAGGAAACCTCCAAGGTGACCACTTACAAAGTAGATATAGGGACAGGGCATGCCATTAGACACCTATGATCCACCTCCTAAAAGGTTAACTCTTCAAACAAAGGAAACATTAAATATTTAAACACAAAGGTGAAGGCCTGAGATAAAAGAAAGGCTTTGAACTTTCAATGCTTCGACATCCAACTTAAGGGAGCTTAGAAAGGTTATATTGATTGAAAAAGACCCTAGTGAGACAAAATCAATATTATAAACTCCCATTATCCCAATTATTTCAATTAAAACCCAACAAGAACATATAAGAACAAATTCATTAATTCATACATCAGCTAGCAGTAAATATTAGCCACTACACTAGTTAAATTATCTTGAATCGGTGCTCAGATAACACATATAGCAGAAAAAATCAAACGTAGGGAGAGCAGAAGCATAGGGTACCATGCAAGGGTATATCCTAAGCCAGATTTCTGATGCATACCAGAGAAGTGAAATGAAATGAATTATAGAAGGAAAACAGAGACAAAGTAAGAAAACATCACCGCTGCTTTAAATCAAGATCCAAAGAAATTTGCTTGTCATATTAAATAGCAACACGAGTCATGTACAACAATGTCCAATGGCTTGATATTCAGTCTGAAAACATCTCCTCATCCTATGTTACAACTTTACACGGAGAACTATATCTCAAGACAAACAACTTACAATTCATAGATATCCAATCAACAACCCTTACAATGATTTTTTCCTGAGTTCTTATAGCTGAAAGAGAGGCAGAGGAGGTAGATGAAACACTAAATGAAACATTAAAATAGAGTCGAAGAAGAGGGTCCAGGCCCATTCTGTCTTAATATCTATGCATTGATTTTTGGTACTCTTTGGATGAAAGAGTGGTCTTCGACAGGCTAAAATTTATTCCAGGTGTGTTCTTTAATGTACTTTCGGCTATACTGCACTGCAGTACTCTGGTGAATAAAAAAAAAGGGAGATAAATGACTTCAGGTCTGCCATACTGCATAACAAATGCTCTGGTAGCATTAGGACTTCTGTCAGGGTGGAAATCTTCTCAGGGACACAATGTAGAATAAAAACAGTATGGGTAGTTTGTCCTTTCTCGAGAGGAAACTTCTGTTGATGTGAAACACTGTCAATAAAGTTTTCTATACTATAGGCCTCATTAGGCCTTCTGTGTTAATCATAAGGTCTTCAATCTGGTACTTTTCCTTTGAATCATTGAATTCAGGCTTGAAATCTTTAATTACAGGCATTAAACTCTCTGATTATCGACTGATACTCTTTGTCACTTCATGAATGTCTCTGTCTATGAAATTTGAGCTTTAATGGCGCTAGAGAGGTTTAACAGGTTTGAAAACTGTTCTTTTATGGAAATATTTCATTCTAAACACCTTCCCAGGCATTTATCTGTAATCTCAAGCTCTGAAATGGCCTTCTCTTCACTCTGTGTCACTATAATAGTGACTGTGAACAATGGCGGTTTCCACCGCCTGTACCCTGCAAAAACACACAAAATTGTTAAGAAATCCATGCGGTGGGAGGATGGATGCAGTGGAAGGCTGTGAGCATGGCAGTGCAGCAGAGGCGAATACTATGGATGCAATGGAAAGCAGTGGAAAAATGCAGTGAAACAGTGGAAAATTGATCTGGTGAAGTTTGGTGGAGGAATGCATGTGGATTGTTTGATCAGATCTGGAGGCAATGATCGACAGTGGAGATTAGCTAATGGAACGACTTTAGAAAGTTGGGCGAAATGAAATGAAATTTACGTAAAACATTAAAGTTTTAATGTTAGGTGGAATGGTATGAGCTTTAACGTAAAACATTAGGCTGAGGCCTTCGGATGAAATACACTGAGAATCCATAGAAAACATGTGAAATGGGGCTTGAATGGTGGGACCCGGTCATGAGTGGGGGGTGATTTGATATCGACTGTCAGATCTCAGGAGGAGATCGACGACTGATGATCCGATGCAATGTTGTGGTAGCGCGATGAACAAATATGTATGGAATGCGAGATGCATTGTGGGCCATTGATCTATACATATCAATGGTCGGGATCTGTATATGAGGCTTCAGGAAATAAAGTGCATAAGTCATTTTTTGGACTAAACCGTTGTTTTCGCGCGGCAAAAGGCAATTCAAGCAGTTTTCGCTTTTTTAACATGATATGGGTGTCTAGCTGACACGTGGCTTTCAGAAACTTCCCATATTTCATAAATTCTGACTGTTAAAGCTCGGACGCAAAACCTGCGTGATATTGTTGTGGGCTGTTGGATCAGGTATCATGAGATCTGATGGCGGGAGATGGAACGTGATACGAGAACGTGGGTGATTGGTAAAGTGGGGTCAAGCGGAAGGTGGTTTCATTGTGGACCATCCGATCGGTGCGATGGACAGCTAAGATCTACAGATGGAGAACAAAGGTGGAGGGTATGGTTAGTGGGCGAAAGAAATCCTGGCCATCGGATCAAAGGAAATGAACGGTCAGGATCTAATTGGAAGTGGAGGAGGCAGGCGCCAAGTCCTCGATGGGCTGAAGGAGTGATTGGCTCTGGACCGTTGGATTGGCTTCAGATCAACGACTGCGATTGGGTCGGAGAGTGACCAATCGGGGAAGCGGGGCAGAGCAAGAAGTAATCTGGGCCGTAGGATCAGAATGGGTCGACGACTCAGATTTAATCAAGGATCGGCCAATCGGGGCATCAGAAGGGCGGCACAATAAAAAGCTATGATTGGCGATGGAAGTAGCGCTGTGATGGCCGTAAGATCACTTTAAGATCAATGGTGGAGATTTCCCTTCAGGGCTTACACAGAAATGTTACTAGGCACGTCGAAATGTGTGTGGAACCGTTAGATCTTTTCAGATCAACGGTGGAGATCGTTTCAAAGGCCGACAGACCAAATACACCATCGCATCAGAACTTTTTGTTTTACAAAGAGAATAAGCACTTCGATCAATCCTTCCGATGCGATAAGCACCTTATGGACTAGCGCTTGGTCTTAGCGCTCGAGTTCATGGAGGGGAAGTGGTTAGGGGCTAGCTGAAAGGGGCTAAGCCTGTATATGTTAAAAAATGGGTTTTTAGCTTAAAAAACAGGGTTTTCAAGGCTAAAAAAGGGTTCTGGTAGGGGAATAAAGGGGTTTTAAAGCCAGATGAAGGGATTTCAATTGGTTTAAAAGGAAGAATTAGATGGTTTGGAAGATTTAGGAGGGATTTTTGGGGGTTAAAGGGGGAAATTTGAAAAGGGGAAAAAGGGTTGAAATGGGAAATTTTGCAGGGATACAAGGGGAAAATGGAGGACTTTTTTGAGCATAATTTTTCTACAGACAGTGACGCTTTTGGGATGGAAACAGTAGTGAATATATTTTCAAATGAAAAGGACACACAGAGGCTTCAAGGATGAGATATTTTCATAGGAAATGTATCTCTTGAAGGCTCAGAAAAATACTTAGCCTGCTAAGCCCCTATATTAATAGTTTAGTCCCTTATTATGTTAGTCTAACCCCCCTTATTGTTATTGTTGTACCCCTGTAACCCCCATATTGTTATTATTTTTCCCTTACATTATTATTCTTAGGTCGGCTAGGATTACATTGTGGCCCACTAGGATTACATTATGGCCCCATGGACTCCTATATATAGAAAGGAGGTTTTGTCATTTGTATCATCCAAGAATTGTGCATTTATGTAATGTATTGGAGGTTTTCCCCTCGAAGTGGCTTATTTCTAAGGCGTTGATATCTCTTTTCTTCTATTTTTGAAGCTGGTTACACAACATTTGGTATCAGAGCTTTGGATTCTATGGTTTCGCTGCTCCAAACAGGCAATCGTGGCATTTTTGCTATAACTGTTTTTCTACGAAGGTTCAGAAGCTGAAACTTTTAGGGTGTGAAGCCGAAATCCTGAGGAAGCTTGTCTAAAAATTTCAGAGCCTGTTTCGCAATATGTTCGGAGATATGATTTGTGGAAGTTAGGTCTTTGTTCAGGCTCCTAAACAGGTCATCGTGGAATTTGCGCTATAATTTTTTTTCTACAAACGTTCAGAATCTGAAATTCGTATGGTGCAAAGCTGCAATCCTAAGGAAATTCTTCAAAACATTTCAGAGCTTGGTTCGCAATATTTTTGGAGATATGATCTGTGGAAGGTAGTGCTTTTTCAAGCTCCTGAATTGCATTTCAAAGAGGTGATCGTGGGAAAAGTTCAATAACTCTCTCTCTGGGCATCCGATTGGAGTGCCGTAAAAATTTTTCACAAGTACACAGACTTTAGTTTCTTGGCTATCAATTTCAGAGACAAAGGACGAAACAGTGACACGTGGCAAGTCGTACAAGTTCGCTCTACTGAACCAGTCCATAATTAGGTCATTGTGGGAGATTTGACACAACTTTGTCTTGGAAAATCAAAATCAGGTCATACCTGTGGCATTAAAAAGATAATTTAGAGGTAAAATTCAGTGATGAATTTCAGATATTGAAGATCCACAATCACATAGATAATACAATTTCAATATCGAGCTCCTCAAAAGCAAGAAAAAGGTGTGTATTGTTTTTTTCGAATTGCATAAGTCTTGTTTGAAGAATCAAGTTGAATTGGTTCCAAGGGAATATTGAATAATTTTTGTCAGTAATGGGTTCTATGATGCCTCCAAAAAATAATTCCATACCCATTAAGCCCTCAGAAAGCTATACTATGACGCATGAGGAGGAAGAATTGCAATATGAGATATCAAAATTACGGTACCAAGTGCAACAAGTTTCAATCTTACGAAGAGAAATTGAAGATGAAATAGATGGTTTAAAAGCATAAATGGAGGCTAATTTGTATGGTTTGAAGGATCAAACAAAATCTAATATGGATGGTAAAGTAGTGGAAGATCAAATTGAGCATCAACAACAAGTTCTCAAACTCTCAAAGGATAACCTAACTTTGGTGCAGAATCAAATAAAAAAACAGGAAGATCAACATCACATTGAAAGAAGTTCTGAAGAAATAATAGAAAAAAGAACTCGACAAGTACGATCAATTTCAGAGTATCTCAGCAAGTGGAAGAAATTTCCTGTAGAAAATTCCACATGGGCGGATGAGAATTTTATACAGAAGCATGAAGAAATAATCAAGCATTGAGGACAACACTTGTTTGAAGGAGAGGGGCATGTTAAGCCCCTATATTAATAGTTTAGTCCCTTATTATGTTAGTCTAACCCCCCTTATTGTTATTTTTGTACCCCTGTAACCCCCATATTGTTATTATTGTGCCCTTACATTATTATTCTTAGGTCGGCTAGGATTACATTGTGGCCCACTAGGATTACATTATGGCCCCATGGACTCCTATATATAGAAAGGAGGTTTTTTCATTTGTATCATCCAAGAATTGTGCATTTATGTAATGTATTGGAGGTTTTCCCCTCGAAGTGGCTTATTTCTAAGGCGTTGATATCTCTTTTCTTCTATTTTGGAAGCTGGTTACACAACATAGCCACATGTTTGCTTGCCAAAAAATTCATAGGTGGCTAACACATTGAAAAATTACTTAATTGCTTGTTGTACGAGTTATTTACTTCGCTTCATTCATATTGTTGTTTCATTACTGAGCAACTTAGTTATACTGTTGTTCCATTACTGCACAGCTAGTTATATTGCTGCTTCATGATTGCTCAGCTAACTAGACTGTTAATTCAATTCGATTCCATTACTAATTAGCTTATTTAGACTACTACTCCATTTAATTCCATTAATGTCATTTCAATGCCTGCTTGGTTTATTTATATTGTTGTTCGATTCAGTTAAGCTATTGTTTTATTCTGTTAGAGAAACAAAAACTCCTGTTGCTTAATCTTAGGTTAAAATTCCATCCAAGTGACCCTTCATAGAATAAAAAAGTTCAGGAAGTTACTAAATTCTTCTTCACAACTGAAAAGGAGCATCTATAGACCAGCTGACTTGCATATATTGTGCCGACACTCTTGGAATAAAAATACTTACCCCAGGTTGATAATTAAATTAGGGAGGACTGGAGTTGTCAATAAAAATTCACCTCTATCCAAACCAACAGACATGTGAGGGCATTGTTGGAGGAATATGTTTCTCTTTCCCCATTTCTTGCAATGTTACCAAAGGGGGCGAATAAACTTCATTCCCATCGGTGCTTGGTGGAATAAAAAGCTATTCCAAAAATTTTAGAATTTGTTGGAACATTATTGGATACAATGGTTGATATGGTGATTCACACACCAATAATCACCAGTGCACACATAGAACAAACTGAAATCATAAGGGTCAACACGGTCACACAAGAACTAGTGTCGACCAGAGAACAGGCCGAAGAGGTAATAGTCGAACTAATGATGAAAAGGATGTTTCATAATAGGAAATTGAGTTCTCTTATCTGCACATGCAGGAAATTAAGAATGCTTGGACCAATAGGGAATGGAATCCAACCAACGGATGCGAGCATATGAAATCCTAGCCATTCAAACGGTCGGTAGAAGGTAAACGAGAGAATTTGAGTTCAAGAACTCAAACAATAGCGACACATAGCGGGTTGTCATTTCAGAAACACTTCCGAAATTCTTGAAGATTGCCTTTAAAAGGGCAAAGGACGGAGGAGAAGAGGAGTCGAAAAACAAGATACGAGATCCAGCTTGTAATAGAAAAATCAGGAACAGTCTGTCTAATTACGTTTTGTAACATCACTGGATGTGATATAGAGCTTTGAAGAATCATGTTTTGAAGTTTTAACAGTGCTAAGGCTTTTGGGGCTCTGGGCCCAACCTATGAAAGCTCCACATACGTTTTCATACTCTGAATAGTTACAAAATTGATGCTTGTGATTCTGATGTAGTTGTAACGCATATCTCCATTCAATACAAATAAAGTTCTCTTTCTTTAAGATTGTTAGAAATTGCCTTCTTAGAGTAAGACAAGTGCAATTGTATTTTCCGACTTGCAACAATGTTTTGTTAGATAGTTCTAGTTCATTTGCTGTCATTGCATTTGAATTACAGATCGTAAATAAGCTAATTTTAGCATTATCTGTCTTTATGAATTGTGTTCTCTTTCTAGCATAACAAAGTATTTAACCATTGATCAATGTTGCTTAATTAAGTCATACAGAGATCTCGATTGCAAAATTACTTAATTACTTGTTGTACGAGTTATTTACTTCGCTTAAGTCATATTGTTGTTTCATTACCGACCAACTTAGGTATACTGTTGTTCCATTACTGCATAGCTAGTTATATTGCTGCTTCATGATTGCTCAGCTAACTAGAATGTTGATTCAATTCGATTCCATTACTGATTAGCTTAGTTAGACTACTACTCCGTCTAATTCCATTAATGTCATTTCAATGCCTTCTTGGTTTATTTAGATTGTTGTTCGATTCAGTTAAACTGTTGTTTTATTCTGTTAGAGAAACACAAATTCCTATTGCTTAATCATAGGTTAAAAATCCATCCAAGTCACCCTTCATAGAATAAACAAGTTCAGGAAGTTAGTAAATTCTTCTTCACAACTGACAAGGAGCATTTGTAGACCAGGTGACTCACATATATTGTGCCAACACTCTCGGAATAAAAATAATTACCCTGGGTTAATAATTAAATTAGGGAGCGCTGGAGTTGTCAATAAAAATTCACCTCTATCCGAACCAACAGACGTGTCAGGGCATTGTTGGAGGAAGATGTTTCTCTTTCCCCATTTCTTGCAATGTTACCAAATGGGGTGAATAAACATCATTCCCATCAGCACTTGGTGGAATTAAAAATCTATTCCCTAAATTTTAGAATTTGTTGGAACATTATTGGATACAATGGTTTATATGGTGATTCACGCACCAATAATCACTAGTGCACACATAGAAAAAAATAAAAGCATAAGGGTCAGCACGGTCACACAAGAAATAGTGTTGACCAGAGAACAGGCTGAAGAGGTAATAGTCGAAGCCATCCCTCCAACCCCCCCCCCCCCCCCCTGAGGAAAATGCTTGTGTTGATACTAACTCACAAGGGTTGAGTATAATTCATAAATGGATAGGGGTTGACCAGGAAATAGAGCAAGAATGGTGGAAGAATTTCGAGGAAGCTACCGCGCACAAGGCCGTGACGATTCTAGAGTGACTAGAAGAAAATTTTCTTGATGAGATAGACTTGCAAGAGTTAAAAACAATTTATGGATAGTTGAGAGATGACCTGGCGGTGGAAGAGACGCAGGGGCATGGTGTAGAGGACACTACATCGCCAACCGCAATAATCCTAGAGCCAAAAAATGGCAATGAAGAGGTCACAATACCTGATAAATAAAATGAAGGAGTCTCTCCCCAAGTTGAGGAACAAATGAAAGAAGTCAGGGTAAAGGAGAAGTCAGTCGATGCATTTGTTGATAATAATCCACCAAACTCCACACCGGATATAGGACCTGTCAAGGAAATCATTGTCCAACATGATATCATTGAACAATGTGTAAAGGAAGCCCCCTCTTAAATAAAGGTACCAGTCTATATTTAATAAGATTATGCAATTAAAGATAGAAAATCATAAATTAAAGAAAAGGGTATTGCACTTGCAAAATAAAGAAAGGATGCACAAGAGAAAATCTACAAAATATAGGACCGGAGCCATTCCATCAGAAGTTGAAACAAAGGGAACTCCTAAAAATTTTGTTATTGTACGGGTTGAGCCGATTAAATATCTATTTGGGTCTCGAAAATTATTTTTAATTGCAAAAATTCAGAAGTGGAAGGTTTTTGTGTCTTGTCTTCAATAGGGGACAAATAATTTGAAAACCCACCCATAAGAGGTGAAAAGGATTCTTGAACAGGACATGCAAATCATCACTGGTGTAATATTCCTAAATTAGTTTTCAACTAATGGGAATATTAAAGTTTTTTTATGTCACTTAGATAGGTGAATAAGTGGGTAGGGAGACCCTTAAATCTCTTTATGAAGAATAAAACCACTTCTCATGTGAAAGTGGATCACCTTTTCAGCCTAATAAAGCACCCTAAGGTGTGAAAAGGGGCTAAAACATGTGGATTGGGTCAACTTTGACAAAATCAACAACGTTGTTATGGAGGAGTGGACATTAATGGAGGGACAACATAGTTTTAGATGGAGACACATTGCATGGAAGTAGTGTCATTAATGGATGGGGCATAGGGTTTGGAAGCTCATATCTTATAAAAGGAAGAGGATGGAAGCCATATTATCTATCTGGATGTATTTTATATTTTGATATATGGTATGTTTAGGCATATAGCTTTCTTCGACTGTTTAGTTAAGATTTCATGTGATGTTTAGCACAGGGTGTTCCTGATTGGGAATCCCACCTCTTTGATTGAGAAGCTCTTAGAGGAGTTTGCACTATACTTCCACAATCAGGCATTTTTCCAAGCTTCAGCCTCATGTACAACGCAGTTCTTTTGAGATTTGGGTTGTGTTGTAGGGGTGTAGCAGTGGAGGAGAGAAATATCCATTTTTTGAGCTAATTTTCCATTAGAGGGATCATCCCTTCATCCAGAGGCTTGTTAGGAACACTTCAGGGCTTCATTACATATTTTGGCACTAGGACAAGTAGCATTCATCAACTATAATGAATTTTCCTACAAGTACTAAGTTATTTTGGAGAGCAGCTGCAGCAGTGGGTTTATTGCCCTATTTGGAGTGTTTGGGTTTCCTGTGTGGGGATCATCCCTTCATCTAAGATATCTGTTAGAGGAGGATCAGCGATCTTGTATATCAGATCATCCATCTCCCATCAATGATTTATTTGTAGAGATTATTCAGCCCTAGGGCCAAATCTGCTATATTTTGTATAGTGTGTAATTAAATAAACCTTTTTTGGGTTGTCCTGGAATCCTGTTTTGGATCATGGATCTCTAGCCTTGGCATTTCTGGAGCATTATATCAGCAACAATATATTTTTATATATTTCAGCTGCTATTCTCTCTTAGACAATGCATTTTTCTGCATTCTTGTACTTCATGTATTAACAACATCTTAGATCTAGGTGTATGCTTTCATGGGAGGCTTGTTTGCCCAACTTGACTGATCTTTTCGTCAAGATATTGTACATATTTTTCTATTATATTCATAATGGAATGGATCTATTGTTGTCTCATGCTTTGATCTATTATATTTCTACATATTTCTAGTTTTATACACTCTATTCCTACTTTTCCCATTTGGGAATAGTACAACTGGTTACATAAACCAGATGGACATATCAAATCAAAAGCGGGAGAAACAAAATAAGAAGATCAAGGAATTTGAAGAGAAAGTGTGAATACTAAAGGCCGATAAGGAAGATATATTCATTCTAGTACAATAGGTAATGGCTTGTTGACCTCCTGCTCGTAGATATGCTCTGTTTTCTTACAAAAAATATTTCCTTTTTTGTTTGGGAAGTATTCATCATGAGATAGAAGACCCTATACAATTTCTACGTATTTTGAGAATTCATGATGTCCTTAATCAACAATTGATGTGCGAACTATATATGCATGATTATTTCTTGAGTAATGACTAGACATTCAACCCAGTTCCATATGTAGGAGATGTTCAATTAAGATACTTTAATTCATATACAATTAAATATGTTAAGTGGAAGAAAGCATTTTCCACGTTAGAAGAAAATCAAGCCAATAATCCACTTGTTCTTCGAAGATAAAATGGTCAATCTGTTAATATCTAAAACAAGCATGCTACTTTTTTTCAGCTTGAAGGATGAGGCTCGGGACAACTACCAAAAAAGGTGGATTCTATCATTATTAGCTGTCAGGATACAGGAACCTTTTGGGGCTCCTAATTTTCATGGGCACTAGAAAGGCTACCACATTATATTTCCTGCATACACACTCATGGGGTCCATTGGATGGGTTTTAGATTTAAATTTCCCATTATCTATCTGCCAGTAAATGAGTACACTCTAGCCTATAAAGTAAATGATGATTGGTCGAAGGAATTCCTCATGATAGGTGGGGGTATAAATCCCCAGGAATATAAATGGATAAGGAATACAACCTTGTCGAGCTTCATGTTGATCACATCCGCTACAACCCAGACTTGCACAAGTGACAAGCTACATGAGGACATGCAAAAAGACCAGTTGGGGGGTGATGTTGGGAGCTAAACTTGCATATATTTACTTACCTTTTTATCCTATTTCCATTCTTCACATGTATTATTAACAGTCAATTCGTGTCCTAAACTGCACAGATATACCTCTTGTCATGTATTTATGGATTAATTAATCAATGAAGCATAGTCGTAGGGGATTATTAATAAAAAATCTTGCTAACTCTATCATTCTTGCAGATTTGGGGGTCGTATGACCAAGTTCGTAATTCCAAGGAAGACCATCGAGTTGGAAACACTATCTTTGGATAATCAACTGCAATTGTGGAACAAATTTAGATTAATCTCTCTACTATCTTTTGCATTGAATTTTTTTTATTACAACCACTATGTAATTGTAGGCAACAACTGTCGTGATTTTAGGAACTTCCAATGTGATAATTTGTATAAGAGAGGTTACAGATCTGTGAAGAGGGGGTTAGCATACGAGATAATTGAGAGTCTGTAACAGTAACCTTATTATTTAAATGAAATTTAATGCAATTCGAAGCTTTCTGATCTTTTCTTGAGTTTTGATTTTATCACAACCCTGATCAAGGAGCTGGGCCCGCTCTCCTGACCGGGTGCTACAGAATTATTGTGTGTTAGTTTCTTTTATTTCACACCTTTCTTTTATTTATGTAATGGTTTAATGTGATTGATGTGAATCGTGGTTTCTTTGAATCTAGTTTTTATTACAGTTAATTGCTTATTTTACTCTTTATTGTTACATTTGATTATGTTTATGCATAGTTTATTGAATTCTTGATCGATACAAAATTGTGTAATTATTGAATGCATATACTTTGCATGTTATCCTTGCACTAAAAAGATGCATCCCAGATTGAAATCAAATGTGGGAAAGGGTTGAATAATATCATTCACACTTGGACACCAACAGTCTTCAAATTAAATTAGATAATAAACAAGATATTTCTTTATTCCTCGTTGATTTATGAAGATATTGGATAATTTTATCCATGAATTAATATAATTTGGTTATAAATGTCTGAACCAAATCCTAACATTTCCTTCTAATGATTGAAAAAACAATCTCATATAAACATCTTCATGTTATATGCTCATATTATCTCCAAAATCCATAAATGAAAATAAATGGTCTTCTTTTGGTGGCCCTATTTCCCCATTAAATCTAGGAATATGTTTCAGATAACCTTCGGGAAAATAATGAATATGATTTCCTGGTGGTAGCATTAGTGTTGCATACCTAGATGCCATAATTGGTCTTATTCCATCCATTTTTTGGTTGTCTAGGGAAAAAAAAATTAATGGAAGATAATTGTCCTGAAACTATAGGCTTCTTTGGAAACTGAGGATGAAAAATTAAATTTTGAACTTCAGGAACAATTTTCTCTTAGTCTAGAAAATATAAAGGATTAGTATATATTTTGAGTTCCTCTTTAGGCTTATCAAAAGGTGAAGAGTAAGTATGGATAACATAGGATATAAAATCTCTAGGTTTAAGCCCGGGAAAATTTACTTCAATTTCTGTTTCTATATCAGATGACTCTAAAAGGGAGATGGGTAGCTCAAAGGATTCAAGTTGATGAACTATAAATGCATATTATAATTCTACTCCCTTAGAAGGAATTTCTAATATTTTAGGTGGTAAATTAGATAAATAATGAGTGATGGGGATTGATCCAGGTTTTTCAAGCTTTGAAATTGTTTCAAGTGGGAAATAAGTAGAAGTAGAAGCTTCAAGTCTACATCTAAGGGATGAAACTTGTACAATTATCTCTGGATATGATAATGGAGTAAAACATTGAGGATTAGAATGAGATTTGGTATGCCTGTGTGAAGCCATATTTAATTTATGAAATTCCCACATGAATAATTTTAACCCGATATCCTCGTATTCACCATTAAGAGGTAAGTCTATTGTTGTCCTAGGGAAATTAAATTTAAACTTTTTTCCCCATAAATGGTGTCAATGTGATGTTGTTTCTTTGTAGGTAGTTCTAGGCTCAAGAAATTTTCCAAAGCATCTAAATGAGGATCAATTTTAAGTGGATTATCAATTAATCAAATCATTTACATGTACATAACCCAGTATCTTAAAGGTTTCTCAAAGTGTTGATTCTATTACTAACATCAGCAATCCTTTCAAGTTTATGATAGATTAAAAAGAGGATATCTAATTATTAAATATCCTTCCTGAATATTTATATTTTCAAACAAAGCAGAGTTGTATATAAATATTTCTATAGCTAACACTTATACATTTGAGAGATGATAGAAGGAAATAATTTAATGATTCAAAGGTACTAATTTAAAAAAAATATTTAATTATCTAATCTCAGTCGTCAACACTGTAAAATAGTACAAGAAAAATACATTAGAGAATGTCAAGCAGAAGGTACAAATAATGATTTTCAAGGAAGGAATACATTATGGGAGTTGAAAATTTGAACTTTTCCTAAGGAAAAGGAGGAAAATTTATTGAACTACGCATAGGAAACACTGACCTCGGGCAATATTTGAGGCTTTTTCTTCGATAACCATGAAGAGAATCGTGGCTATCCCTCAAAGAGTTTCATGGTCCTGAGTATGCGGAAAGTCACCATCCGAGACCACTTGGAACACTTGAAGAAGAAGATTCTCACTTAATCCAGCCAAGTACAGCCCCCTTGCAGCCACATTGAGGCCTTAATGCAGCACACTAAGGAATCATCCTCCTACTCTTGTGTCAACGTCCATATTGTACCAAGAGAGGGAGGGGAATTTTGAAATTTTTCTATAAAATATTGCCATAGGAAGAGAAACATGAGAACACAATTTTATGTTTTCCAAATTTATTGAGAGAAAACCAGCTTGTGTTGTCCAAGCAGCAAGAAGGATAGGAAGGATTCAGTTTTTGGCCACCCAACACCTCAATCCAAGAGAATAAGTTCACCAAGTGTCAGTCGAGGGGATAGAGAGGCTTGCAAGAAGCTTAAGGGGAAGAGACCCCCTTTCCTTGGATATTAGAGCTCCATATCTCTAAGGATTCATTGCAAGTGATTTAGCATCCTATTCTCTTATACCACCACCACCTAATAAAGGGAGACAATTCTCCATTTGAATTATTAGTGTGTTTAACTTGATTGAGCTTGTTATTTTGTATGATTATTTTATTTTTCATTTCTTCTTTGATGTATCATGTTATTTTTATTACTTAGTTTACTACATGTTATTTTGTTCCACTATCCTGCCTAGAAGATTGGGGTTTTGTTAACTCTTTTTACAAGAGCTTTTAGGATATCGGACGATACTCATATTGAGGAAGAAATAGAATATCTAAGGAGATCGTTCATAACCTTGGGATATAGTAATAAGGACATAAACCGAGCTATTCAAAGAGCTATATCCAGGAATAAGAGAATTACAACTGAAAATTCCTCAACAGCTAAAGCATATCTCCCCTATATCCAAGGGGTCAAAGACAAGATGGCCAAAGTTCTAGCTAAGAAGGACATTAGAGAATACTTCAAACCTCTAATGACCATCAGACAAAGGATGAAATCTATCAAAGATGACCCTGACCGCCTCCAACAAAAAGGGGTTTACAAAATTAATTGTTCATGTGGAGAATGCTATATTGGGGAAATAGGTAGGACCTTCAAAATAAGGCTTAAATAACATGGTGCGGACATTAGACTGGGAAGAACCAGAACCTCGGCTTTGGCGGAGCACTCTAATAAGACATGTCACCACATTTTCTTGGAAGATGCAGTGATCATCACCAATGAAAAGCATCATTTTAAGCGTAAAGTGCGTGAAGCCCAGGAAATCATTAAACATTCTCACAACCTCAACACAGATGAAGGCTTAGAAGTTAGCAAGAATTGGATTCACATTCTTTCCCAAAAATAAACTTACCCCCCTATACTGGTTTTCTACACCTTGTCCACCCTCCCGCCCGTCATTGTCCTTGCACACTTTCCTGTTGTATCCCATTGACAATAATACTCCTGCCCGCACATCATCCCCTTCCCTCTATCTTCCTATCCCTTTCTCTCCTTACACCTTTCCTACCACTAACTGCTACCTTTCTATACCTCTTTTAAATATTAATAAACTCACATAAATCACACCTTAAATACCACCTTTCTTTGCTTTTAATAAAATAAAATATAACAAAATAGATAGGCTACACTGCTTAATAAATAACCCCTACTAATACTAATAACAATAAACTCCTCATTATTACTAATATTTAGAATCATTTATAGTTTCCCTTTATGATATAGGTTTTCCTTTTACTTACATTCTTAAATATATCTTTTAAAAATAACCATAGTATTAGTCCTTAGTTTTGTTAACATCACCTTTATTTATTAATCCTTTATTATCTAGTATTAATAAATTTGATAATAATTTTACAATAAAATTTATTTTGAATAAAATAATAATAAATAAACTCATATCCACATTATTATAATAAATTAAAAAAAAAAATTTCCCATTATAATATAGGTTAACCATCTTTAAAAATTTCTATTAAAACAAACTAAACATTTCAAAAAAAAAAAAAAAAAAATATCTACTAATATTTAGTAAAATAATAGTTTTATTAAATTAATTTTAAATATAAAATCTAAAAATTAACAATAAGGTAGAATAACTAATAAATATTCAAAACAATAATAATAAAAAAAGTTATAAGTATCATTATTAAAATAAATATAAATATTTTTTTGGGATAAATAATAATAATAATAATAATAATAATAATAATAATAATAATAAATAAATAAATTTAAGAACTGGTCAGCCCTTTCATCTCTTTCCTTCCACTATTTATTCACCTTGATATTTTCTCTTCTTAGCGGGTTTTCCTAAAGATGAGTCTTGATTTAGACTCGAAACGTAGACTAAAAATGAAGACTGTGGATATTTCGAGTTGTGCTTCAGAAAATCTAACAAAGCAATTGACCTGTGACTTTCTTGTAGGAAAGTAGCCTCCCTATTAAGCACAATGTATTTTGTCTACCCATGCCTTGAATACACTACAACATTAATTTAGACTCCACTTCATTATTTCTTTTAAGCTAGTGGTTGTTGCTTGGAGGTCCTCTCTCTTGCCCAGACTTGCTGCAATATCACTCTTGCTTCCACTCAGCACTTTTCAGTCACCTTCTATGATAAATTTGGCTTAGAGAAGGCAGAGTTTTTCAGTCACTATAATCCGTGCGCGTTTGGCCCAGGCATACGACCGAACCTCACACCTATGTGAAAATTATCTGTGCGGTAGGAAGTGAGCTCATTTTTCACTATTTTTTCTCATTTTTTTTGTATTTGTAAGGTGTTGGCAACCCATAAGAACTTTTCCATCACTGTGCTCTAGTATTTCATGACTAGTTAGGACACTTTTTATTGGAATTTAGCTTAGCAAATAGTTTTTTAAAATTTTATTTTTTTATCATTGCAAATCACACATAGTTTAAGTAGGGTAAAGTAAGTGGCCTTCAATCTAAAAATGTTATCTGAACAAACTATTTGCTAGTAAGAGATACCAAACACATAGAATAATTAGCGGAAATATTAAGTGGCCCATACATTCACACATATTTAGCCAATTTATTTTTTTTCAATTTTTTGCATTAATTCAATTTTTTGCATTAGGATTCAAGACCAGGACCAAAATATTGAAAAATAAGGCAAGTAATCTCTGCCACCCTTGCACCTCTCGGTGATCCGGGGTATGCATATGAATGCTTTCTTAAGATAGTTTTCCATCTCCCTATAGTGAAAAACTACCTAACTAGGAAAGGTGTAAGCATCCCATCATCTGTACATTGTTTATTTTTTGCAAGGAACAATCACACATAGCGTAATTAGAGAAGGATTGTAAAGGATCACTGCATATCCATATCTCATAACACTTGTGATTGTACACTCCAAAGCACATGTTAAGCATCGGTAAGCATTGGACCAAAAGGCACCCAGTGTGTTGGGACCTTTGTCCTCTTCTTACAGTTACTTCACCAAGGCACACCTTAAGAAAATTAAGACACTCTAAAACTAACCATTAATTGAACTCATTAAATTGTCCCCACAGGGGCCACAAAATAATTTATAGTTTAGGTTAGGACCATTGGGGGTAGGCATCCAATAATCCCTCGTGGTCATTCTACATTTTGAAAAATAGATTTTGACTTTTTAGGGAGCTTAAAATTAGTCTATCTGCCCATGGAACAAGATACCCGAGCGTTATAGAGACCCTTTTTAGAGGGGGTTAAGCTTAGGCCCAGTGCATGTGGTACTCTTTGGGGCCACCTGACCCATTTAGTGCTCAATACTGGTAGCTAAATACCAAGAAGCTCAAGACTCAAACACTCACGTGGGACGATGGTACTTTGGTGGCCAAATCTAGGGCATCCTTCCTTTTAGGGGACGGTGCAGGAAGCACTAGATCTTCATACCTTTACCTTGGTCGATCCTTCGGCTGTTGGAAGGTGTCATTAGTTCTTTTGGGATGTTAGCCCTATTACCCATCAGAAGAAATATTCACAAAGCCTAGTTACATTTGAGAGTGTGAGGATGATTAGGTATTTATAGGATTTTTGAGTATCATACACAAAACAACCAGACCATATTATTTTCTTAACTGATCACATAGCATTAATCTATAGGAAAACTTATGTTCTATTTTTTCACTTTGTTTTATGTATCTGATCATATTTAGATTGGTAATAATCATATGTGACCATATCGAACCCAACGGGACCTCTTCGATCTAGAATTTTTTTGAACCTCTTCCCATTAGAGGGAGGAGTGTTAGGTATTTCGCCATTTATGCGTCAAAGATGACACACCCCCATCATTATCGATTCATCCTTTATCACGGAATATTTAGTCGGAAACCCCAAAGTGTTACCCAACACCACAATAATGGAAACCCCAGCACCGTCACCACACTCAATTCCTCCCACAACCCCCAGAGGGCAGAGGAGGGCTACCCCTCTGGGGAGTCAGCAGGATACACAACAAGGTACGTCACAGGGTAATACTCCCCAGGCACCCCCCATAAATCATCACACTCGAGTACTTGTGTTTCAACATTACAAAATGGAATTCAATACTCAATTACCCCTTTTGGCATCATTAAACCTTCCAAACCTATCAAAGCTAACTATTGACCCCATTGCACACAACCTTCATTAGCCCCCGATGCCCACGAAACTCCCCTTGGACATACCAAAATTCGAAGGGAGGCAAGCAGAAGACCTTGGAAATCACATCATGACTTTCCACCTATGGTGTTCATCCAATAGTATTATTGATGATACTGTTCGACTGAAACTGTTTCAACACATCCTAACCAGACTTGCTATGAAATAGTATGTGGAGCAACCTTCTACTTCGCATGGAACCTTTAGCGCCCTCACTACTATGTTCCTCACTTTTTTTCAGCTACCCATCCACCATGATTCAAGGATGGAATTTTTGACTCATTTTAGGAAAATTCCAGCTATTCATATCTCAGACAATCTCCATGAATGGAAATGACGTCGTAATTTGTGCAAATCAAAATTCGACGATAGATTTTTCTAGACTTGTTTTTGAAAAATCTTACAATAGATATCTCAAAATATGTGGTGACACAAGGACCTACCTCCGAGGAGGACGCCATTTGAAAATTCCGACAACTCAAACTCATCTATACCCATTTAGGATACATTTACAATTTCATGCCTAATGCCGCACGCCTACAAAATTACAGAGAATTTCCAGGCATGTCGAATACTGTAGACAGCTTGATCTAGTCATTGTCCCAAGGTCACCTAGGCAGCAATATCCTATACCTAGGTTACTCCTATGATTCTACCCAGAACATGATGCAACCTGGATACCACCAAAGTCAATCTACACCTTTACAGAATATGACAAATATGGTGTCATCATACCACCAATAGCAGGGAGGGTCATACCATCCTTTAGAGGCGACCTAGTACTCAGCTAGGAATTCTGATGGAAGAGATCCCCCCCGGCAACGATAAACCAACCAAGGACAAGGAAACCAATATTCCCCCTTCCCCACACTGATCTGATATGGGTGGTTGACTTTTTTTTCTATGCAAGCACCTCCCACTCAATTAAAAAAAATTAAGGATCTTTTTTATACATGCATATGCGGAATTAAATTCTTGATTTAGGTGTATGTGTTTTAACTGGTTTAAGGCTTTATGTGTGAGAAATTAAAAATTTGTTTAAGCTGATTAAAATCATGTACATAAACCATAAATTGCATCAAATTAACCAACAACACATAACAACAAACATAATAAATGATTTCACCCTCAACACTTGGGCTAAGTCTCCTTGAGCCTCTGTCAATGGAATTGGCTCTTGGGATTACGATGGTAAATTTCTTTTACAAGCTGATGCTCAACTCCAATAGTTTCCTGGATTGTACCAATGGGTTTATAATACCAAAATACCCCTGGATTGACTTCTCAATATCTAGAAATGGACCTAGACTCCCTTGGGCTTGACCTCTTCGGTCGGTATCCTTGAGCTTCCCTCAGCTTATATGTGGCACAAAATCTCCTAGAAGTCCTCTTCTACTTCTGAAACATCTTATACTATATCCAACACATATCAATCATCCAAAATAGGTTGTTCATTTTCTTAGAATGAACTCAGGCTCCCAGTTCTATGCCTCCAACACCTGGTGGCACTAGGCTCCCTAAAAATTCCCTGTGGATTCTGTTGTTCTAGAAGTCTCCAAATGCTTATGAAAACCCCATAATTGGATTTATAATGTTAAATCTAGTAATAAATGACTATTGGTTTCCTGAGAATGGCCTCTGGTTTCCCTTTCTAGGCCTTAAACATACATATGTTCACAATCAAACAACACTTACATTTAAAACAGATCGCACATTGTCTTAAACAGCTTACATACACATGAAGTAGGGTTCTCATGTCCCACAACACACAACCAATCATAGCGCATCACAAATTTCTTGCATACAAGTCTAAATTGGTACCGATAACGATAAACCATAATTTGTGCGATGTGCGCTCGTGTGCAATGCCGACACGTGGCTCCTCTCATCACATCGCATATTTCAACTTTACCGCATCCCAACCAATTTAACATATCTTGCAAACTCTTAACTTCTAAATATTGTGATTTGAAAACTCGCTTTCCGGGTGCTACAATCTCCGTCGTTGGTTTGTTTATCGATTCGAAGATCCATGTTATATCTTCACCTTCTCACTTCGTGTTGTAGGTTAAACAATTTAACTTGCGAAACTCTTTAACGGTAAACTTTGTTCTGTGCAATGTGCAATGTTTTTCAACTACGATGAGATCTCTCCTATTGATTAGTGTTAGATCGACGATCCTCTCTATCACTTTGTTCTGCGGCTTGATCTTACTGTCTGTTCCACCTTCAAAATTCTACAACTGTGCAATCCCCAATTCTATATGCAGAGTTCGAGACTCCATGACAGACACCAATTCAGATCCCACTCTGTTGGTCGATCTAGTTCTGAACCTTTTTTGGAAAGTAGACAACAGGCCATAACTCAATCATATGAACTCATAATTTGATGAAACAAGTTGCATTGGTATCCTGGTGACGCGATCTATGCTATCGTATTGGTTTGAAGCATTTTTTTAGCACTTTGAAATTTTAGCTAATCCTTAGGCCTTGATCCCAATCTGATAGCTTCTTCCCACTAATGGGATTTTGGATGCACAAAAGCTGATGATTATCTACCTTGAGCTTCAACACTCTACTTCTTTCAAGTTATATCAAATAATTTTTCTTGACAAGTCTCTTTGGAAATCACCCTGACATGCCTTGCACCGCAACTGGTTATGTCTCTTGACCACTACTCTCTGGCTCTTGCTAACCCACTTCAGCATTGTTGGCTACTATAAACTGATGCATACCCTATTGTACCATTGTTCTCTCTATGTGCTTGGAAATTTTTTAGCCTTCCCACTGAGAATGAAGTCCCCCTTTCAACTATGGCATACAGGCTCTGTCTTGGAAATCCACTTTCCAAATTAAGCTCGCAAGATGAGTGAACTCTTGTCGTCAACAAAAACACCAGCTTGTTCTACAATGGCTGCAAAACACCTTGCATCTTGTCCACTTCTTCACTAAATGGACCAAAACTTCTTGCAACATCTTGTCACAAGAGCACACAATCAATCTTAAAAAGAAAATCTTATGCAAAAAATGAAATGAAGACCACCTCTGTAATGTTCCCACTTAGCCTTAGCTAAGAGGAACATTCAATTTTGTTTTAATTTATGTTTCATGAATAAATGAATAAAGGAGGATAGGTAAAACTTCTAAAAATTCTGAATAAATCAATTCCCATGTGAACAAAGACAAATCAAGGCCATGTAAATAATCACTTGCAGGTGTGAAAGAGGTTTGAGCTAAAGACTGGGTCAAACTTGACCAAACCAAAAGTGTTGTCTAGGTTCATTGTATCTCCAAAAAGGGGCAGCACAGTTATAGAAGGAAGCCTCTCATGTGAAAAGGGCTAAATCATCAAGTTGGTTTAGGGTTTGCAAAAGCTTTCTCATATTATAGAAGGAAAGGGAAGGCAGCAAGAGAAGGTTGTTGATAGATCATATTTGTAAGTATTTGTCTACTTAGACAAATACCATTCTCTGCTGTTTAGTGGAGGATTGTATCTGGAATTACTATGCAGGGGTTTCACCTCTTCCTTTAATGATTCAAGGAGGAAATTTTGCTGAATTGAACCACTATTAGGCTTGAGGCCAAGCTCCTACTTACATTGGCAGCACTAATCCATTGAGGGTTTTTCTGTCTCTGCAAGCTGCACCAAGTGGTGATCTAGATCTCCAAAGATCTAGTGTATTTTGGAAACCTCTTTCCATGGAGTGGGTCCTTTGACCTCCTAGAAGAGTGTATAATTTCTTTATGCTTCAAATCTATACTTTTACAGTGTTTATCTATGAAAATTGAGCCACAGCGTTGTCCATCTTGAAATACTGCGCTATTTTGGTGTAGATCTCTTTATGGTGTTTTGCTCATAGTTTAGATCAAAGATCCTTAGTGTTGGGGTTTGCCTTCCACTAGGTGATCCATAGATTAGCTTGCTGATCCATGTTATATTTAGTTCTGATACATTGTAATGAAATGTTATATTCATAAATTTACAGCAGTAGTTTCCATATCTGCAACTTGTTTCTCATATCTACTCTTATTCATGCATGCTTTTGTCAAAATTCAAAGTGGATCTTGAAGAGAAAACTATATAGTTTTCATATCTAATATAGATCTAATTTTTTGTCCATAGATCTTCTCTAGATCTAATTTGTAACTTCCTGCTGTTGAACCTCCTAAAAAATAATGTTGTTGAAGCATTTCTGCAAATATACATGTGTTCCTACTATCTTTTCTGAAGAATTATTGTTGTCTTGACTCATACATTCTACTGTATAATGAAAGGGATTCATAATAATGTTTATTTGCTAATTTATTACTCAAATATGAGTCTTTCTACTGATCTCCACTGAATATTTGCTAAAACTACACAACTCCTGAAGCAGTGCTTGCATTTCACTGCAACCTTCCTCTTTGGGTGCTTTTTAGCTAGTCTGCTTTCTGGGAGATCTGTTTAATGTGCCTAAACTGATTTTTTTCTGATGAAATTCCACATATAAGTCACATAAAAAATAAATAAGAGGAACCAAGTCCTGATCTATGTTATTTTTTCACATTTTTACTTATACAATGTTTTGCTTGAGCTCATTGTTGTGGATCCTGAAAAAGGATCATTACAGTGGTATTGGAGCTCCACTCTTGGCACAAACTATGTTATCCTTGGAGCACCAGTCATGCTGAATTCCTAATAATATGAGCCTCTCATTGAGAGGGAGAGGATGTATCAAAATAGAAGTCATAGAAAGGGTCAAGAAAAGGGGAAAGCCCCTAAAACTGAGAAGGATAAGGAAGTAGAGGAGTTTGAAAAAACTCTTTTGGAGACCTGAAATATATTTCCAAGGAGATCAAAGAGATGAGGATGGATAGAATGAGGGAATATCTTGGGATATTTCATCAAGTAGAGAGGTCTGACATGTCTCACTATGGGATTGGACAACCTGTGAGCTTGCCACAAGCTCCACAAGCCTCACAACGCTCTACTATGCCTACCTTTTTGGCTGTAGAGAATGAAGGACCATAAGAGAAAACCTCCCTTGAAAGCTACTTTGTGGAGTATGACTCTCAGAGTCATAGATTCAAGGATAACATGAGATTCCAAGACTTTTTCCATCTCAAGGACTGGAGGAGACCATGGCAGCAGTATAGAGATGGTGGTTTCTTTCATGGGAGGCACCACACTATGGGTAGGTTATTTCTGCCCAAGTTTGATGGATCATCCTCTTTTTCTGCCAAAGCATGGGTGGAGAAGCTGGATATCTATTTCCAGTTGAATAAAGTCCCCGAAGTAGAAGCCATCAAGATTGTCGTGCTGCACTTTGAGGGTGAAGCCCACAACTGGTGGTTCCATGGGCTATCTACATTGGGACATAGCAATGTGTCTACCTAAGCTGAGTTCACTAGAATAATGGTGGAGAGATTTGACTGGAAGGATCTTGAGGCACCTTCTATAAGCCTTGCAAAGTTGAAGTAGACAGGAGATGCAGAGGCCTATATCTCTGAGTTCCTGAGATTTTCAATCATGGTCCCTGATCTACATGTTCATTGATGGCCTGGAGGAACCTTTGCATGGGTTGGTTAATTCTACCAAGCCCATCACTTTGCATGATGCCATTGAGAGGGCTAGAGATCTCCAAGATGCCTTTCCAAGAGCAAAGGCAACTTTCCAAAGAAAATCCCTTCCCTCTTCTAAGGGGATAGAAGGGAAAGCTGCTCCACCCAAGTAGAGCTCACTGAAGAAACCTCTTGACATTAATCTTTAGAGGGAATTGAGGAAAAAGAGATTATGTTTTACTTGTCAAGAGCCATGGGTACCAAGACATAGATGTGTTGCATGAAGGGCACACTATATAGAGGCCTTATCAGATTTTGAAGAAGAATATGGGAATGAGGGACCTAGGAGGGGTCACAACACTGGTGAAGATGAGGAGGAAGATCAAACACCATCCATAAATGAAGAGGGATCCTTTGCTCCAACAAGTGGGACTCTTGCTTCTTTGAGAGGAGTGCCCAAGTACTTGACCCTAAGAGTACAAGGTTCAGTCATGAACTAGAGAGTGTCTATTCTAATTGACAGTGGGGCAACCCACAAATTTATTGATGCTCACCTTGTGCAAAGGAGAGGGATCCCCACTGATAATTTTGATGGGTTCTCTGTTTTGGTATGAGGAGATAGAACTATGAAATGTATGCAATATGTTCCATCACTTTTTGTCACTATGGCATCCTACACTCTGGTGGATCACTTCTTTGTAGTTGACATATCAAATACCAATATCATCTTAGGTGTCCAGTGGTTAATTACCTTGGGGAAGGTCACCACTGATTGGAAGGTCTTGCAGATGGAGTGGGTGGACTTGAAGAGTGGGAAACCACAAATAATTCAAGGCATGCACACCTATCCTTCACCTAATGTTTCCACACAAACAACTGAGTTAAATTTGCATAGTGGAAGCAAGGATCTCATAGTTCCTTCTCTCATGTTTATGAGGATGCTGAAAGAGACATTCTTACCTCATGGCAAACCACTTGGAATGTCATTAGATTCTGATCTTGTGAGGAAAGCCTCACAAAGTGATGCTCCAAAAATATCAAGCAAGGATTGGAGAGCAAGCTACAGCACTGTGGGAGGAAGGAAAGGGGAGGATCAACCTTCCCAAAAACCATTTTGGCATGTGTAATGTCAAAGAAGCAATCAGCAACAAGGCAAGCACCACCATAGATGTATCAACAACGTTGTCATTGTTGAGTTGTGTGAATCCATATTGGAGATCTCAACTCCTTGTGGAGTACTCCAAAGATCTACACACCGGGATGATATTAGATGGCATGAAACAAGAGGGAGGCTATGTGGTCCATGAAGGGGTCATATATCATCTTGGTAAAGTATTCTTGTCAGAAGCCTCCAAGCTTAAGTAAGAGATACTACAGAGAGCACACAAAGATTTCCTTTCCAGCTATATGCAGTCAGAAAAGATCTACACCCTAATCATGAGGAGTTTTGATTGGGAGGGTATGAAGGAGGAACTACATCAGCACTATGATTGGGAGGAACTACATCAACACTTACAAGAGTGAAATGGTTATGAGGAGATGGGGCAGCCAAAGGGCTCTATGTAGGAGTCATTGTAGCCATCTCTTCCTTCTCTTAAAAGAGGAGAAATAACCATGCCCAACTCCATGTGTGTGGGAGACTTGAATGGTAAAGAATCTGACCTTATGGAGCATGTTTATTTTTCTAATTTGACATATTCTCTTACGATATGTATGCAAGCCATGGCTCCTACAAGGAGTGATATTACATGTAGATCTCATGGCATTGGTGAAGCCAATAAAAATTCTAAATCTGGCCACTCCCTTGAGGTGCAAAGGGAGATTATCTATCATGATGGGTGCTTCCCAAAGGCACCTAACTTGGGTATCACTTTCAGCCATGTCAAAGTGACCCATGCAACAAATATGTGGTGGGAATACCACTTACCACACTCAAATCTACTCAAGACAAGGGGTGCATTGCATTGGTATCTTATGTGGGATTTTGACCCACCTCCTCAAGTGCAAATTTCAGTTTGCATATATGTAATTTTGCTACCATACATAGATGATATATTGGTATTGTTTATGGGTTGTATGGGCAAAGAGTGGGAAGTGTATATGTACCACATGGGATGGAACTTCATCTTTTACCTCATGATACGTGTTTTGGATGTGACATTGCTTCACCCATGTTAATTTATGTATATTTTTATACTCCTGGAGAGATGGACTATGCCCCTATCATGTTAGCCTTGGAGGAGCAATTTTTGATGTATTGGCTTAATGATCACTTGGCCCATGATGAAAGCTTGATCCTTGATGGTTCCATAAATGGAGAAGGAGAAGAACTATAGCTCTTACCCTATCATTTTCTTGAGGGCAAGCAACATTTTGGAGGGGAGGACTATAATTTTCCCACTTAGCTTTAGCTAAGAGGAACATTCAATTTTGTTTTAATTTCCATTTCATGAATAAATGAATAAAGGAGGACAGGTAAAACTCCTAAAAAGTCTGAATAAATCAATGCCCATGTGAACAAAGACAAATCAGGGCCATGTAAATAATCACTTGCAGGTGTGAAAGAGGTTTGAGCTAAATACTAGGTCAACCTTGACCAAACCAACAACGTTGTCTAGGTTCATTGCATCTCCAAAAAGGGGCAGCGCAGTTCTAGAAGGAAGCCTCTCATGTGAAAAGGGCTAAATCATCAAGGTGGTTTAGGGTTTGCAAAATATTTCTCATCTTATAAAAGGAAAAGGAGGGCAACAAGAGAAGGTTGTTGATAGATCATATTTCTGAGTATTTTTCTGCTTAGACAAATACCATTCTCTGTTGTTTAGTGGAGGATTGTATCTGGAATTCCTATGCAGGGGTTTCACCTCTTCCTTTGATAATTCAAGGAGGAAAGTTTGCTGAATTGAACCACTATTAGGCTTGAGGCCAAGCTCCTACTTACATCAGCAGCGCTGATCCATTGAGGGTTTTACTGCATCTGCAAGCTACAACAAGTGGTGATCTAGATCTGCAGAGATCTAGTGTATTTTGGAAGCCTCTTTCCATGGAGTGGGTCCTTTGACCTCCTGGAAGAGTGTATCATTTCTTTATGCTTCATATTTTTACTTTTACAGTGTTTATCTATGAAAATTGAGCCACAGCACTATCGATCTTGAAATACTGCGTTATTTTGGTGTAGATCTTTTTATGGTGTTTTGTTCATAGTTTCGATCAAAGATCCTTAGTGCTGGGGTTTGCCTTCCACTAGGTGATCCATGGATTAGCTTGCTAATCCATGTTCTATTTATTTCTAATCCATTTTAATGAAATTTTATATTCATAAATTTACTGCAGCAGTTTCCAGATCTGCAACTTGTTTCTCAGATCTACTCTTATTCATGCATGCTTTTGTCAAAATTCCAAGTGGATCTTGAAGATAAAAATATATAGTTTCTAGATATGATATAGATCTGATGTTTGGTCCAAAAATCTTCTCTAGATATTATTTTTGACTTCCAGCTACTGAACTTCCTAAAAAATAACGTTGTTGAAGCATTTCTGCAAATATACATGTGTTCCTGCTCTCTTTTCTAAAGAATTATTGTTGTATTGACTCATACATTCTACTGTATAATGAAAGGGCTTCATCATAATATTGATTTTCTGATGTATTAATAAAATATGAGTCTTCCTTTTGATCTCCACTAAATATATGCTAAAACTGCACAATTCCTGAAGCAGTGCTTGCATTTCACTGTAGCCTTCCTCTTTGGGTGCTTTTTAGCTAGTCTACTTTCTGCGAGATCTGTTTAATGTGCCTAAACTGCTTTTTTTCTGATGAAATTCCATATATAAGTCACATACAGCATAAATAAGAGGAAAAAAGTCTTTATCTATGTTATTTTTGCACGGTTTTACTTATAAAACATTTTCCTTGAGCTGATTGTTGAGGATCCTGAAAAAGGATCGTTACAACCTCTTTTTTCTTCTTCAAAGCACTGATTCTAAACTTATGGAAACATCACATACATGGATATCCTCTTTCACATTCTTTTATCCATTTATTAACTCACAATCAAGAAAAACCCTCGACTAAAACATTAGTCGTGCAACATGTGATATCAACAAGTCGACCTGAAATGTGCAATACAATCTACACAAGACGATATGAAAAGTGTGCACCAAAATCAACACAATTCTACAAACATGTGTAAAACACAATCAACACAATTTGATATACAACATGATACATATTGACAACACTCATGCATGTATCTATTTACAATGAACATATCACAAGTTCTCTATTTACACATACAAAATCTTATGCATATGTACACTTTTCAACTCTCTTTTTCAAGTAAAAATAAGTACATAACCCCAAAACATATGGGTGATCATAAGAGCTGAATTGAATGATAAATTTCTGCAACATAAATGAGTAACATACCCATATTTTACACCATCTTAGTGAATTTTTGCAACAAATAGAAATACCTTCAACCGAACGACATTCACATGCAATATTGCATCATACAAGTTGTGATAATATGTTGTGAATTGTCATACTTTCAATAGAAATTAAGGCATACATAAGGCTGAAATTTGCATCTATGTACAAAGTAAATGCATGCCTTACTTGGTCAAGAAATCGAGCCATTTCTTTCCAACCCACTTTAATGTAGATTTTTGCTATTGAACATATTCTTCTTTTGAATCATCTGGACTCACATCAAAGATGGAATCGTTGGTCACATTCTCACCAGTATTTTTATCCTCTTGCTTCATGTGCTTGGGATGAGTGGTTGGATAGAATGTCCAAAATTGGGCAATGAGATGTCCCTTTTTCTGGCAATGTGTGCAAATACTTTTCATCTTCTGTGCAAGTTGCCTTTTCTTTGACTGTTTTCTGTATGCTTTCATTCTCTTCCGGCATTTTAAAACTTCATGGTTACACAAACCACAATAGGAACAACAATTATTTCTCCCATTCATGCATGCATAATTGTCATGTTTAACATAGTCATAAACAACATGATTATGGGAAGAATTATATCTTGAATGCTCCTTTGAATGTCCATCTTTTTCACAACCTTGAGAAGATGAACTTGAAAATGTTCCAGCTTTCTTTTGAAGACCAACAACATTGTTCATGTCCTTAGAGTTGTCACAACTCTCTTGTTCGCCATAAGATACATGTCTAGAAGCATATTGCTGCCACATGGGTTTCAAACAATTGCATTCATCTTGATTACAAACTTTGCATGTTTAATGGTTTGAACCTGCAACAAAAGTCCTTGGAACTGTTTCATTCTCTTCCGGCATTTTGAAACTTCATGGTTACACAAACCACAATAGGAACAAAAATTCTTTCTCCCATTCATGCATGCATAATTGTCATGTTTAACATAGTCATAAACAACATGATTATGGGAAGAATTATATCTTGAATGCTCCTTTGAATGTCCATCTTTTTCACAACCTTGAGATGATGAACTTGAAAAGGTTCCAACTTTCTTTTGAAGACCAACAACATTGTTCATGTCCTTAGAGTTGTCACAACTCTCTTGTTCGCCATAAGATACATGTCTAGAAGCATATTTATGCCACATGGGTTTCAAACAATTGCATTCATCTTGATTACAAACTTTGCATGTTTAATGGTTTGAACCTGCAACAAAAGTCCTTGGAACTGTTTCAAGTGCCTTCATGGTTTTAGAAATTTATCCATAAAGTTTTCCATAGCCAAGACCCAAATACTTAGGCCTTTCCTCAACAATAATTGGCTAATCTATGCCTTATGATTGTTTTCCTAATCCTTGACCTTCATAACTCAATTTCATCATCAATTTGGACCCTATTCCTCTAGTGTTTTTTTTAAATGAACCTAAACATTTATCTTGAGAGGAAATTGAAGACAAATTTGAATTATTTTCCTCTTCTTAAAGCACATGCTTGGCTAAGACTTCTGTGGCATCATAGAGCTGAATCTCCATCTCATGCAACTTTTGAAGAATTTATTGCTTCTCTTTATTCATGGAAACCAATTTCTCTTGAATTTTAGTTTTCTCCCTTACATCTCCATACAATTGTTGCACCATATCTTTCATGATGTGAAAGTCTTGCAACATCTCTTTATCAAAGAGTCTTGCAAAGGAGGAGGATTTAGAAACGTCAGTTGATGAAGTTTTCATCACTACATAAATTAATTAAATAACTTCAACAATAATTCACAAAGCTTCAAAAACAATTGACAAAGCTTTAAAAACAATTTTGTTGTAGATTCAAGCTCTTATCTATAGCTTGTATCTCTTCTTCTAGCAGCCTCTTTTGCAAACAATCCCTCTTGTGCTTCAAGGGTTGCCTTGATGTCCTTTCGGTAAGGAGGATGCTTTCAGCCTTATTCCTTCTTATCCTCTTCTGGACTTAGCTAGCATTAGATCCCCTTCACCTCTAGCAAACTCAAACTTGTAAGCATCAGTCAATTTGTAAACAGTTAAATTATTTGCATTGTTAAACATCATTCAAGTCAAACAAGCAAGCAAGAAACCTTGTGCTCTATCAAGCTAGCAACCTAGTGCTCTGATCCCAACCTGATCTGATATGGGTGGCTGACTTGTTTTGCTATGCAAGCACCTACCACTCAATTAAAACAAATTAAGGATATTGATTATACATGCATGTGTGGAATTTAATTCTTGATTCAGGTGTATGTTTTTTAATAGGTTTAAGGCTCAATATCTGGAAATGGACCTAGGATCCCTTGGGCTTGACCTCTTCATTTGGTGTCCTTAAGCTTCCGAGAGCTTTTTTGTTGCACAAAATATCCTATAATTCCTCTTCTGCTCCTAAAACCTATTCTACTATCTCCATCACATCTCAATCATCCATAATAGGTTGTTCATTCACTCAGAATGAACTTAGGGTCCTCGTTCTATGCCTCCAACACCTGGTGCCACTAGGCTCCATGAAACTTCCTTGTGGATTATTTGGCTCTATATGTCTCCAATTTACTCTAAAAACCCAATCATTGGATTCATAAGGTTCAAGATAGTCAGAAATTACTATTGGTTTCCAGAGAATGGCCTCTGGCTGCCCTGGTTAGGCCTCATTCTCTTGTTGACTCCTAGTGGCCCTTGGAACTTATCTGAAGTGAAATCACACTAAGAAGTCCTCATATAGCTCTAAAAAACTCACCAATGGATATAGAATGCTCAAATTAGTCAAGAATGACTCTTCATTCACTCAGAAATGGTCGAAAATTGAGCCTTTTAGACTTTTTCCCCAATATCTCCTAGGAAAACTCGAGTATATGTGGAGAAATCTAGTTAACTGGAGCCAAATTAGGGCTGACCACAAAATTTGACACAGCCTTATCCACTCTACTAATAAATCTATGCATTAAAATTTATATTTAGAGCGGTGGCCACATGCGCACCCCCAACTGTTAAGTGGATTATACAATAGCAGAAACGACAGAATACAATGTCGGAGTTTCATTAAACATACATACGTTCGCAATCAAACAATGCTTACATTTAAAATAGATCACACATAGCCTTAAATAGCTTACATAGATGCAGAACGGGGTTCTTGGGTCCCACAACACATAACCAATCATAGCGTATCAAAAATCTCTTGCCCACAAGTTTAACTTGGTACTGATACTGTTAACCATAATTTATAAGATGTGTGCTCGTGCATAATTCCGACACATGGCTCCCCTCATCACAACCAATTTAACATATCTTACAAACTCTTTAAATTCTAAATATTGTAATTTGCGAAATCGCTTTCCGAGTGTTTCAATATCCGTCGTTGGTTTTTTTCTTGATCCGATGATCCACCATATATCTTCACCTTCTCACATCGCATCGTAGGTTAAAAAATTTAACTTGCAAAACTCTTTAATCATAAACTCTATTCTGTATGATGTGTGATGTTTCTCAACTGCGAAGAGATCTCTCCCATTGATTGGTGTCAGATCCACGGTCCTTGTTATCGCTTCATTCTACGGCTTCCTCTTATTGTCCATTCAACCTTCAACATTCCACGGTTGTGCAATCCCCTATTATATATGCATATTTCAAGACTCCATAATAGCCACCAATTCGGATCCCACTCTGCTGATCGATCCAGTTCGAAACCTATTTTGGAAAGTTAACATCAGGCCATAAATCAATCATACGAACTCATAATTTGATGAAATGAGTTGCGTTGGAATCCTGGTGACGAGCTCTATGCTCTTATATTGCTTTGAAGCATTTTTTAGCACTTTGAAAATTTATCTAATACTTAGGCCCTAATCCCAATCTAATCATGCATAGAATCCACCACCGTAGAACAAATGTAGTGGTGAACCTAGTGCAACCTTCTCAGGACCAGCAACACTAGTCTGACAACCAGGAGAACCATAATAATCCTCCTAACATTGCAAGAAAAAATACTAAGAATAAAGAAAAGGGAGACTCTCGATAGGGTTGTAGTAACCAGTAATGCCCCCTACAATCTCAGTCTGGGGGAAACCCTAACCGAAATCACAACCAAGAGCCAAACAACAACTCCCAAGGGCAGAAAAAGATGTCCAATCTAAGGACAAACCATTCTTGTTCCATATGTGGTGAGTATGACCATTACACCCACCATTTATTGAACTCCCTGAACTGAGAAAACTTTAGGGTACCCGTGGACAAGGGGGACCTACAAAGCAGACCGTTGTAATGTAGGAGCCATTCCCCCACCAAGGACTAGTTAATACCCAACAAAAAAAACCACCCCAAAATAATTCTGGGAATGACAACCATGAAATATACATCAGTGGCGAAGAAATGTTCTTCCAGACAAGGAATTAGAACTACGGTGCCTCTACGGACACTAACCCTTCAGGTGCGACCATGAGTGCACGTACTACACCATTGACCATATCCAAATTACCTATTGAGACCCTTGCAAAGATGGTTAATGGTTCAACTAGGCGCGTAGGAAACCACTTAAAAGCTGCCCATAGTTACAGCATTGTGGACGATTTAGCACAATCACACGCTGCCATGTCAGCCTTAAAGGTCCTACAGTCATGCCCAAAACAATAGAAATCCTTACTTTCTACATTAGGTGCAATCGACCCTTCCGATTCACGCCTAATGGCTTTTGACTTAAACAAGACCACCCCTAGGCTTCCTTCTCTAGTCGCCTTCCAGATACCAGTGTCAGTCTAAAATATCACCATACACTGATGTATAATTGATAAAGGTGCATCTACATGCATCATGTCCAAGTCCGTTTGGCAGAAGTTGGGATCACCTAAAGTGAAACCATTCGAATTCATGCTCAAATAATAAAATAGTCAACCTTCATCTCCTGTAGATCTATATCGGAATATCCCTGTAAAATTGGCCAAAAAGATGGTACTCATAGACATTGAATTCTTGGATGCACAACTTGACTACAATATACTCCTCGGGCAGAGTTATATGTATGCCATGACTACCATAGCTTCCTTAGTTTTTCAGGTGATGATGCTCCCCCATGAATATTGAATCATCATCGTTGCCAAACTTACATACTATGATAAGAAACCTATGACGACTCTCAATTTCATTCTACCTTATGTAGACACAACTATAGAGTCGCTCATGTGGTACCAAGAATATGGCCCCGGTCAGTTCAAACCATCATTGATCCTAGGATCATTCCTAGGGGATCCCCTTATTATATCATAGGCAGCCTGAGAAGTCATAGGGGCACTAGTGTGCATGATGCTATCATCAAACATCGACACCATCCCAGAGATGGAAACCAGTAGTACGAAAATCAAAGCTGCTGACATGGATTTGCTACCCTATGACATCACCCAAACCCCATTTTTGTAACCCCCACCTGGTTTTGTGTTAAAACAAGTCTTGTAAGCTGTAACATTTCCAAACAGGTCTTTCACAATTAATGTTTTGTATTTGGTCCCACCATCCATGCTGGGAAGTCCTCACATCACCTTTACAAGGATAACCCCTATCACTGCTTAGGATGCTACACCAGTTAACAAAACTATCATAGTAGCGTCAGTTAGAGTGACCAAGAAAACCAACAAAAAAGGGAAGAAAATTGAAAACCCTAACATACTTAGGGCATTGCAACGTTGTGCATTGTGTGATATCATTGTCCATGCTACCAATATTTTCCTGGAATTATATGAATTAAAACCTTTTCTAAGCACTGAAATAAATTTCGTGGCCTTAAGTTCCCATAAAAAGTAACAAGCCACAAAAAATCAAGGGAAATAATTATGCACCAACCACAGGTGTGTCATATGCGACTATTATGGGAATTACACTCATCACTACCCAAAGATGCCATGATATAGAGATGCCTTGCAAGCCCTCAAGAAATCATGCCAACATGATCCCTCAAATCCACCCATGCATATGGATGAGGGAAAACCTAGAACCATACTATGCCTATGAGAGGAGCCTACATCTTACTCATACACAGTCACCCCAATGGACCAAAGATGGAAAATGGAGGCCACTTGGCCAGCCACAGTTTACAAACTATCTGACGAGCTTGACCACTTAGTCACACAGTGTCCCAAATTAAGGGTGTTCACTGTTGGTACCAAATACCTCATGTTTCCCAAATAAACTTAGCTCGGCATTGATGACATACATGTCATATTTGTTGAAGAAACCATCATGTGTGCTGATGTCCACACATCCATTGATTTCGGTCCATTTTGGATTCCATGCAATGATTCATCACTGCATATTATGACCTAGCCGGCTCATATATAGAATCTGCAAACAACACCACCTTTTGAGGGACGAAAACAGCAAGGACCATGCTATATGTGTCCAAAGAGAGGCAGTCACCTAAATGACCATCTACCCCCCATTAGCATACTCTAGCTCCTTTTCAACTCTGCGCACTATGTGATGAACGCAATCACTTCATTGCTGACTGTGTAGCCCTAGAGTTGTTTTAGAGATGGTATCTTGTCAACCCTGTATACTATGTCGGCTTACAAGAGGTCCAGTATTTGTGTCGAGTTTGTTCTCACGACCACCTGGTTTGTCATTGACCTTATATCCCCCAATTTTGTTTGGCGTTAAACAGTTCATGCCATGCCATAGTACGTGTCACCGCAGGAGACGAATTATATTCATAATCTGTGGAAATTTTGACAACGTAAGAAAACGTGACGTGCAGGTCCATTTTCTTCGTGTCAATAGAAAAATGACCAGTAAAGGGGCACATCGTCACCACCAACTACCCTCCATGGATATGACCAACCTATGCATTATGCAACGCATGTAACCATTTGGTCACCCAATGCTAGGATCTAGAATCACTCCGCAAATGGTATCCAATCACCCCAGCATCCCAAAAAGAAATAAGTACTAAGGAATGATAGTCTTGTCTGGTTTTTCAAGGCAACCATCATACTCGACACTGTACTTACATCCCCCAAGTACATCCTTTAATAGACAACATATGCTCGTTGGATACCCAATACACGGATATATTTTTTCTAGAACCAAGACAACCTAATGCAAGGAAACCTATCCCAGGGCAACCTTCCCCCCATCATTACCAAAACGGTAGGAGAGCTAAAACAACCGATCATCCTAATAGGGCCCAGAACCAACCAAGGACGGCATGTGGTCTATGCGACAAAATTGACCACCGAAAAAATTAATGTAAGGAACTGAAGAACCTTACTAACAGTCTTTGCCTGGTCACCCCCATCCCACAGATCAGTCTCTGTAATGAAGAGAATATTACGTGCTATTATTGCAAGATTTTCTCACAATACCACCATATGATGGATTGTGATTACCTCCCAAGGCTAAAATCAGCAAGGGCAACATTGAGTCTAAACTCCTCGAAGGAGCTAGATTATCAAAAACCAAGAACTTAGAGATGGGAAAAGCACAATCATGCCCCAATGCCCAATCATCTCAGAGCATCCGCTTCAGGGACAATGTGTAGTGTTGGTTCTCATACCATCTACTCGATAGGCACCATGACACTGTACACCATTTTTAAAAGTCACAATCATGAAAGAGATTTGTTCCCCTTAATGGACACATCTATGCGCCTCTCCACTCAGCACAACTTCCAAATACAGGAAAGTGCAAGTACCCTTAGTACGCCATGTGAGGAACATATGCTTTCTCTCATGCAAGCCACAACAATGGAAATTCCTCCACCATCCAACATCGACGACATGTAGCACCACATAAGATTCATCTCATCATGCATGGGAATCATGACTCATGCTATCTGCTCATTTTTCATTGGTGTCGAGACCGCTACAACTACAAAATTAGTTGTACCATTGATGATGCAAACTCAATCCATTTGCACCCTATCGACCTCGTCTGGTTCCACAACATCAACTATGGAATCATATTCGTGTCTATTGACCGGCTCTGTTAGGCCCAAACCAACTCCTCACAGCCTCACACAAACTCACTCCCTTTTATATTCCTTGTTCCATTCAAATGAGGATATTTTGGAGGCCATGAAGAAACCAGATTATCTATGGGATGTAATGCATCACTGCTCATTTTTTCTACCTGAAAAAAAATTCAGCACTAACAACGCAGAAAACCATGAGATATATGTTATTGAATCAAAATAATTCCTTCCATTTGGGAAATTTTACTGGTTCAAAAATCCCATCATGATGCTTGACACATTCAAAGAAGGTAACATGTCCAATATTTCACCAACCATCAAGGTAAATATCTCTAGAAAACCAGGAAAAATCAAAGAAATCTCACTGGGGCCAGCATGCTCCCAAGATGAAGTAATCTCTTACACAATTTTGTTTCAAGAGTATAGAGACATCTTCGCATGAGATTATTCATAAATTTTGGGGCTTAGCCCCACTATCGTAGAGCACCATATTGACACCTAGCCTGACATACCACTAGTATGCCAGAAATAACGTCAATTGCACCCATCCAAGGAAGATGAAATCAATCAAGAAATAAAAGATATTTACAAATCCAAGTTTATCTATCCAATATCTTACACATCATGGGTTTCCAACCCTTTTCACATCATGAAAAAACATGACGTCATTCGTGCTTGTACTGATTTTCAAGATTTTTGCAAAGCTTGTCCAAAAGACAACTACCCTACTCCATTCATCGACCAAGCCATTGATGCTTGCGACGGTCATGAGGCCCTGCCCTTCATGGATGGGTTTTCAAGGTATAACCAAATTCAAATTCTATATACTAATCGATACAAGACGACATTTACCACTCCTTGGGGCACTTTCGCATATCAAGTTATGCCATTCGCTCTTAAAAACGCTGGAGCCATTTTCTAGTGGGCCATGAACTGTATCTTCCATGATCTAGCGCACCTTATCCTCGCTTACTTAGATGACGTCACCATTCTATCCAAGAAGAGAAGTCATCATCTAGAAGATTTACGGTTGGTATTCCAAAGATGTCGACATTACAACCTATGCTTGAACCCTCTCAAGTGTGTCTTTTGCATCAACAGTGGACAGCCCATGGACTCCTATATATAGAAAGGAGGTTTTGTAGTTTGAATCATCCAAGAATTTTTCATTCATGTAATGTATTGGAGGTTTCCCCCTCAAAGTGACTTATTTTTAAGGCGTTGATTTCTCTTTTCTTCTCTTTTTGGAGTTGGTTTCACAACATTTGGTATCAGAGCTTTGAGATTCTAGGGTTTCGCTGCTCCAAACAGGTCATCGTGGAATTTTCATTGTAACGTTTTTTCTACGAAGGTTCAGAATCTAGAATTTTTAGAGTGCGAAGCTAAAATCTTGAGAAACATTGTCACAAAATTCTAGAGATTGGTTCACAAAATTTTTAGAGATATGATCTGTGCAAGTTAGGTCATTTTGCAAGCTCCTAAATTTGACCTAAACAGGTCATTGTGGTATTTTCATAATAACGTTTTTTCTACAAAGTTTTAGAAGCTGAAATTTTTAGAGTGTGAAGGTGAAATCCTGAGAAACATCGTTGAAAAATTTCAGATATTGGTTCACAATATTTTCAGAGATATGATCTGTGGAAGTTAGGGCTTTTTGAGGCTTCTGAATTTCATCTCAAAGAGGTGATCGTGGGAAAATCATCATATCTCTCTCTCTGAGCATCGGATTGGAATGCTGTAAAATGTGGCCATAAGTACACAAAATTTATTTTTTTATTATATCAATTTCAGAGCCAAAGGAGGAAACAATGACACGTGGAAAGTCATACAAGTTCACTCTACTGAACCAGTCCAAAATTGGGTCATTGTGGAAGATTGGACATAAATTTGCCTTGAATAATCCAAATCAGATCAGACCTATGGCACTTGAAAGAAGCTTCAGAAGGATACTACAGGGCTGAATTTCAGATATTGAGTATATGCAATTATAGAGAAAATTCAATTTCAATATCGAGCTCCTCAACATCAAGTAAAAGGTGTGTATTTTTTTTCCGAATTGCATAAGTCTTGTTTGAAGGATCAAGTTGAATTGATTCCAAGGGCATATTGTAGAATAGATATCAATATTGGATTCTAAAATGGCCTCTAAAAATAATTAAACACCCATTAAGCCTTTAGAAAGCTCTACTATGACTCATGAAGACGAAGAATGGCAACATGATATATCAAAGTTACAAGAGCAAGTGCAACAAATTTCGCTCTCGCAAAGAGCAACAAAAAATGACATGGAAATTTTGAAGAAAGGCATGGAAACTAAGATGGATGGTTTGAAGAAATGGGTGGAATCTAAGATGGATGGTTTGAAGAATGGCATATATGGCATGGAAACTGGCATGGAATCTAAGATAGATGACATGGAAGCTAAGATCGATGAGAAAATGGAAAACATGAAGAATGATATAAAATCAAACATGGAAGGTTTGACAAAGTTGATACAAGAAATGTTTCCTAATGGTGAAAAGATAGTAGAGAAAACTCATGATGAGAACAAAATAAATGTTAATCGTGATTTCATAAAATCTAATGCTAGCGGGAAGAACCACCATATTCCAAAAATGGATATGAGGAAGTTTGATGGAAAGGATCCTGTAACATGGATACTACAGATGGAGCAATATTTTGATCTCCATAATGTGCAAAACACACAAAAGGTACGCGTTGCATTTTTACATTTAGAACAAAATACATTTGCATGGTATTGATGGCTTTACTCCCGTAAAAAAATTGTCACTTGGTCAATTTTTATGGAGGAAATGATAGCACATTATGAGGATACAAAGAGCAACACCTTCTTTATCCAATTGATAAATCTCAAACAAAAGGGTTTAATGGGGGAGCACATTAAGGACTTCCAAAAATTGAATATAAGGGTAACTGATATTCCAGAGGAACACAAGATTGATCTCTTCATAGGTACTTTAAAGGATAACATCCAACATGAAGTTCGCGTTTTGGAACCTAATTCATTGGAGAAGGCATTTAGGTTGGCAAGAAAAATTGAATGTAAAATTATGGCAACAAGGAAGCCTACCACTCACTTCACTAAAGAGGGAAGTGTTGCTACTTCTAGATTTCCACAACCTACAAGGTTGACACCACAAAAATTAGAAGAAAAAAGAGAAAAATGGCTTTGCTACAGTTGTGATAGAAAATACACTAAAGGTCATAAGTGTGCTGAGAAGAAATTATTTTACATAGATTGTGAAGAGGAAGAAGAAAATGAACAAGAAGAGGATATACACCAGGAACCAACCCAAGAATAGGAAGAAATGAGTCTGACCATATCATGTAATGCATTGGCAGGAATTACCACTCCTTAAACTCTCAATATAGAAGGACATATCAATAAGAAAAAGGTAATAGTGTTTATTGATTCAGGTAGTACCCATAATTTTATGCATTGTAAGGTAGCCAAGGAATTGAATTGTTTCCTATACCCAGCACCAGAATGTCAAGTGATAGTTGCAAATGGAGGAACTATAAATTGCTCTGGAAAATGCCATAATATCAAGCTAACCATGGGGGAATATGTATTTAATAGTCCAATGCTTTCCATTCCTATGGGAGGTGCTAATGTTGTACTAGGAGTACAATGGTTACAATATTTGGAGACGGTAGCTTTTAATTTTCAAGAACGTTTATTGAAATTTTTTTCATAAGGAAAGGAAGTTGAATTATGGGTTATTGTAGGGAATATGGGAAAGATAATAGGCTTTAGTGTCATGAAAAAGCTTATAAAGAAAGAACAAGGAGGCATAATTGCACAATTATGCTCACTAGAAGTTCCAACATCAAAATCATCTATTTCTGCAGATCTCCAAAAAGTCTTGGACAATCATTCAAAGGTTTTTGAAACTCCAAAAGGACTCCCACCTATTCATGATCATGATCATGCTATTAATTTGATTCCAGGAAGTGTTCCTCCAAACATCAGGCCTTATAGATATCCTTATGTCCAAAAGAGTGAAATTAAACGTATTATTGCAGAAATGTTAGAGGCGGGTATAATTCAACCTAGTCAAAGTTATTTCTCTACTCCTGTAGTATTGGTACACAAGAAGGATGGATCATGGCGCATGTGTCCAGATTATAGGGAGCTCAATAAGCTCACCATTAAAGATAAATTTCCCATTCCTGTGATTGATGAATTATTGGATGAATTACATGGAACAATTTATTTTACCAAGTTGGATCTTCGTTCAGGATATCATCAAATTAGAATGAAGACTGAAGATATTCCGAAAACAACATTTCGAACTCATGAGGGTCATTATGAATTTTTGGTCATGCCTTTTGGCCTTACCAATGCATCTTCTACATTTCAAGGGTTGATGAATTCCATTTTCAAACCCTTCCTTATAAAATTTTTGCTAGTATTTTTTGATGATATACTAATCTACAGCAGGTCTTGGAAGGATCATGTTCAACATGTTGACAGGGAGCTCAAACTATTGTAGGAGAAACAATTATATGAAAACACATCCAAATGTTTCTTAAGATTACAAGAGGTGGAATATTTGGGTCATATTGTATCTCACAAGGGTGTTAAGGTAGACCCTAACAAAATTAAAGCCATTAAGGAATGGAAATTCCCCACAACCATAAAGCAGTTGCGAGGATTTCTCGGGTTAACAAGGTATTATCGAAAGTTTGTTAAGAATTATGGGAGAATAGCAGCACCTCTAACAACATTATTGAAGAAAGATGCATTTTCATGGACTCCTGAAGCAACTAAGGCCTTTGAACATCTTAAAGAGGCAATGTGCCTAGCACCGGTCTTAGCTACGCCGGACTTCACAAAAACCTTTATTGTGGAATGTGATGCCTCAGGAAATGGAATTGGTGCAGTTTTAATGCAGGAAGGAAGACCCATTGCTTTTGAAAGTCGTCCAATCAAAGGAAAGTATTTACATAAACCTATTTATGAGAAGGAAATGTTAGCAATACTGCATGCACTAAAGAAATGGAGAACATACCTAATGGGAAGACACTTCAAGGTAAAAACTGATCATGATAGTCTTAAACACTTTTTGGAACAAAGACTATCTTCAGAAGAGCAGCAAAAATGGGTCACAAAGATGTTGGGTTATGACTTTGAAATAATATACAAAAAGGGAAGCTAAATGTTGTTGCAGATGCACTCTCAAGAAAGAATGAAGAGGTGGAAGCATTTCTTTGTGCCATTTCTATTATCCAACCAGATTGGATAACCGAACCAAGAGATGAATGGAAGAAGGACGAAGAAGTGTGGACACTCATTCAAAAGTTGCAGCAAGATCCTAGTACATCTGATACATTTAGTTGGAAAAATGATTCCTTATGGTACAAAGATCGCTTATATCTTTGTAAGAATTCCCAACTAAAACAAAATATTCTTTTTGAATTGCACACTTCTCCTTTAGGAGGACACTCAAGATTTTTAAAAACTTACCACAGGGTGAAGAAAGAATTTTTTTGGGATGGCCTTAAATCTGACATTCAAAAGTTTGTGGTGGAATGTTTGGTTTTCTAGCAGAATAAATTTGAGACAATTAAGAACCCGGGTCTTCTACAACCTTTATCCATTCCAAGTCAACGTTGGGAGGAGATTTCAATGGATTTTATCACAGGTTTACCTAAGTCCGAAGGAAAGAGTGTCATCATGGTGGTAGTTGATAGCCTTACCAAGTATGCACACTTTTGTGCATTATCTCATCCATTTAAAGCAAGTACGGTTGCTACTACATTTATGGACAAAATTCAAAAGCTACATGGAAGCCCAAGGGTTATTGTGAGCGACAGAGATCCCATTTTTACTGGAAATTTTTGGAGAGAGTTATTTTCTTGTTTGGGTACTCAATTAGCTCATAGCTCATCTTATCATCCTCAATATGATGGTTAAACTGAGATAGTAAATAAATGTTTGGAAGGATATCTTTGTTTTTTTGTATCTGATAAACAAACACAATGGGTCAAGTGGTTACCTCTCGCTGAATGGTGGTATAACACTTCCTTCCATACTGCAGCAAAAATGACCCCATTTATGGCACTTTATGGATATCATCCACCATCCATCACATCATCTTTAAGAGAAAAATCGAAGGTTCAAGCAGTGGAAGATCACATCGAGCATCAGCAAGAAGTTCTCCAACTCTTAAAGGATAACCTGAATTTGGCACAAAATCGAATGAAACAACAGGCAGATCAACATCGTAGCGAGAGAAGTTTTAATGTAGGAGATTGGGTATTTTTACGGCTACAACCATACAAACAAATGTCCCTCAAGCAAACAAAGAAGGATAATAAATTATCGCCAAAGTACTATGGTCCTTACAAGGTGTTGCAAAAGATTGGTACTATGGCATACAAATTGGAGCTTCCTGCTTCTTCGCGAGTGCATCCAGTTTTCCATGTTTCATGCTTAAAGAAGTTTATAGGTGAAAATATTCCAGTTCAAACAATATTTCCAGAACTTGATGAGGAAGGAAAAATCATATTGGAACCTGAAGCGGTCACGGAAACAAGGACTCGACAGCTACAGAATCGATCAATTTCAGAGTATCTCATCAAGTGGAAGAACTTACCCACTGAAGATTCTACATGGGAGGATGAGAATTTTATACAGAAGCACCCAGAGCTACTCAAGAATTGAGGACAACACTTTTTTGAAGGAGAGGGGCATGTTAGGTCCCTATATTACTAGTATAGTCCCTTATTGTTGTTAGTGTAACCCCCTTATTGTTATTATTGTACCCTTGTAACCCCCATATTGTTATTATTGTGCCCTTAAATTATTATTGTTAAGTCAGCTAGGATTACATTGTGGCCCACTAGGATTGCATTGTGGCCCCATGGACTCCTATATATAGAAAGGAGGTTTTGTAATTTGAATCATCCAAGAATTGTTCATTCATGTAATGTATTGGAGGTTGCCCCCTCGAAGTGGCTTATTTCTAAGGTGTTGATATCTCTTTTCTTCTCTTTTTGGAGTTGGTTTCACAACAATTTATAATATCCCAACAAGGAATTAGAGTGGACCCCCTCAAGGTCTAGGCCATCAAAGAGGTTCCACCACCAAGAAGCCTCTAGCAACTCCAAAGCTTGCAAGAGAAATCCAATTTCCACAGATTCTTTGTCCCAGATTATGCCACTTGTGTGCAAGGATTACTATGCCTTCTTTGTCAGGATATCCTGTTTACATGGGACGATCAAGCCCAAAAATCATTTGAGGTGATAAAAGACGAATTTTCCTCATCCCCATTGATCAGCCCACCAAATTAGGACAAATTTTACTTCCTATATCTGTCAGCCTCAGAAACTGCCTTAGCTGGGGTGTTAATTGAATATGGACCCGATGGTAAAGAACACGTAATTTATTACGTTAGTAAGAACTTATCAGGCCCCGCCTTAAGATATTAACCCAAATAAAAAGCTTCCCTAGCCCTTATACACATAGTCTAAAAGCTTCAGCACTACATTATCTTACAGACTACAACAATTGTCGCAGCTATCAACCCAATGAGATACTCGTTGACCCATCATTTGATGAACAAAAAATACACTTGTTGTGTAGTCATACCATAGGAGTTTGACCTACAACTTAGCTCCCCCGAAAGAAAAAAATATTTGATCTTAGCTGAGTTCATCACTAACCTCCCAAGTCAGACTAAAGGTTCCCCAGTCAGCGACTCACTACCTGATGAACGTCTATTTTTAGTGACGACTGACAATTCTTGGTATGGTGATATCCTCTTATTTTTATGAACCCAAAAGTTCAATCCAAAACTCACACATGACGACCGAAGGCTCATACGCCCCCAAGCCCCCCGATACCTCCTCATGGGATACGTCCTTTATCGGTGAGGCATCGATACTATCCTACTCTGATTCCTAATGCACGACCAAGATGAACAAGCCCTCAATGACTATCATAGTTGAGCTTGTGGCGGCCACCTCTCTTGGATGGACACCACCCAAAACGTTTTACAAGAAAGTTATTTTTGGCCCCACTAATTCCACGATTGCATTATGGAAATCAAAAAATGTGAGCGATGCCATTGCTTCACCCACAAGGCCAGAGCACCTCCCGCTCCCCTACACCTAGTCATTGTAGCCTATCCCTTTTTCAAATGGGAAATCGAATTTATGAATTGCAACCCTAGGTCTTGTGGAAGCCACAATTACATCATTGTCAACGTCGACTATTTCACCAAATTGGTAGAAGCCATGCCTACATATGACAACTTGAAAAAAACCGTGGAATGGTTTTTGGTCAACCATGTCATTGCGCGGCTTGGTGTGTCGAAATATTTAGTCTTCGATAATGGAAAGCATTTTGAAAATGAAATATTCCAGGATCTGTCTCACCACCTAGGGTTCACACACGAATTCGCATCACCATACTATCCTCAATCCAATATATAGGTAGAAGTTGTCAACAAAGTGCTTAAAACAATGTTACAATGTATGATGAATAACCATAAGAAAAATTGGCACCACATGGTTTTTTTTGCCCTATGGGCAAGTTGTCAACAAAGTGCTTAAAACAATGTTACAACATACAGTGAATAACCATAAGAGAAACTGTCACCACATGGTTTTTTCTTCCCTGTGGGCATATCATATCAACAGGATTCATGCCATTCAACTAGTTTATGGGGTAGAAGTTGTGATTCTCATCGAATGCAAAATCCCCAACCTACACGCTTCCATCAAACTCCTTGATGATACCTACCCTTTAGAACAAAAATTGGTACAGCTAGAACTCGTTGAAGAAAACTGACAAGAGTCACTCCAATATAATAAGGCACATAAAAAATGGGTAAAAGAATCATTTGATTGCAACATCACCCCTCGCTCATTTACGGGGGTAGAGTTAGTCCTCCGCTACGATGTCACGAAATATGCCCTAGGACCCATAAAGTTCAAAACATTATGGAAAGGTCCCTACATCATAAAAATTTTCCTCCGCAAGGGGGCATACATCCCGTTAGAACTCGACAGTACATGCCTAGCTAACTCGTTAATGGGCTCTACCTCAAAAAATTTCACCCATAAGGGCAGGAGGTATAAGCCTTAGAGGTAAGATGGATGTAGCGTAATATGTTCTTTTGATGACTACAACCATTAAAGAATTATTCTAAAAAATACTCTGGTGTCATAGATGGATCATCCCCCCATCCACTATTTGGATTCATTGATGGAGCATCGTGACGGTCTCAAAATCTAGCAGCAGCCATCTGGGCCATTTACTATCCTGACCGATCGCCATTCTTAACCAATGGAGTATGCATCGGATCAGCCACCAATAATTAGGCAGAATACGATGTAGTCATCGGGTTTATGAGTCATGCCTCCAACCAAGGCTTTTTCCATCTACATATCTACCTTGATCCCCAGCTAGTGGTTTCACAGTTAAAAAAATACTTTGAAGTACGTGATTCTCAACTATTTCATAAGTATTTATATGTAGGAAGATTAATTCGTCATTTTGATCACAGTAGATTCACACATGCACCAAGAAATCAAAACCAGACAACTAATAACACTCTATACTGGAATGCATCTCGTATAAACCATCATCCATAGAAAATAAAAAAACATAACAAATAGATATACATCATATGGACACTACATCCATCAAATAAAATAACCATAGACACATCATCAAAGCTGCAAAAATACATATCTCGCATATATACATCAAAAAATATGTGTGTCACAATATACAAGTCATGCCCCTGACCTGTAGGTCAGCCAAAAAATATGTCTACATGTCATCAAAAAATAGTGAAGCATCCTCATAATAGACGCTCCCTAAATACACAAAATATATAGGGCTCAGCCTTGCCAGGTGGATCCTCTGGACCCACAGCTGCACCTGGTGCCAGTACAGGTGCTGCAACAAAAACAACAAGTGCTACATGACGCAATGTCGGGCGATGCACCCTCTCTCGAGCCATATGTCATCTGAATCATCCACAAAACCCTCGGTCGGCATGCCCTGGGTCAACCTCTCCAACCGACCCCATGAGTCAGCTAAGTCTATTGCACGAGCCTCAGCAACAGCTAGTTGTTCCTCAACCATCATCGCCTGAGCGTCAAAAACCCCATCTCGAGCAAGAAGGGAAGCATCCCCGGCAGCAGCAGCATTGCTGCCCTCCCCTGAGGGTCCAGCACCACTGCCCTGCCTCCCAACCTGGGGCTGATCAACCCCACCTAGGTCCCTCCTTGATTGTTTATGCCCGAATAAGTAGGTAAGAGGACACCCAGTCGCCCCCACATCTGCAAGAGAGACAAGGATAGTTTCAGTGTCACCGTAACAGACATAAAAATATACACATCATAAAATACTCAAAAAATGTAGAAAAACATCAAAGGTCATACCTTCAGGACCCCACACATAACCGGCGGGAAGACCCATATCCGGGTCCCCCTGGAAATACATCGCCGAGTACGGATAATCCAAAAACATCAATGAGTTCTCCTGGAACCACGCCTCAACGACCACATCCCAATAACAACCTGCCTCCCCTCCTCCTCCACGAGGCATCACAGGAGCACACTGCCACATAAGAGGATCCCTGTGAGAACCAATGGGCACAAGCACAATCGGTCACAGCATCACCACGCTCTCGAACATGATGCTGTAGAGGATGCTCGCATATGTGAAAACTATGGCAGATCCTCCCCAAACCTTCCCTAGCTGCAATATCATGCCATCATACACATGGCACGCCCAGTCGTAAAAGTGACCAGCTCGGAGCCGGCACAAGACATCAATATAAGGCCCTGACACCCTATTGGGAAACAATGACCTTGTCAAGTGAAATATCATCGCAAGGGCACACCAATCAGCTAGGTTAGTCACAGAATCGATGTGGATGCACCCCTGGGTAAGCGGCGCACCACCCCAATGTTGTGCAACCCAGCGCCGGATACTCACCCTCCCAAGGGGGAGTGGGTGTGGTAATGCCTCACACTAAGGTAATAGGCCAGTCACAAAGTGCACATCCGTCTCCAGATGGATGACGAAGTCTCTACCCCGCAAGACCATCAATCATTTTCTCTTATTCCAATAGCAGAGAGCCTAAAGCCTCCTTGCATTGGAATCCTGAGCGAAAAAAATGCATATATCAGACTAATCCCTCTTGCGCCACAACATCCTGTTACCAGAGAAAAAACCAAATCAGTGACCCAAAAAAAAAATTGAATAAATAAAAAAGTGTTTGGCCCATCATCGCACTTGTTTTATACATAGGCTTAATTTTCATGCGTCTCTATAAAGAATAGACATGTGGTTCATCGTGAAAAAGTGCTTCCAAGAACGATAAACTCATGGTAAAGTTCTTTTCTCCCCAAGGTTAGGTAGGTAATCCATACAAATTGGATTTGTATGGACATCCGCCCAAAAAAACTGAGGAAATTGAAAAGTAGGAATTCAGGGCCCTACCTGACACTAACGGTGCAAATCTTAGGCACTCAGGCTAACTGTAATAGCAGGAAAGGCTCAGTAGCAAGGGCTCAACTCTGACCTCAAACTCTCAAATGACACAAATGAACTGAAATGAGCAATATTGACGTATATATTTCCCTTTCATTAGGGGAATTTTGAGGTCTAAAATGGACCTCCTAAGGAAATTATAAAATAATAGTGGAAATAATAAAATAAGATTTGATTACATCATCAAATTTTAGAGGGAAAAAAGAAAAAATTACTTTTTCAACTCGTATTTTCAACTTATCTCCCAAATTTTTTACTCAAATTTTAGCAGGAGTACTCGTTGGATGCAAAATTTAATTCTTCATCCAAGGAGTACCCATGTTGCATACTTTCAATGGACCCTACTATAGGAAAAATGAGAAATACATGAAAAATATGATTGCAATTACGTTTTTTAATGTATTTCTCATTTTTCATGTAGCAGGGTCCATCAAAAGTATGCAACATGGGTACTCCTTGGATGAGGAATTAAATTTTACATCCAACAAGTACTCCCTCTCGAAATTTGAGTAAAAAATTTGGGAGATAAGTTGAAAATATGAGTTGAAAAAGAAGTTTTATTATTTTATTATTTTTTAATTGTTTTACCCTTTTACTTAAAAAATGGTGAATCATCCCCCATGGTTGACTTCATCACCTTGAATCCTATTGGTTCTTATAAATTTTATTTTGGTTGTACACTTTTATTAGGAGGCCCATTTTAGACCTCAAAATTCCCCTAATGTCTCATAATTTGAGAGTCCATAACGGGAGCTCAGAATGCCCAATTGAAAAACTGCAAGAAACACAATGATCAACACCTCATCACATCCAAAGTAGGCTTCACACATCCATGCCTTAGAAAAAATCATTTTTTCAGTTACGACAGGTACGCCCTCTCTTATCGCTTTCCATTCAAATTTATTTTCAATATCTTTGAATAGAAAATATGCTTGAACTTGGGGTATTGGTTGCAGGTATTACAAGCACGACAAATCACATGTTGCCCAAGCCACTAAAGGTACACAAGTAGGTATAGTTATATCAATAGCATGGTAGGCTCCCTAAATAATCTTTACATATCATAACATCATTTCTCCACAGAAATCAACCATAGGTTCCAGTCACCCGACCATGTTTATCATCACCTCACCTCGCACATGTTAAACATTCTTGCAGGTCGGTAGAGCCTCACCCTCCATGGCATCCATTACTCAAGAAGACCATACATCAAAAATCTTGAGCCATGGCCATAACATCCAAGTCTGGGAAGCACTTCATGTTTATTGACCCATCATACATCAAGTCAGTTTTTACCCATATCACGATAAAACCCCTTTCCGAGACTACCATTCTCACAAGAAGATAGAATATGCACCACTACATCTTGCACTTGGCCTACCATAGCCCCATACAACATAGCCCATCTGCAACACTTTTTCATTTGCTTCACCACCCTCACATTAAGACCAACCAATGGGGCCTCCGCCCTCATAAAAACACCCTCTTCACACCATAGTGATTGGTTATTTTCATGTTTATTTGGGTACCCTTCTCCATGATTGTACATCGAAACCCATTATATATTATTTTGGCAAGTTTACAAATATTTGTAGGAGAGAAATCCCACCCAGCCATCCACATTTATCACCTGGAAGTAGTCCCTAATCACCCTTGGTTGGAGCTTCAAATTATTTACCCAACCCCACCATGACACTCATAACAACCACATACCCACCTTGGATTTCCTACCGACTCCAGGGATATCCTCAGCAGAAATTGTTATGGATGTCGTCACTTGCATTTACAAGCTTCGACCTTGGGCCACTAAACTACCATCATCAATTACAATAATTTATCGTCATCATGCCTAAGTTAACCTATCGCACCTCACCCTGAGACATCAAAGATCCAGATCCCTTGCATCAGTACTCCTCTCGTTCGATTGAGGCTTCCTTCTTGTAGACTTCAATAACTATCTTCCAAGAAGGAGGCAGTTTCTTAGATGGCTCCTCACCTCAGTAGGGGCATCCTCAGATGGCAATGTGGGAGTCATCATTGACCATTGATGTCATCAATCCTCTTGAAATTTGACTTCAACATAAGCTTTCACATTAAGATGGTATCATACTACACAACCATTGCACTCTGTCAGAATTCGTCGAATACCTGTTCCATCGTAAGCATCTCTATCAGCAATGCTTACATGGGAAGGTCCCTAGTCATAGACCCATGCATACAATGATAATTTTTTCTAAACATGTCATACCAAGATTATGCATGTGGGCACCACATTCAACCTACTGTCAAAGAAAAAACACCCCTAAGGGCGTTAGCAACCATCGTCATAAACCAACTGTAGGTCACTACCACACAAGTGACACAGACAAAACCTTTATCTGTTAGATAAGCTTCACTATTAAAAACATCACGAGTATGGGACATGCCTGCCTCGTAGAAATATTATATCTATTTTATCTCTTGCATGTTTCCAATAAAGCACAGTACCTCTTTTACTCACGGAATGGGGTCTCCAACCTCAATTTTCATGCAAGTTACTCTCTCTCTCTCAAATGGATTACACAAAAAAAGAAAATATAATGTATTTCGGCTATACAGTTCTTCCTAGACCTCATACATTAGGGGGGAAATTTTAACACTGTAAAATCATACAAGAAAAAGACATTAGATAATGTCAATCAGAAGTTACAAATAAGGATTTATAGGGAAGGAATACATTAGAGGAGCTGAAACTTTTTAACTTTTCCTAAGGTCAAGTAGGAAAATTTATTAAACTTCACACAGGAAACACTGACCCCGGGCAATATTTGTGGATTTTTCTTCGATAGTGGTGAAGATCATCATGGTTATAAGTCAAATAATCATGCAGTCCTGAGTATGCAGAAAGTCACCATCCGAGACCACTTGGCACACTTCAAGAAGAATATTATCACTCAATCTGGCCAAGTACAACCATGTTGGAGCCACCTTAAGGCCTTAGTGCAGCACTCAAAGGAATCATCCTCCCACTCTTGTGTCAACATCCATCTTGTACCAAGAGAGGGAGGGAAAATTTGAAATTTTACTATAAAATACTGCCATGGGAAGAGAAACATGAGAACACATTGTTATGCTGCCCAAATTTCTTGAGAGAAAACTAGCTTGTGTTGTCCAAGCAGAAACAAGGATTAGAAAGATTTAGCTGTTGGTCACCCAACACCTCAATCCAAGAGAATAAGTTCACCAAGTGTCTGCCATTCTCCATGCGTCGAGGGGAGAGAGATGCTTGCAAGAAGATTAATGGGAAGAGACCCCCTTGCCTTGGATATTAGAGATCCATAGCTCTAATGATTCATTGCAAGTGATTTAGCATCCTATTCTCCTATACAACCAACACCTAATAAAGGAAGAGAGTTCTACAATTGAATTATTAGTGTGTTTGACTCGATTGAACTTGTTATTGTACGTGATTATTTTTTCTTTTTCTTCTTTGATTTTAGTGTTTTTTCTCGCTCAAATCCTACCTTCAAACTCATTTTTTGTTCATTCAGTAAGTTTGAGAAAGTTATCCCACTTGTCGTCATTTGGAGATGAAAATTTAATTACTTTTCGGTATGCCTCATCTACCTCAGTGTACTTTAAAAGAGTAGGATTAGTTAGAAAGATATGGTGAATTTCATATGAAGTAGACAAATCATTTTCTATGCCTTGCGGGAAAGTATTACCATCAATATTTCCTTTAGAAAACGTCAACTGTCAGTTGCTATGTCATGTCATTTCTGTTGATAATATTCCTTCTAGATCAATTGGCCATGAGAATCCCTCAATTATGGGAGTCCTTTTGTTGCAAAATACAAAACATTCTATGAAATATTTTGACTTGAACTTCTAGGATATGAAATTTTTTTTTTGGCTATAACATCAATTTCCTCTTTGTTAGTACTTTCCTCACTTCAATTCTATCTTCAATTCCCATATCTTCAAGCTCTTTTTTATTTTTTGAATTCAAAACCTTAATAATCCTTGTTGCTTCTCCACGTCTATGGTCGAGCTCCTCTTTGATATCTACAATGGTTTCTTTTGCTTTGTGCACCAGTTGTTCTTGTTCAAATATTGTCTCTATAGATGACCAAAATATGATATGGATGAATATATGTCTAGCTATATTTTTTCCTTGGCTTCTGACAAGTTCTCTACACTCGCTTAATCATCCATGTATTTCTCAAGCTATTTTGTAAGGTCAAAATTATTTTGCACCTCTAAAACATATTCATTGTCTATCTTGATTTTATTGTATTCTTCCCTCTGTATTGATGCCTTAAGTTTCTCAATCTCAATCTTTCTTAGTGATAGATATCCCATAGCTTTAGAAAGTTGTTTGTGGCATCTTAGTTGGGTGATCCTATTTATGTTGTAGAAGTTCATGCAATAACTTGTTTATCTTTCTCCTTTAGTAATGTTTCCATATATTCTTCCATTTTATGAATTTGGATGTTCTGCTCAATAATCATACGCAACATATTCGCTTCCTCTTTCTATTTCTCAATGATCATAGGGTTTTCATTTTTGTGAAGTTTTTTTGGGTTCCAGGTCTTCTTTGTGTAGTGTCTGACTGTTCTATTCTTTTGGGACAATGAGTTGGTTCTAAACTTGTTTATAATACAATATTTTCATTACTTTTCTTTCCATTCTTGAAGTTGACTCATTTGGTTTCTTTTTTGTTATTAGAGAAGAGTCTTTGAAATTTTGGTCTAGTGAAGGATTTTGGGTTCTCTGAAATATTTCTATCTTTCTTAATCGTCTATGTATCTTTTCATATTAAATTGTTCAAGTGTTTTGGTCTCTTATTCACTCTAGTATTATCCTTTTGGTTATTATTTATGTCTTGTGAAATTTGGAGTCTTTCCACTTGATTTTGATCTTAAAGTGATTAATTTCTTTACCTTCTTGAAACTTTTGTTCTAAGATCCTAAAAAAAAAGAGTTAAATATTTGTTTTTTGCCTTTATTTTCTTTGATTTTGGGTTTTTTGGTATTTTAATCTTTCTAACAAGTGTGAAAATATTTATTTAAGGTTAAAATTTTCTTTGTTTGGCAGATATTTTCTTGCATATTTGTTTCTCCTTTCTTGTCAAATTTTGGATTTTGGTTTTTTAAAGAACACATTTTTTTGTTTAAGAACATTCCATAGAATCTTGCATTTAGGAATTATAGTATGCATTAAGGTAGTTTGAATTTTAGGTATTTTAGTATCTTTTGATGGATCTTGAATGTGCGAGTGTGTTTAAAGAAAAAAAGAAAAGATTTTTTCCTTTCATAGTTTTCTCATAGAACCTTGTAGAAATCACTTTTCATTGAAGAAAAATAAGTTGCATTTACATGTAGCCTAGTTTCCTATTTTTTTCTTTTTTGCATGAGAACATCACAAATTTCACTTCCTCTACCTGTGACCTAAACAACAACAAATAAAATCAAGAGCTTAGTCTAAAATGAACTAGATTTTGTTTTTTTCATAGATACATGAATTAGTCTAGGGCATTTAGGGCCTCTAAATAGGTGTGTGGAGAATAAACTCTCCACGTTCGCTCTAAAATGAAACATGGAAGTTGATTAAAGAGTGTAAACCCAATACCATTAGGTTTTTTTGGAAATTTCCTCTAAAAAAAGAGTTAATAACGAGGACAAGTGAATATAGGGAAAGAGAGATACCCCCTCTCCTACTAATTGGATCCCATGCCCACGATTGTTCTATCAAACCTCTAATCACAAGATGGTGACCTTAGTTTCCTATTCTAGGGACCACATGGGTCACTACAGGGGGGAATTCCCATGGTACCTAAGATAGACGTTGCAACACTTTCATAGTACTTCTGGAGTGTTCCTTTGCGAAGCTCAAGTACTTGCACTGGAAAACACTATTGTCTAGAGGTCATCGTATTTTTTTCTAATACCTTCGATGGTAGGCTTGGGCCATAATTATACCATAATATATTCGAAAGGTCCTTATATTCACTCTCTTGTGTTTTGAAGTCTGGTCCTAATCACCCGGAGCAGAAATACCTCGAAGCTTCTTGTTTGGTTGTATCTTTAGGGACACTTTAGTGAGTTCTGTTTTCTCCTAGATTGTCATAATTTTTTATTTTTTGAGTCTTTAAAAATTTCTCTTAATATTTAAAAGTGGCTAATAAATTGGTTTTTTGGTCTACGAGGCTTCATGGGATTTCACATGCGATTTTCGAGCCTTCATCTAGAAGGGGTAGGAGAAAATCCAGTGGTAGTTTTCAACTAGTAACATATAATGCATTGGAGATTGATCCTTCTACAAGGGTTGTCATTTCACAGGGTTAACCTAGTTCAATACATAATTTGGACAGAAACTCTCTCATCCTTGCTAGGGTTCTCTTCCCATCAGAAGATGAAGGTGAGATTAAATATGTCCCTGAGTCCCCCATGAATCCTTCATAACCTCTTCCTTATAATCTTTCTTTCATTATAGAATATGTGGGTACCCTGACTCACAGACGAGAAGACCTTGTTCACTCTCCTTCTTTTTTTATGATAGCCAATGTTAGTGGCATAAGTATGGATACTAATACTTCTGGTGTGTAGACCCCTCCTTTAGTTGTAGGAGGGGTAATATTCCTATCTCTATTGCTACACCTAGTACAGTAGCAGTCTTCTCTACTTGCATTTTGGGTTCAAGTGGGGGCACCCAACCTTCTGCCCCTTTCACTGGTGCATATCATTTTGGGATGCCAAAAGGTGGGATTCCTTCGGTGCCTTCAACCTTACCATATGGTGTTTCCACATCAATGACTTCTATGACAAGTCATTCGACATTGTTTCAGGGTCTTGATTTTGGAAGTGGTCATATCCCTCCTTCCAATCCATATTTTACCTTAGGGTAAAATCCTTTATATCGATAGGCTTTGAATGCTAATCCTTTCAAAGGGAGTCAAAGGTGGGAAAATCCTTCCATTAGTGTTTTAGGGGTTGGGAGCTTATCCCATATATTTTTTCAGCAGGGTATTATTCCCTTCTCTTTTTTTGGGACCTCGCAGGTATTTCCTCCTCTAGTTAGTGCATGGAATCCTTATCAGGGGTTTTCCCCTTATTTCAATGGTCTGCTAGGAGGAAACTACCCTATGCATGATCACCCTATGACAGGGGGTGTATACCCTCTGATTACTTATAGGCCACAAGGATTTCCTTATGTTCAGGTCCTTCTACGAGTAACCCATGAAAGCCTGGTATCTCTCAAAATACAAGATACTCTTTTTATAATGTCTCAAATTCTGCTCTTAGTGGGTGGAATTCTCCTATTCCTTCGCGCTTACCATTATTGGTAACTTTGAACTTTCCAGATCTTTCGAAGTTAAAAATGATCTAATCCTATACAATTCAGTTTGGCCTCCATTCCCCACCAAACTTCCATCTCACATTTTGAAATTTGAAGGGTAGTTTGGAGAGGATTTGGATGATCATATAACCATGTTCCATTTGTGGCGCTCATCTAACTCCTTTATCGATGATTCGATAAGGCTGAGACTATTTCAAAGAACAATAATTGGAAACCCTACAAAATGGTATATTGAGCTAATAAGGGGTACCTTTTCCATGTTTGGCAATTTGGCTACTATGTTTCTAAACCATTTTTCAGTTATTTTTCTAATCTGATGTTGGAACTGAGCTTCTAGCCAATTTTGAGCAAGAAAAATCCACTCATATTTCTTACTGCATCTAAGAGTGGTGGAGAATAAAGACGCTTATCAAGGCATATATCCCTCATGGGTTCCTTTTGGAATAGTTTTGAAATCTTTGCAGTCGTATATTTCTAAGGATGTGTCACTCTCTGAAGTATTCACTAAAGAACAAACCATCTTCAAAGCCCAACAATTAGAACTCATATATTCTCAGTCTCAATTCCTTTACAAGATTCTTCTTGATTCTCCTCAATTGAAGATCAACATAGCCAAACCTAAGCTAGTACCCCACACCGATGGGATTGTAGGGTCAATCGATATTAATATGCCTAATTTGTTGAATGAATTGCAATAGTTTTCTTTACAATCTCGTTCTCCGACACATGCTATGCCATCATTGTCTATTCCTTGGAAACCTTCATCAATTAATGTTTTCCAATATTTAAATCCCAAAGGAAACCAACAAACTGATGCGAAGAAGAAGGGAGGTGGTAAGAAGAATGTAATGCCCCTTTTTCAGAAATATCACAAGTCTATTCCAGAGATAGACTGTGGGGGAATTTTCCAGATATGTCACCTCAAAAGAGAGGGTGAGATCTAGAGGCTACTTGGCCGTTCACAGACTCTGTCTATAGCTATGTGAGATTTCCTATTAGGAAAAGCTACTCTATTGAGAATACCTCAAGATAGAGCTACAACAATAAGAAAATACACCATTTGACAAATAGCAGTGACACATACTCATAAACATGTAAGAGAAATCCATAGCTATCTCATTATAATAATAGTAGCAACATATGTATACAAAATATTGAGGGAAATGATACTCAAGATGCACAATGCCAAGCCTCAAGAGAAGAATACATAAATCATGAAGAAACTCTGCTGCACATATAAGCCCTAGCTATGACAGTGTAGTTTTAAAGAGAAACTTCATGCTAAAAATTTCAAATGCATATATATACACTGATATGGTACAAAATAACATTAGGAGTGAAGACATCAACTCCCAAAGGATACCTCCTATCAATCCTAGAAGGATTGATCATAGAACACAAAATCTGCAAAATGTCGAAGTAGTTGGGTAGTTGCAGCAACTCAGAAATAGAACTGGATGGAGATGGCTGAATCTGATGCTCAAAGTGAATGTGCCTCCTCCAATGGATCTTTCAAGTGAAATTCTGATCCCTTCACTAAAGATCTCTCCCTCCAATACTCTACAAGAGCCCTACTACAAATGCTCTCAAGAAAATAACGCAATCACTGGGTGAACTGCGCTATAGGGGCAAGAGAATGAGATGGCCTTGATGCCAAATCTTCAATGATGCTTTGAAATCTTCCTCACTAAGTCCTCAAAGGGATAGGGACTCCCTTCCTCTGAAAATCAGCTCCGAAAGTGGTGTATATGTCCTCCACTGCAACTCTCTACAATGCAGCAACACTCTTGAACAAGAATAATGCTGTCACTGGAGATGGTAGCTTAGGCCTTGAGCCATGGAATGTGGATAATGAAGAACAATCTTCAAGAGGCCTCTCAAGAAGCAGAAGGAATCCTAAACAGGAATTCCTCCAGCAATTCTTGCTAAACAACAAAGAATGCTCTCTTGTCTGAATAGACAATGTGATGAATAATACTCAACATATTTTGCAATGGCAACCTTGCCCTCCTTTTAAGAAATGTGAGACCTCTCTCAATGGACCCCACTCAATAGGGTTTCCTTCCTCTAGAATTTTCCCTCCTTATCGCACTGCACTGGCCCACAATGTGCTCTCCACCTCATGCTACTGCGCAATTTGACTTGGTCAAACCTGGCCTAGCCTTCTTGCATAAGCCCCCTTTCACACATGGAGGTGTGAAATAAAGCTCCAAAATTTATCCTACTTCATACCAAGAGGGTTTTTTATTACATATTCATTAAATGAATGGGTCTCCTACCCATTTTATTTATCTTCTATATGAAACTAGCAAAAATTAATGTTCCATAAAAATTGGGAACTTTATAGTCCTCCGCTCTCAAAGATTGCTTGTCCTCAAGAAAGTACAAGGATAGACTGATTTATTTCCCCTTACTGTCCCTGTAGAATCCATGCATGATAAAATCCTCCAAGAAAAGGATGCCATATCATCAATCAAGTGTTTAGGTAGTTCCTCCAACATATGCAATCTAGCCTTTGGTGAACATCCCCAAATAGCTGTCATGTAGAAGAAAATATCCATGAAGGAAACAATGGGATGTCTAAGGGCCTCCTTGAGGCATGAGATCTGATATAAATTGGGATTCATCATCCCCATATTAATCTCCCATCCCCAATAAATCTTCCATACAACATGAGCTGCTTCTAAACATAGCAACTCATAGAAAACTCTCTCCACCTTGAGCTCCGAAAAAGAAGGTGGGCTGAAAATCTGAATATGGCAAGCTCCATAACTCACCCAATGCTGTCCTCTCCTCCATTTATGATTAGTTTGGAGTGTGTGCTGATCAAGGGCTGAAAATGTATTGCCTCCAAGTGGCAACATGAAGAGCAATCCTCCAAGGATCTCTCCTCCATCAATGAAAATATAGCTGGCCCAAAGTATGTCATCCATGATGAGTAGGACATGATCGTCATATAATACCCCAATGACATGTTTGATGTATGTTATATCATGTGCAACAAGGTAAAAACAATGTATCATAGGGCTACAATGCAATCTCATCCACTGTAGCTGCAGAAAATAACATGGCAAGTACTGTAGAGAAAATTTCACCTCTACTACTGAATAGTGAATAGATGAGTGAATCAACAATAAAAAATCAAATACATGCCCATATACATACAATGGATGGATATCATCATCAGAATCATGGTCCACCTCCAAGGGAAGAAAATAAGTGGCCGTGGTGACCATGTCTCTCCTCATGTTTCCATTAGAACATGTCATGCATAAGCTGTGGGAATCATCTCCCCTCAAAGACACATTCAACTCATGTGTCAATTTACCCATCATGCTCCAAATAATAATATGGAAAATATCAGCAAATTTAAACATGCTCATCATCAAAATAGAGGAAGTACTGATGGTTTTACATGATGCTTGATGGCACCAACAGTCTCCCAAGCAGCAATAGCGCAATTTTTCAAACTGCTACTTCAGAATTTTACATGGCAAGATGTTTCTTAATACATGGTCAAGTATATGAATTGGTTGAACATGCATGTAGTGAGAAAACCTTTTCCTGAGGCCACATAAAAGATGGCTGTCTCCATCATATGGTTTGGCCCAACCTTGCTCATGGAGCAACATGAAAAATCTGTCCCCTTAAGGAGCCATGCACTGAATCATAATGACAAGAGTATGTAAATCAAAAAATGTAAGCACAATGCTCTTACCATAGGCTGGAAGTAAGATGATGGATGGATCCATGTATATGATCTTGCTCCCAAATGTCAGCGTTGTGATATCGTGCAAAAAGGCTCTAGCCCAAGCCAGTGTTTGTTTCTTGACATGCTCCTTGTCAAGAACACCTCTGGTGATGCTATTGCAAATGTGAAGCTTTTCCCAAGATGGGAATCCCTCCTAATCAGTCCAAACCAAAGACTAATCCCTTTGCACTATGAGAGTGCCCTCCTCTACTCTTGCAACACCGTAAATCATATGAGAGAAAATTTGCTTGTGCTCTCTCTAGGATAACTCAAGCAACCTAATTGCTTGTTGCCTTCTCATGCTCACATAATGTAACTCATGTGATGAAGGTAACATGACTGATATATGTGCTATATCAGCACCATGTGTCCCTGTTCTCTGCTTCTCAATGATGCAAACATCCTGCCACCTTCCTCTACTCCCATCTTCCTAGAAAAAGAGTGCTCCAAGTGATGGCCAAACTCCTTCAAGAGGAGCCAACGTAGCCAAGCCTCTTGCTACCTGGTATCATATATTTTCAAGTGGAAAATCAGCCCCTTGCTTCTCATCCACACCCACTCATATCCTTGTGGATGTCTTAACCTTTTTCCTCCTTTGTTATTCCTCCCATGAGGGCTATCATTCTCCCAAGCCATATCTTCTCCTTTGCATTTCATGGAAGGCTGAAATGTAGCTCCTTTGAGACCTCTTAGAAAATATCTCTCACCCATGGCTATGTTAGATCCATGGGTACCCAATTGTGATGGAGGTAATATCTCCTCTCCACCCATGTTTGATAGTGCTACTAGTTCCTCCAATAGTGTAGCAGTTGTTTCATCCTCCGGTTCAAGATTTGTTCCCTGATTTATCATGAAGGTGCCATGGTTTATTTAATCCTCCAATGGTTCACATCCCAACCTCAAGGGCTAAATGGGACTCATCAAAATTTCTTGAGGATGAGGGTTTATCTCTTCCTTAAACCCTTTGCACAGTGCAGCGCAATCATGGTGCTCTAGAATAGAAAAAGATGTAGATCCTCAGACCTTTAAAGATGAATTTCCACAATTCTTTAATTTTTTTGCTGAAATGAAAAGTGGAACTTCACTCATACCTTGATGGATCCTGGGGTCTTCTTATGTGGCTGCAGCAGTTACCTCCTCTAATGCCATAGCTGAAAAAGGTTGCTCTTCCTTTTTCCTCTCTCCATCAAAGGTTTGAATCAACCTTTGAGAAAAGTCTTCAAAAGAGCTTACCCTTGAATGGAACAAGGGTTTGAACCACAAAATAGAGGCTTCACCCTCCTTGTGCAGCGTTGAAATCTCCACTGCTTCTTCCTCTGCCACGTGATGTAGCAAGAAAAAGGCTTCTAACTTTTTCACCCAAGCTCTAGCTGAAGTGTCCCCATCAAATGTAGACAATAGAAACCTATTGCCTCTGATTTCTCTTCCACTGCAGGGCCTTCTCTCTTCCTTCTACTGAATAAACTGTGGGAATGTTGTAGCTTCCCTGAATGCTACAGAATGGAATTTATATTCATCCAGGTATTGATTTAGAACCAGATGATCCAAGCATCTCTCATGCTTGCTTCCTTTTTTAGAATAGGAAGTGCATGGACCTTCCTCTTCTTCTCTTTGCTTCTCCTCCTTGGGGAGGTTCTTCTTTGTTCTAAAAAAAGATGAGATCAAGCTCATCTTCTGCATCATCACCTTATTCCTCTTTCTTGGGCTTGAAGGCCACGGGCTGAGCCAAGAAAGGTGCTCTGATACCACTGTAATGGCCCTTTTTTAGAAATATCACAAGTCTATTCTAGAGATAGAATTTGGGGGAATTTTCTAGATATGTCACCTCTAAAGAGAGGGTGAGATCCAGAGGCTACCTAGCCCTTCACAGGCTCTGTCTATAGCTATGTGAGATTTCCTATTAGGAAAAGCTACTCTATTGAGAATACCTCAAGATAGAGCTACAACAATAAGCAAGTACACCATTTGACAAATAGTAGTGACACATACTCATAAACATGTAAGAGGAATCCATAGTTATCTCATTATAATAATAGCAGAAACATATGTATACAAAATCTTGAGGGAAATTATACTCAAGATGCACAATGCCAAGCCTCAAGAGAAGAGTACATAAATCATGAAGAAACTCTGCTACACATATAAGCCCTAGCTATGATAGCACAGTTTTAAAGAGAAACTGCATGCTACAAATGCCAAATGCATAGATATACACTAATATGGTACAAAATAACATTAGGAGTGTAGAAATCAACTCCCAAAGGCTACCTCCTATCAATCCTGGAAGGATTGATCATAGAACACAAAATCTGCAAAATGCAGAAGTAGCTGGGTAGTTGCAGCAACTTAGAAATAGAACTGGATGGAGATGGTTGAATCTGATGCTCAAACTGAATGTGCCTCCTCCAATGGATATTTCAAGTGAAAGGTTGATCCCTTCACTAAAGATCTCTCCATCCAATACTCCGCAAGAGCCCTACTACAAATGCTCTCAAGAAAATAACGCAGTCACTGGGTGAACTACGCTGTAGGGGCAAGATAATGAAATGGCCTTGATGAAAAATCTGCAATGATGCTTTGAAATCTTCCTCACTAAGTCCTCAAAGGGATAAGGACTCCCTTCCTCTGAAAATCAGCTCCATAAGTGGTGTAGATGTCCTCCACTGCAACTGTCTACAATGCAGCAACACTCTTGAACAAGAATAACGCTGTCACTAGAGATGGTAGCTTAGGCCTTGAGCCATGGAATGTGGAGAATGAAGAACAACCTTCAAGAGGCCTCTCAAGAAGGGGAAGGAATCCTAAACATGAATTCCTCCAGAAATTCTTGTTGAACAACAAAGAATGCTCTCTTGTCTGAATAGACAATGGGATGAATAATACTCAACATATTTTGCAATGGCAACCTTGTCCTCCTTTTAAGAAATGTGAGACCTCTCTCAATGGACCCCACTCATTAGGGTTTCCTTCCTCTATAAGTATCCCTCTTTATCCCACTGCGATGGCCCACAATGTGCTCTCCACCTCATGCTACTGCGCAGTTTGACTTGGTCAAACCTGGCCTAGCCTTCTTGCATAAGCCCCCTTTCACACATGGAGGTGTGAAATAAAGCTCCAAAAGTGATCTTCCTTCATACCAAGAGGATTTTTTATTGCATATTCATCAAATGAATGGGTCTCCTACCCATTTTATTTATCTTCTATATGGAACTAGCAAAAATTAATGTTCCATAAAAATTGGGAGCATTACAAAGAAATATAATGCTGGGAAGGGAAATGTGAAGAAGCCGGGTAATGATAGTGGAGAGGGAAAAAATGAATTGAAAAAGAAATTCAAATTCCCATGCAAGTTATGCAGTGGCCATCATTTCACCCATATTTTCCCTAATATTCGAGATGCTCAGAACTTGTTAGCTCAGCAGGGTTCTTCTAATTCCCAGACTGTGGTGACTAACCCTTTTCCCCAAGGGCAGCACATTCCTGTTGGCATGAAAGCTAGTACTAGAACACCCTCAAGGGGTAACCAAGATGGGGAATCCACATAGAATATATACATGGTGATATCTCATGTTGATGTTGCTACGAAATCACATGATTATGGTGAGTAGGATCCTTCTAAGTCTAAGGCTACTTTTGATACCCTAGATCCACTTTGTTTTTTCTCTCATAAGATAGTTCCTTAGTTGTGGGGAATAAGTGCGAGAGACTTTTTAAAATTTATTAATAACAATTAAATTCAATGGATGGAAGGAAAATCCACGAGGGTTTGCAAGCAAAGCTTCTAGTTATTAAACCCTAGCCTTCCAAAAAAAAAATGTCCAAAGAAGTTATGAGTGTTGAAGAGTGTTGTATTAGAGGAGTGGCTTGAAGAAGAATAAAAGGTGGAGCTCAAATTAGGTACTTAAGAATCTAAATGTAAAATAATGCAGAAAGAAAAATATGAGACTAAGAAAATGTGCATAGAATCCCTGGATGTGCAGTGCTTCATTAAGGGATTCAAGATTAATTTACATGAGTACGGTTAAGTAAATTCATTAAAAAATACACCGAAGCACCAACTGCATCTTACACTGTCCAATGGAAGAAAATACATAAATTTGAAAGTTAAAACATAAGAGGAAAGAAATCACTAAAATATCCCAATGCTGAAATCAAGCTGCAATATCATATTCAAGCTTCAAAGAGAATTGTGTACATTTCCAACCCCTACAATGTCTCATTTTTGGGCTTTTATTTCTATCTTCTAACCTAACTGTACTAACTAAATAGTTTGAGTAATTGTTTCTCTCTTTTTATAATTGTTGTTTGAAATAATTCAAATTACAAAACAGTAGTTATATATATATATATATATATATATATATATATATATATAAACTTGTTAAAAAAATGCCATGTCCTTTTGAAATTTTACGTACAAATCCATTGAGTCGAGCCCTTTAATTCTGGGTGAAAATTATCACATATTGATGTAATAAAATTCGATTGACAGTGGGCATGCCCTAGTTCTAGTTCTTTTCTTCACGTATGTGCTAACAGATTATATACAACGATTAAAAACCATAAAAAACCTACAGGAGCACCTCCTAGTGGTTTCTGGAATAAAGGAGGGTGATGTTGTATTGAATCATGGCCATTGATATCTTCGATGAGCAGTTTGAGGAAATCACTTACGGAACCACTCATTTGCATAACCACCATGTGGTTTGTGCCTTCACGTTATAATCCCATCAAAACAACCTTCAATCGGCCTCGCACAAAAAGTGGATGAGAATTTAGCAATAGATTTTCAAGGTTTCAATGTTACGAAAAAATTCTGACAATAAAATATATTTTATAGCTTTGTGATCACTACACCTTATATCTGAGATTAACACATATGAAAGACATCTAAGAGACTGGAGTTGCATATGTCCAAAATTTCCATACAGTTATATAACCCTAACACCAAAGTTGACTCAGCCTTCTCTAACCCTAGAACCTAAATATAATTTACAACTTTAAATTACATGTGCATGTAAACAAAGATGCATATTGATATTTGAAGGAAACATGAAATGCAACATAAATCCATCTATCCCTAGACACACTAATGGTATCCATGTTAATCTCAGGAACAATAATTAATTGTTAAAGAACGTAATCTCAACCACTTGCTAGGTGTCAAATCCATCAGTCCAAGTGTCCCAGTTTAGTTTCAGTCAGTCCAATTTAGTCGAGTTTATCTCCAATTATTTATTGCTGATGTTTTCAATGTAATCTATTTAATCTATTTGTAATATTGTGAAGAGAAAACTCTCTGCTCCAGTTCGTTTTAAGTTTTTCACATTTTGTCATGGTATCAAAGGCAGCTTGCATAAGCCTCCCTGGAGAGCAGCAATAGAGCCACGACGGAGCAGAAGAGAGGAGCAGTTGATTGGCGCGACTGTGAAGCCCATACTCGTGCCAACGCGCCAAAAAAAATGGATTGGCGCTGGAATACATGCCATACCCGTGCCAATTTTATGCCCTTGGGATGTTTTGAAATAGGCGCGACTATTTCCCTCGGGACCGTGCCAGTCTAACAATCTGCGTGTGGAAAAATCGGATCTGCAATTTAAAAATTGGGGTGCGCTGTGGATTTAAGCTATATTTCTTTAGATTCGGTTGTTACTTAATCCGGCATGGAGAGAACGGTTGATATGTGAAGGTTTGAGATCCGCTGAGCAACTGCGTTAAGATGCAAGGTATTTTTTTTCAAGAAAGCATTGTTAAAAAAATAAGCTCAACGTGATCAAGTTGAATAAATGTGTAATGAGCCAAGCTACGAAGGCGTGTGTTTTTTTAAAACCTTACATAAAGTTTTTTATATAAATCAATTTTAAAGGGTGAAATAGTATCGATTTAAAAAAAAATTCAAATACCTTTCCTTTTTCATAAAGAGAGAAAAGTTTTTATTAAAAACTTTAAATTTGGAAAGTAAAAAAGGGCTCGTAAAGTGTTTTATGAAAGGAAGGGGCTTATATGCCCATGTAATGTTTTTGTGCTCCAATTGATTTAAAAAGGACAAAGCACTTTAAGGAAATTTTTTTTATTAAAAGTTTTTTTTCAAAAAAAAAAACTTGAAAATTTTCAAAGATTTTTAAAGAGTATGTGGTGAAGTTTTTTTTAAAAAGAAGTTTTTTGGAAAAAGAGTTTTTTTTTTAGATTTGGAATTTTTTTTTTTTTAAGTTAAAAAAAAAAAAAAAAAAACTTAAAGTTGTGATGTGAGATGAAAGTGAAAGGTTGCATAAGACTCATTGAAGAGCAGCAAAATTTTTGTTTGATGCACAAGTAGACTTGTATGTTTGTGGAAGCCAAGCAACGAAGTCATGGGAAAAGTCAAGATGCTAAAGCAAAATCAGATTATGTTCGAGATCTTTCTAGATCTCGAAATAAAGAGGCAAAAAGACGCCTATGCATTAAAATGCATAAAATAATTAGTTGATGAAAGTATACTTCCCTTGATTTTAGAAGCCAAGACAACCAAGGAGGCATGGGATACCCTTGAGAGATGTTTTGGTACAAGGGGGAGCATTGAAGCAAAGGGGAGATTTGAAAATGAAGATAAAGGTGGATCTATAGCAACAGATCTACAGTGAAATGAAGATTTTGTTGAATCTCACTGTGCACAGTAACAGATGGCTGATGTCTGTGAAGAAAGTGCAGATGAAGTAGAGAAGCAACATGAAGATGTTTGTGAACCCCACTGTGCATGGCCACAAGTGGATGAAGAGAAACCAACAATAGAGATTGCTAACTAAGATCTAAAGATATCAACAACAGAGATTGCTGACAAAGTTTTAATGATTCCAGCAACATAGCCTGCTAATGAAATGGTAAATCCAATGATTGATATGGCTGATGTAAACTTTGATAATCAAATTTTGGCTAATGATGATTGGTTGTAGATGATGAAACAAAAAGAACAAATTGACATGATGCTATTTGGCGAGATAACCCCACTACAGTTAGTGGAAGACAACTTGTTTGCAGCAGCACAGGTTAGTGAAGAAGAGACAGAGAAAAAGATAAAGACAGAGATAAAGGCAGAGACAAAGACAAAGACAGAGGAAGATGCAGCAAAGGAAGCACAACAGGAGTAAGCTCTCATTGCAAAGCAGAAGGAAGAAATAGAGAAAGAAGAAGAGATAGAAGCAAAGAAAGAAGTCTGCAAAGGGAATGAAGAAACAGAGAAAGAGGTAGAAGTAGAAGAGGAAACACAACTGAAGAATGCTTTCATTACAGAGCAAAAAGACCAGAACCAATGTCGTTCTGAAAATGTTTTTTATTCTAACATTGATTTTCAGTGTGCAGGTACACAGATTGATTATGAAGAAGACCTAAAGTTTATTGAAACATGGCTTGCAACACCATGTCTGGATGAGATCTACACAGAAGATGTAGATATGAATGATGAAGATGACATGCATGATGAACATGTCAATGAAATTTTCATGCATTGGAGTTTTGAAGAAATAAGATATTATTCTAATCCTATGTTGCAGCAGATTGATGATGAAAAGAGCACTACAGAAGAACATATGTGGCAGCAGCCCACATTTCTTGAAGATTTCCAGAACATTCTTAGACAGTCTGGAACAATAGAAAACCTACACCAGCAAATGAAGAAACAGAGTTCTCAAGGATACAGCAAAGCGAAAACTCTGAAACAATTTAGAGGCTACAAAATTTGGAAGAAGAGAAGAAGAAAACCAAATCTAGTTGAAGTCAATTTTTTTTAAATTGAAAGCCTCGCTGAGACATAGACCAGCAGGTATCTTAATTATTTTTTTTATGTGGTTGATATTAAAGGGGAGTTTTAAAGAACGTAATCTCAGCCACCTGCTAGGTGTCGAATCTGTCAGTCCAAGTGTCCCAGTTTAGTTTCAGTCAGTCCAGTTTAGTCGAGTTTATCTCCAGTTATTTATTGATGATGTTTCCAATGTAATCTATTTAATCTATTCGTAATATTGTGAAAAGAAAACTCTCTGCTCCAGTTCATTTTAAGTTTTTCAATTTTTGTCATTAATGAAACTACTAGTGACCACTGAAATAGTCACCAAAAAAATACCCCTATATTTCTGTAAGGGTGTAATTTATAATGCTTCACACTTCACAATCTAGACTAATTTATTATGAGATGTATCTGTCAGATTTCTCTTGAAGAAGTATTTTCGAGGCCTTTGCATCTTGGAACAATGTACTAACGTCTTCTAGGTCTTCCTTGCAAACTTGATCACGACCATTAGTGTGTGCGATAATACTTGCAGGTGATAATAAATGGACTACATGCCTCAGTTATGTGCGTTCTCCTATCTCTCCTAGGAATGCAATACCTTCTTCATCAATCATGAGTCTCTCAACCTATGCATGAATTTCTAGAATCTGCACAATTTCTAAAGGAGTGACACTCGAATAATAACAATAAAATCTAACAAATCAATTGGCATACCATGTGGACTGCTCATATACATCCCTTGAATATTGCATATGCGTCTATTTGTTGCTAAAATCACTATTGGAGATAATGAGCTCTCCAAGCACGATCAAGATAAGAAAAGCATTCCATATCAAGCATGTACACCTCATCAATAAAAAGAACACATGAACAAGTTCTGCAACTCTTCCCTCTCTATATCTATTAACCACCTTATTTATCTCTTGGCATAGTTTATCTGTGATTTTAGTTTTCCTATGATTCATCATCTGGCCCATTAAAGAGAGTATATCCTTCCCTCCTTAAGGTCAGGAATTCGCTGCATATAAGTCTTGCAGGGTGACATCCTGAACTGTCTCTTTCTTCTTGTGAACTTCAACTTTTGATAATGAAACATATTCTTCTACTTCAATATCAAATTATGTTTAAAATGCATCACTTCTTCCTACCTTTTTAACAACACCATTTTTTGCCTCTATGTAGATTACATCCCCTGCTATCACCTTTTCCTTTATCAATGCATCATTGATAGTTGGATATAGCTTTGTTGTTTTGTGCCCTTAACTATTTCAGCCCGATAATGGCATGATTGATACTATTTCCATAACCACCTATGGTGCTCTCTGTTGTCTCCTTGTCTGGATGCAATATAGCCGGTCTTTCTAGCCACATTCTCACTTTTCTTGAGCTTTCGATCCTGATAATCTCTATGTAATTTTATGAGAGTTTCCCTTTTAAATTATGATTGTTGAACAATACAGTTTCTGCACATGGATTTTTATATTGAAGTTTGCTAATATTTTTCTACTCCTTCACCTTAGAATGCGTCAATCTTGACTTTTGATTCTTTCCCAAAAAATTTGAAAATCTTCAAAAGGTGAAGCATATATAAATAATTAATATTGTTTGTAACTTTTCAATACAACTTTAAAATTGAATGGAACTCACAGGGATCTTCCCAAGGCGATGATTAGAAGATTTCATTTGTCCAACCTTGCGTTCTTGCACCCGAGCATCATTGATAGCCCTAAACCGCTTCTGAATTTGACTCTTTGTAGCGATTAATGAAATTTGGTGACCAAGAAATATTTGTGGAAGTGTTAAAGTTGTTTCTTTAGTTTCCTCGATGCCTTCAATCACCTCCTTGTATCCTTTCTGAACAGCTTCCCTACGTTGCATATTGTTCCTTCTGCATCTACACCAACCTTACCTTTATCCCATATATATATTATTGTTTACATGCTCCAACGCCTGCCATTGATGTGATGCATTGAGCATTTCCCTCGGCCTTGTCATAGGCTTTTCACTTTCTTTTGGAGCCTTATATATTGGGATTCATTATGATTCATAATTCATGTGCTTTCGATAATATAAAAATATTGGCCTAATGAAATTCCTTCATATTAAAGGTAGAGAGCACAAAACTTGTGAGAACCCACCAAATTCATAATTGACAAAAAAATTATAAAGATTTGTCACATAATATAACAAGCTCCCATGAAAATTTTATTCTTCCTTTCAATGCAACATATAAATTGAAGAGCAACACATTTTTTTTTAGTCATTCCTTGCTTTATGCTTAAAGAACTTTTTTTCTTTCCAGATGGCAAAATAAGCTACAATACCTAGTCTAGATGGCCAAATAAGCTACAACATCTAGCTTTGACTAGGTAGAGCACTTTTTTATCAAAGTGTTGATAACCGTCAATGGCCTTAGTTGGGCATGGAGTACAAAATTCTGAAAACTCTGAAATTTGAAAAACTGAAACCTCTCCAACCCTATTTCCAACTCATATTATCACCTTTATTGATCAACTAAAAACTGAAACAAGGAATTGTAGCTGAATTAAAATGCTCAAATCTTGATCGTATTTATGTATATGTCATATTATATACATACCTAGAATCATTCATGTGAAGTTAGCCTTCCAGTGGTACCATCCCAACATTTGGGTGTTGGATCGAATACCTCCATGCTGCTGAAATTTTAAAATCAAAATTATCGTATGTGAAATGAAATTTTCAAATTAAAAATTGGCACATACCCCAAAACTAAAACTTGATGCTGGCCAAGGTAAGCTTCCATATAATCAGAATTGACAAAATAAAATTGCAGCTGCCTCATTTTCTTGGAAATTTTGCTGACAGATGTCTTTAGGGGACAGTACAACCACAAAATTATTCAATTCTTAAACTTTGGGTCCTTCAAGAGAAATTGGTTGTTGCTATTTTGCTAGCCATTTTCCAATAGGCCAATCCTCTTTGAAATATGCAATATAATATTCATATTTTGAACTATAGGTGTCATAAACTGGAGAATCTACTCAGGATTCAAAACTTGTATATGAAAGATAAGTATCATAAATAGTCGTACCAGAAAAATAAATAAAATATGTCCTTAGAGGCTTTGTCTGCAACTGAATTAATTTTTCTTTTTCTGGCATAAAATTGTCTTAACAGAATGAAAATAGTAGCATCTATATACCCAGGAAAAGAGAAACCCCAAAGAGAAGACCACATGTGAGTGAAAATATACAGCCAACTGTTGAATCTTTTCACCTTCAAAATTCAGCTTCCAAAACTTAATGAAACCCAGGGGAAAATGTTCTAATATGTTCCCGGCTACAGTGCCAAAATATGTTGTCTCTCATAATACAGGTCCTGGTTGTGGGGAATCAGTGCTCGAGACATCTTATAATTGATTAATAACAATTAAATACAATGGATGGAAGGATAAACCATGAGGGTTTGCAAGGAAATATTATAGTTTTGAAACCGTAGCCTTCCAAAATAGAATAGCCAGAGAAGTTATGAGAGTTGCAGAGTGCTAGATTAGAGGAGTATCTTGAAGAAGAATAGAAGGCAGAGCTCAAATTAGGTACTTAAGAATCTGAATTTAAACTACTACAGAAAGAAAAATATGAGACTAAGAAAATGTGCATGGAATACTTGGATGTGGAGTGCTTCATTAAGGGTTTCAAGATTAATTTCCATGAGTATTGTTTGGTAAATTTAATTGTCTTAAATTGATTACATAAATTATCGATCTGAGTTGGTAAATTTGTGAAGTGCAAGTGCACAATATATACTATAAGCCTCTTTTATTGATTTAGTTTATTGGCGTGATTATTGGATTTTTAGAGATTACTTATAAGGATGTTTTTATTCTTATGTTCCTAATGAAATCAATAAATTTAAATTACAACGAAGTTCTAAAAATCAACATGCTTTCTACTCTGTAAAAACTGAAACAAATTTTCTCTATCTTATGAAGAAATATTAACTAATTTATTTGTTAGTCTCTAAAAATTATTATTCTCTAACATTCTTATGCATGAAGATAAAATCGAATTCTAGAAGAGGGAATTTATACATTTTTATGTTTTTGAAATGAAATGTTATGGCAATGAAACTTGTAAAGAAATCACTATATATCTTGAAAATAAATCACTCATGAACGGAAAGAACTCACTCATATGCTGAAAGGAAATCACTCAATCACTATTGTTTCGAAAATAAATCACTCATGCTCTTGAAATAAACCACTCATGAACTTGTAAAACTACTCTAAAATAAATCACTGCTTCTCTAGAATTAAAACTATGAATCTTCTGCAATTTGATAATTCGAAAGGAAAGATTGATGAATCTACATCAAATGATAAAAGAAGATTTATGAAAACATCTACATCAAATAGAAAAATGGAATTTTGGAAACAACTATAGAAAATGACAAATTGGAATTCTAAAAACAACTATTGCAAATGATAAAATGAAAAAATGAAAACTACATTAAAAACATAAAATACAAAACCTTCACTATTTGCAGGGGCCCTCCTCAAATAGGTGGTCTCAAATATTCACATGAACAGTCAGCTACACATCAAATCTTCAAGGCACTTATTTATTAAAAATAAATGAAAAGCAGAGTTTTAAAACTTCACAATATGCTTCGGAAAAATAACCTCTCCTCTTTGTTTCATTGGAGTGTTTATATAGGGGTTGCAATGTAACTTCATGGAGATTCATATGGCTAAATATTAGAACTAAATGGACACCTATTTGCCACGAATTTTATGAAGCACAGTCCATTCACACCTATATTTTCTTGATTTGGCGTTTATTGACACTTGGGCGCAATGTTTGCTCATGCAACTGCAAAATAGGGCTCCAAAGAACCCAAAATATCTCCTAAATGGTAACAAATTTGGGAAAACAACTCATTGAAAACTTAATTGGGCTTGTGTTGAACACAAAGCATGTTTTTTTTTTTTTTTGCGAGATTTGCTTTATTTTTCTTAGAAAACGCGTTTAAAGTTGACTTGTCAAAACTGTTGCGATTTTCCCTTGATCTTTGTGTGGAGGTCCACATGTGTGAGATGAATGAAATTTGACCAAAAACAATCCATATTGAATCTTCTAGAAACAATTTCCATGTGTGGATTTCATTCTAGAGTGGTGTTACTACCTCAACCATGGGGACAACTGCAGAAACTATAGAAACTTGAAATCTCAAACCATCATTAGTAAAACCATGCATAATTCTCTTTAATTCATTAAAAATAATAGAAATAATAATAATAATAAACCATGTAAACATGCTTACGAGAATTTGGTGCGTTTATGAAAAAATATGGTTAAAAATGATGACAATGGGTAAATGGAGTGATGCAAAAATGGATGGTTTCATCAACAAAATTATGACAAATTGGAGGCTCAACATTCCCCCACACCAGAGATTTTGCATGTTCTCATGAAAACAAAGAATTGCAAAGTTTCATAATCCAACTGCTTCCTTGTGTTCCTTTATTATGTCATCTCAATTAAATCCTTGACCAAAGCTCCAAGAGAGCAATTTTGACCCTTTATCTCAATAATATGCACTTTTCTCCAACCCTTAATTATTTATTATATGCGACTTGTGTGAAAGGAAATGATGCCCACATAGTAGCATATCCAAGTACTTGTCGCTATTTTAATTGTGCTCAAAATGTTCAAGCCTTGGTAGAATACCATATTGTGAAGAACACATGAAGACTTTTACTCCATATATAGAATGTGCTTTCCATCCATGTGAAGTTAATCCCTTTAGTATGGTTGGAAATTATTATAGATTGCAACCCATAATGATTGTCTTCTTATCTTCCATGCATAGCAACCACTCATATTTCAACAATGTTATCAAAAAGTTTCTTCAAGAACTCACAAACTAATGAATGAAAAAGACTTCCCAATGTGAAGCTTTTGACAAGATGAGTTGCACATAACACAAAATAAGAGATGTTGTTGAGGGTTATACAACTCATCAAAGCCTTAAATATTCTTCCAAGTGATTTCAAGGGTGTGTGAACAAAGCTTTGTTGAAATCTTCATCTTGTGGCTTTGTACTCATCATTTCTTGGCTTCCATTAAAAATCTGAAGATGAGAAATATGACACATAATTTAAGTCCTCAATGTACCTTTTGGTCATGTGCTACAAACATGTACCATTAAGGAAAGTTTGTAAAATAATTCTTTTTGTCAAGAACATTAGGTTGATGGACCATTAAGGAAAGCGTGGATTAACAAGAAGATAAAGTTTAAACAAGAGAGTGGTGAAAGCATAGAAGAACACCATTATGACCATGGAAAACAATGAAATGATTGCATGGGTGGCCTGAATTTTTTAATAAAGAATCAATCATACCTTGTGGGATTGGTTGTTAAAATGCATGACAAAACATAATGGGAGAAAAATTGGAACTACATGTTTACAATAGCTTTTCATCAAAAGTTCTAGAATTTTTAACAAATTAAAAAGTTTAAGGCTAGTTTTACTTCATGTTTACCTTTTGGAATTGGAGAAGAGAACATGATCTGATGGCTAATTTGGTGTTGATTTGGCTCAGGTACTCTGATCCATGATGCGTTGACCTCCATTTTGACCTTGCTCCACAAAATGTATCTTTTCATGTAGCAAATTTGTTTTTCTAATTTCTCTCAAAAGGTGAATCATATTCTCCTAACATTTTTTGAGGTTGTTACTATTAATATTATGCATATTTCCACCAAAAACATATCAACTGTTACACCATTTTCTAGTCATCTAACCTGTTACTATTATATGGACCAAAGTACATCAAGTAAGACCAATTTTACCCTAAAAAAATTTGATTTCACTACGAAAAATAACTTAGTAAACCACATTTATTAAGTAGTTTATGGTCTAAACAGGAAACCCCATGAAGAAATATTGAATAAATCCATATTTGTTTGATTTTACTAAAGGAATAATTAGTTAAATCACAGTTTAATTAATATTCCTGGTCTTTTTTAGCCCAAAATAGGAAAATTAATTAGATAAATCATTATTTATCCTATTATTTTATAGGAATAATTATTTAAACCTTATTTAAATAATATTCCTTGTTAAATTTGACTAAATCATTTATAAATAATTGAATAAATCACTATTTATTTAATTATTACTCAACCACATCCTTAAAATAATAAATAAATCATTTATTTATTTATTATTTACAAATAAAAGGATTTGACCAAAGTCAAATTCTTTTTCCCTCCAACAAATATAATAAAATATTACATAAAATTTGAATCTTGATTTGGTTAATAATATTTTAATTATGCACCAATATCTAGACTAACTCAATATTTTGTTATAAATAGAAGGGTTTGTCCATTCACTCACTACCTTTTGTTGCCTAAATATCACTCTGGATCTTTACTTTTGGTCTTACTTTGATCCTCCATCATTGTCATATTTTGCTACCATTTTTCTTGTGAGCTCCCTTTCAGTTCCATTTTTGTCTGGGTTTTCTACACCATCAAGAGAGAGAGATCTTAGATCTGAAGTGTTGAGGACTTACAAGAACCCATCCCATTGAGGGGAATTGGTAACATCTTTCTATGTTCCCTTCCTAGGTGTCAAAAATAAAAATAAAAATCTTTAAAAATATTCTTGTCTTGTCTATTGGATGCATGGAGAAACTCTTGCTTTTATTTACTGCTTAATGTCTTTTACTGCATAGATCTAGATTTGTAGCATTTATCTTGGTCAACTAATTGTAGATATAAGGAAATTGGCAGCCATCTTTGATGTTAGGTTTATTTTTTATGCACAGCTAAAGTGAGCTTTTTTTGTACACTTGTGATTAAGATTCATCCTAACATCAGCCAATGAGTGCATGGATCTTGAGAAAAATGAGAAATGGATGTAGGTGAAAGTGGCCAATTTCTTGAAAAATACACTCTAGAATTTTCTGAAATTTTCTGAATTCATTTACCCTATCCCAATGCATTTAACATAAAAATTTCAGGCCCAAAGGATGCACAGCTTGCAAGTTATGATCAAATCAATTTCTGCCATGTTTCACACTTCACACTACCCAATGTTGCAACAACAAAATATGCCACGAACTCATTTCAAGGCCGAATTGAGTGATTCAAAAGGGAAACCATGTATTTTTACCTTTTCTACTGCCACATTCCTTCATAATCCCATTTTGATGAAGAAAATGCGCTTCTGTGAAAAAATATTGAAATCTATCCTAATCTGTCCAAAATGATGAAAAATGAAAATATGCCTTAAAAACCAACTTGAACTGCCCTTCAAAATTGCTCCTTTTTTAATTATGTCCGCATCTTACTCAACTTGTCATATTCTAAGAAAACCCAGAAGCTTAGAATTTTTTATTTCTACTCCAATTTCTTGCAACATTTGTGCCAAAATTGCCTCTCAAAAAATAAATGTTAGGCAAAAAACAGGCTGCTACAGCAATAGCTGCAGAAAATGCAACTTTCCGCAACTGTTGCAAAACATGTCAATTTTTGCAAAAAATATATTTTCTACAATTTTGAACTGTTGATTTGAATTTTCTACTACATGTTGAAGTAGAAACCATGAAACATATTGCATATTGACTGAAATAGGCCCAAATTTATTATTTTTCTTGAAAATGAAAATGAATGAAAAAGTGCTATAATGGTGCCATCATGTTGTTGTTGAATGAAAAAAAGGATGAACATGTTGCTACAAGAAACCAATAAAACGTATTGTTGAAAGTTTTTGTTGATTACATAAAACCATTAGTCTTCATCAAAGCCAAAATTCATGGCACAATTCTTACCATGCAAATGAATGGGTCAAAGTTGAGCATGGGAAGAAATCATTGGATTACCGATCAATGATGAAAATTGTTAACCAATTCAAGACAACTCACCAGTAATGTAAATGAGTGTCAAGGTACCTAAGTGCATCTTGAAAGGGACGAATGAATGTGTTGAAGTTGAGTAACTTGCAAGATCTGACAATCAAGAGACATTATTGTATTCCCATTGTTGTCAACGAGGAGGCTTGCCATTGATGTATGCAAGTTCCAAGGCACTCCAAATAATCTCTCATATTGATCCCAGATAAGGTGTTGAAGTCAATGGGACAAGATCTATTAGAAGGTGGACCTTAAGGAATTCCACATCATCCAAATCAAGCATAGAACCAAAAATTATTTGAAGAACCTTACTAAAATATTGAAACCATCATGAAATTTCAAAACTTATTATGAAATTTTCTCGTGAGTTTCCTGGTTTTCAAGCAAAGCTCATGTCCAATTGCTCTAGCAAGCTGGTTTTCACAATAGGAATTATTTTTCTATATATATGTGTGTGTGTGTGTGTGTGTGTGTGTGTGTGTGCATGCCCTAATCTACTTGGAAAAAAAATCTTATTCAAGTATATGAATACTTCCAATGGAACCATTTATGTAATAGGATGATAGATAAACTCATATGCAAGTTTGAAATATACTCTTTGATATGTACCCATATATGAGAGACCAATTTCCTTGATTGAGATGATGTCAGAAGATACTAAAGAATTGAGAATTGGGATCCGATGAATCCCCTGAACCAAGATTCAATGTAATCTTGTATTCCTTGGCTTTCTACTATCATGTCATGCAAGTCTTCAGAGAGGTGATCTTCATTCATAGAATTTGGTGATAGGCAGTCATGAAAATTTTCAATCTCTGGTTCCAACAACTTATCTTTATCGAAAGGCATCCATGATTCTTGGACCTTATCTATGTATTCTTCTTTTGGTTGTTGTTCTTCAATGATATCTGGTGAATAATTTTGCAATAGCTCAAAATTGTAAGTTGGTTTAGGTGTTCTATTTTTGGGTATATGAAATGGTTGTGTAGGTAGTGGAGTGGGAGTGGACCTTTGGGGTGCTTGTGTGGATGGTAATGGTAAAGTTTTAATTGAGGTCAAACGAGGGTGATATTGATGTTGTGGTGGAGGTGAATGGTATGGATAACATTGATGATGGTATTGAGGATAGAGAGGGAAAGATTGAGGATATGGTGGATTTCCTTTGTAGGTCCTTTGCCAACTTTGTTTCCAAAATTGGTTTTAAGGTTGGGATTCAGATGGGCAAGGTTTCCAAGGTTGGTTTTGAGGTTGGGATTGAGATGTCCAAGGTTGCCAAGGAAAGGGTGTTTGCCAATTACTTTTAGATTGTTATGCATAACCCTAAAATTGAGAATTGAGATCTTATATCATACAAGGTTGATGAGGTTGCCCTGGTCTTCTTGGAGCTACATAACAAGATTTTTCTAGTGTTTGATTTTAATCCTGCTAAACAACCTTTAACCTTGGTACTGATGAACAATATTTAGTAGTATGTGATCCTTCATAGATGTCACAAATTTTAATGTTATCAAGTGGACATTCATGAAAAGCATGTTTCTTTCTACATTTAGGGAAAAATATAAATGAATTAGCATTCTCAACTTTTTGTTTGTTTTGCATTATTAGCATGTCAATTTTTTCATTTAAATTACCAAGAATGTTTAGCAAATTGTTAAGTTTAGTTTTACTTACCAATCCTGATGTTGACTTACTTACTCTTGCCATAGATGGATCTTGAGGGGACCTTACATACTTTGTTTTTCCTCTTGATATGTTCTTGCATAGTTCACAAATCTCTTGAAATGACAGTTGATGGACTTCTCCTTTTCCCACCAGATTAAGAAGATCAATCCATTCATCCTTTATAGCATTTAGTAGGAGAGTTTTTAATGTGTCTGATCCTAAATTATGCAATTTATATATTTTGATATTATAAGTAAATATATCCACTAAATATTTTAGGATTTCATCCTCTTTTTGGTTCATCTTAAAGACTTCATTTCTAAGGTCATGGTGTATGTAATAATATTTATATTTTTCCAAAAATACTCTTTTCAAATCATCCCATCTCCTTATAGAATTTGTTCCTAAAGTCATGAACCATCTAAGAGTTCTATACTTCAATGTTTCCGGAAACAAATTCAATTTTTGAATGTGCAATGGGTAGCCATAAGATCTACAAATTATTTCAAATTCAAAAAGAAAGGTTTTTGGGTCTTCTAATCTCGTACCTTTGAATTTAGGAAGTACAGATGGAGGGATGTTCTTCATTTGAACGTTGATATCAATTTCTTGAATGGGAAATCCAAAAGGATCTTCCTCATTGTCATCATCTCCATCCATTTCTTCAACCTCCTTTGTCACCTCTTATTCTACTTGCAAAAATAAGAATTCATGATGTGGATGTGTGGCTCTTACTGCACCACGCGATATAGTGGGGGTGGTAGGTGATTGAAGTTTCTTTTTATTTTTTTGAAGAAAGAAAAAGGCTCCTATTTACACTTCCCCAGGAACGCCACCAAATTTTTGGTCAATTTAATTGTCTTAAATTGATTACATAAATTATCGACCAGAGTTGGTAAACTTGTGAAGTGCAAGTGCATAATATATGCTAGAAGCCTCTTATTCATTTAATTTATTGGTGTGCTGATTGGATTTGTAGATATTACTTTTAAGGATGTTTTTATTCTTATGTTCCTATGAAATCGATAAATTTAAATTACAACTAAGTTCTAAAAATCAACATGCTTTCTACTCTGTAAAAAATCAAACAAGCTTTCTCTATATTATGAATAAATATTAACTAATTTATTTGTTAGTCTCTAAAAATTATTATTCTCTATCATTCTTGTCCATGAAGATAAAATCAAATTCTAGAAAAGGGCTAATCTTTAGTTAGAAGTGGTTTGAAAGAGCTACATCGAGTTGATTGCTGAGCAGCCAATCAAGATCAATTTGGTGATAACATTTTAGTGCGTCTGTCGAGAGTGTGAATACATATTTCCCGAAGTTTTTGTGCAAATAGTGAAGCTGAACTCTTGGAGGTAGAAGGAGGTCAGAATTTGTTCGAGGTTGCAACTACCTTGGTGACTCCATTACAAATTTTCATGTTTAAAGGTGGCTTCGAGAAGGAGATATGCAAGGAGCAATCCAGATCCTAACCCACCTACAATTGTGGATAATCCAAACACAATTTCCAAAGGCATTCAAGGTAGCTCTTCAAAATCAAGTATTCCATCACACTCAAGAGATTTATCCTCTGAAATTGTAAGAAGTCCTAAAGATAAGAAATTTGATAATATAATTCAGGAATTTTTTTTTAGGATTTAAACTGAAAATCAATTGACTAAGATTGTTATAGACCTACAAAGACGAGGTATTGATACGTCAACCCTAGTGACCAAAAAATAAAGAGAAGAATTTTTGGAGGCAGTTACATCAGAATTATTGTTAGAGAGGGAAGTCTTCTCATAAGTTAAAGGAATTAGACGCATTTGAATTCTTTCTTAGAATAAAATATGGTATTCCTTTACCTCACTGGAGCTCATTTGTGTCTAGACTACAAAGACCAACTACACCACCTCCTAACAACTCATCTTATACTATTGTTGTTCCTATAAATACCATAGTCCCTATTATCATGGATGAAAATGTTCCACCTCCACCTGTTGTTTCACTTGCTAGATATGCTCCAATTGTTCTCCCAGTTGTCCTTAATTACCTCCCAAGTAAATACTCTGCTAGAATTAAAACTTGGGGAAGTGATGAATAAATTACAACCGAGGAACATGTAGACCAATTCAATGATTTCATAAACAGAGAGGAGGTAGACCATGAAGATGTCAAAATGAGACTATTTGATCAAAGTTTCACTGGTGAGGTTAGAAATTGGTTTAAAGCCCTAGCTCCAGGAAGCTTGCATAACTGGAATCAATTTGACAATAGTTTCTTGAGAAAATGGGGAAATAGAACAAACCCTGTACAATCCCTTACTGAATATAATAGTCTAAAAAGAGTTGTAGATGAAACTGTTCAAAATTTCTCCAAGATATTTAAGAGATTCTATGATTTTATCCATGCTCATCTAAAACCTTCACCAGGAGCTGCTCAATTGCACTATGCTAAGGCATTTGACTATGACTTGTCTATCCTGCTTATAGAAAGAGAATCTCCTTCACTAGCAAAAATGCAGAATGATGTTGTGAAAGTAGAAGTAAATATGATAGCATCTAAGAAGTCTAATATGGGTAAAACAAAACTAAAAGAAGAATAAAAGCCTTCCACCTCATATGATAAGTTTGATTCTATGATTAAGACAATGGAAAAACTGATGGATAGGCTTTCCCTTGGAAATTCTTCTGCAGCACTTGCATAACATGAGCCACAATTTAGAAATCCACAGTTTAGAAGGCCTCAAAATCAGCAAAGACCAAGGGAAAATAGAAATCAACCTGACCCTCAAGTGAGGCCTCCTTTTCAGCAGAACTTGATTCATGAAGATTAAAATCAGCCTAAGATTCAAGAAGATTCTATTCACTCCTAGATGAAAACATGTTTGGAATGTTTTTGACTAAAGAAGAGCATGCTGAGTCTGATCATGATTTAAATAAGGGTGAGGGACCATATGACTATCTTAAGGGTTATCAACATGCAATTTTTGAGATGCAGAAAAAATACAACCTTAGAAACAGAAATGTTCCCATCACTGCAAAAAAAACACAACTAAAGAAGGATGCTCCTAAAGAAGCTAACGCTAAAAACAACCACCACTTCCTCCCCCTATCAAAGAGAGTGAAAATATTACTTCTATTTTCAGTTTGGAGAATGAGATTTCCAAAATCAAGATCCCAGTCCCTTTTGGAGAAATTCTCAAGGTGAATGAGTACAAAAGTAAAATTGTAAAAATGTTGAATTCTCAACCAGGAGTTGCAGATATCCTTAATGTAGAAGAAGACCATCCTACCATCTACTTGGGACCAACATTGGAATATGAGCAGAATGAAGAAGTACCTCCTTTCTATGTCAGCCTTAGTATCCATGATATGACCTTACAAATTGCCATGTTGGATTCAGGGGCTTCTCATAACCTCATGCCTAAGGTGATTATGGAAAGTATGGGTTTGGAGATCACTAGGTCATACAAGGATTCGTTTTCTTTTGATTCTAAAAGAGTGCAATGCATAGGGTTGATAAAAGATGTTGTTGTTGGACTAGCACAAGTCCCTGCCAAGACAGTGGTAATGGACACTGTGGTAGCAAATATTCCACCCATGTTTGGCATGCTATTATTGAGATCTTGGGAAAAAAAAATCAAAGGCACCATGTAGATGGACTTGAAATATGCCACCATTCTTGTTTTTAGTGAGAAAAGAAGACTATATAGGGAAAAAATGATGGCCTATATGGTAAGCAGCAAGAATAAACCTTAGAATTTTCCAATTTATGATGATGAAACTTAATTAGTATCAACACTTATTTTAAGTGAGATAAATAATGAATAAGAAGATGAAGGGAAAGCAGAAATTCAGGAAGTTGAAAATCAGCAAGCTAAAAATCAAGAAATCATAGAAGAAAAAGCAGAGGGCTGGTGGCTTTTGCACTTTGATGGATCTGCTGGTAGAGAGGGGGCTGGAGCAGGCATATGGATCACTAATACTGAAGATGAAAGTAAGTTCTATTATTTCAAACTAAAATTTGACTTGTTGAGATTCAACAAGATGATGATCCTAGTGAAAACTAAGCACCTACACTAGGTGGGGCCTGCAGGCTATTTTAAGCTGATATGTCTATTTTTAGAATTTGGATAAATTCTATTTTTAGCAGTAATCTATTTATAGATGGTTGAGAAAATTATATGGATGGATGGGCATATATTTTTGGAATGCATGTGCGAAGTTTTTTCGTGGAATGCATGTCGATTATTGTTAGCCCTTAACAATAATTAGACAATAAATAATAATTTATTCTCTTGAAGAACTTGATTTTAGTTAACTGATGTGGCAAACCAGTTAACTGAAGGAATTTCAAGTTCAAAGGTTGGTTGGTGGGACATGCTAGTGGAATTCGTTGTAACTGAGTGATACAAAGTTGTAACAGAGTTGGAGGTGCAGTTATGTGCGCTGTAAAGTATTTTAACTCAGTTGAGTGAGTTAAACTCAGTCGTGCTAGTTGTAACTAGCTGTAACTAAAGATACACTAGTGAGAGATCAGTGAATTAAATATTAAATTAATTCACATGGAGTGATCTTACATGCAAGTGAAGATTTACTATTGTTAACAACATGCATGTCAGATCTAGGGGAGACCCAGTTGAGAGATACGTGAAAGGGACAGTTTGACTATCAGTTGTGACTATATTGGGTGCACAAGTGCAACCAAACACACATTGGAGATGTCAATGAGGATTAAGCCATCAAGGCAAGGCAATATTGAATTCATTCAGGGGTTGTGATCAACAGGGATTGCACAGTGCAGGCAGGCTATCAGGAGGCAGTAAATTGGTGCATGTTTATGCCAATTTTTGTATGACAATGTGAGACGATTGTATATTGTACTCAGAGATCTTGGATTAGATTTTTGTATGAGATTTTTTCATGATCCATGATATATACATAATATATGATAGTGGGTTTTTTAGATTTATTCTTTCCCGGTAAAAACATCTGTGTTATGTGTGATTGATATTTCTTCATGTGTTTGCAATTGGCGATTAAATTTCCTCAAAGATTTAAGTAGAAGGATATTGTATTTAATAGTGGTAGATAATTGTTAAATCAGGAGAATATAGAAATACATAATTCTATTAAAATTTCTACATGGTATTGGAGTAGAGAAGAAAGCAATTTTGAAGCAGTACCTGAGTTTGTTGGTGGAAACAATTCGAATTTGCTATAATAAATTCTTGGTGAGGCAGTTGAGTAAACATCAAAATGGCTTTCAATGGTTTGCAGTTAGAGTATGCAATCAAGGGAAGCTCAAACTACATTGCATGGAAGGATAGGATGGAGGTGGTGCTTGAAGATAATGGCTTGAAGGAATTCATCGATAGTGATGTTCCTAAGCCCACTTCGATGGATGCTGCATTACTTGACACCTGGCAAAAGAAAGTAGCGAAGGCAAGAAGGATTTTTTTGGAAGGTGTGAGAGACCATATTTTCTCAAGCCTTCATGGGAAATCCACTCCATTTGAAATATGGAAGGCTTTAATGGATCTTTTCCAAAGAAGAAGCGACCATAGGAAATTGGCGCTGAAGGATAAACTCAGAAAGATCAAGATTGAGAAGGGTGACAATATTCCTAAGTATCTCACAAATTTTGTCCAATGTCGGGATGAACTGGGGAGTGTGGGAATCACAGTTGCTGATGATGATTTGGTGAGTTTGGCTCTCTTGGGACTTCCTAATATTTGGCACAATTATCAAGGCTCTGTCAAAATATGGGAAAAACTATCGAATTGGGAACGACTATGGTCAGATCTAGTGCAGGAGGAGTTCAGGCGGAACACCATAGATGGCTCTTCATAAAAGCATGATGATGAAGAGGATTTTACTTTGGCTACCAAAGAAAGGAAAGGGAAGGGGAAGAAATACCATTCAAAATCTGAGGCTAAAGGCAAGAAGTTGGATTTCTCCAAGGTGAAGTGTTTTCACTGTCACGAACATGGGCATATCGCCACTAACTGCCCATAGAAAAAGAAGAATAATAAGGATGCTGGAGTTGCAGCTGGTGAGGCCTTTGCCTCACAATTTGAACTTGATTTCTCTTTGATCACATGCTTGGTTTCAAGCGCAATGGGATCGATGTGGTACCTTGATAGTGGTGCTTCCTTCCACATGACGGGAGATAAGGATATTTCAGTGACTTGGAGGAGAAAGATCTCCAAATGCATATAGAGATGGGTGACGTTGGACGATACAGTGAAACCGACATTGGTACCATTACCTTTGAGAGAGAATCAGGTAAACCATTTCTATTGAAAGATGTTATGCATGTTCTAGGTCTGAAGAAAAACTTGGTCTCGGTCGCGATGTTGGAGGGTAGAGGTTATGACGTTGTTTTCAGTGATGGAAAAGATTTCCTATGACATAAAACAACTATTCAAACCAAGAGGATAAGGATTCAAGTCAAGAATATTTACAAGATAGAGGTAGATGGCTGCGCTGCAATGGTGGGAAAAGCAGAAGAAGTGGTGAGCCGAGATTAGAGTGAATAATGGCACAGGCGATTGGGCAATCTTCACCATGGCACCTTGACAATTTTGCAACAAATTTCTACTGGACTTCCCAAGGGTACACTTGCACAAATAGATCAGTGCAAGGGATGTACTATGGGTAAGTTTGTGAAGACCACCTTTTATGAAAAGGAAAATTGTGCTTCATTGATCCTAAAGAGATTTCACACAGACGTGTGTGGGCCATTCTCAGTTGCTTTAATAGAAAAACATAGCTATTATCTTATTTTTGTTGATGACTATTCTCGTAGATGCTAGATCTTCTTAATGTAGAAGAAGGATCAAACATTCTCAAATTTCTATGAGTTTAAATCATTAGTGGAGAAAGAGTCGAGGAATCAAGTGAAGTCTTTGCTGAGAAATAATGGTGGTGAATTCATATCTAACGAATTCAAATATTTCTGTAGAAAAGAAGGAATTTGTAGAGAACTCATAGCGCCTCATAACCCACAGAAAAATGGGGTTGCGGAGAGGAAGAACAAAATGATTGTGGGTGTTGCATGAGCTATGTTGCATGATCAGGGCCTAGCAATGCACTTGTGGGTGGAAACATGCAACACTGTGGTTTATGTGCAAAACCGTGGTCCTCATAGAGTACTTGGCATGAGTACACCTAAAGAAGCTTTTACTGGTAAGAAACTAGATGTCTCTCACTTTAAGATTTTTGGCTCATTTTTTTACGTGCATGTGGCCAAGAACACCAGGAAGAAGTTGGAGTTGTCTGCTGAAGTTGGGATATTTTTGGGGTACACAGAAACACCCCATAATTATCGTGTGTATTTTCCAAATAGTCGAATGACTGTGGTGCGACGGGATATAAAATTCAATGAGGAGAAAGCCATGAAGTTATCACTTGAGAGGGAGATAGACTTGCATGCAGAGGAGGAACTGCTTGTTCCCAAAGATGAGTCTCTAGATGTGGATCAGCCACAGGAGGAGGTTCATGGAGTGGAGGAGTCCACTCACAAAGAGCCAAACATCAGAACTGGAAAAAGTCGCACCACAGAAGCTGAGAGGTTGAAGCTTGATGCGGCATAGAATGTAGGAGTCCCTACTTCACAGCGCAGATAGAGACAGTATCCCGACCGATTCATTGGATACATGTCTCTCATGAGAAAATGTATTGTGATTGAGCCATCTTCCTTTCAGGAAGTAGTGTAAGACTCCACATGGGTAGATGCAATGGTGGAGGAGTATGACTCCATTTCCAAAAACAGTGCTTGGGAAATTGTTCCAAGGTCAGTTGATAAATCAGTGGTAGGTTAAATATGGATCTACAAGGTAAATAAAGTTATTGATGGGAGTTTTAAGAAGTATAAGGAAAAATTTGTGGCCCGGGGCTTCTCACAGATTGAGGGGATTGATTATGAAGAAACCTTTTCACCTATCACATGGTATTCTTCCATAAGGACCATCCTTGCTCTCTCAATGCATATGGGTTGGCACATTCATTAGATGGATGTGAATACTACATTCCTTAATGGGATCATTGAGGAAGAAGTGTACATTGAGTAGCCTGAAGGATTTGAGATCTTCAGTAGCGAGTTGCATGTGTGCAGACTCAAAAGAGCGTTGTATGGGCTGAAGCAAGCACCCTGTGCTTGGTACACTCAGATCGACGTCTATTTCACTGGAAATGAATTCACCAAGAGTGAGGTGGATGCAAACCTATACCATATTTTGGTGGAGGGTGATATTTTAATCATTGTTACTTATGTTGATGATTTAATACTGACTAGTGATGAGCAGCTGATACACTCATGCAAGGATGACCTTGCAAAGGAGTTTGAGATGAACGATATGGGCCTCCTTCACTAATTCCTTGGATTGGAAATATGGCAGTGATAAGGTGAATTGTTTGTGTCTCAAGGAATGTATGCAAGGGAGATACTCAGTAAGTTTCACATGGAGGGCTGAAAACCCATGGATACTCCTCTTCCAAGAAACTGGAGGAAAGAGGATGCTACATCTGGAGTAGTGGATGCTACTGTCTATCGAAAATTGTTGGGTTCACTCATGTATTTAGTTAATACAAGACCAGACATGTGCTATGCAGTGAACCAACTTAGTCAAACGATGCCTAAGCCTAACAAGCTCTTTTGGAAGGAGGGCAAGCATGTCCTGAGATATCTCAGGGGCACATCTGAGTATGGCTTATGGTACAGACAGACAGATGAATTGAATTTGCGTGGTTTCACAGATGCATATTGGGAATGTAGCCCAATGGACAGAAAGAGCACATCAGGAGGCGTCTTCAGCATTGGATCTACAATTTTTTCTTGGTACAGCAGGAAACAGATATCCATGGCACTCAGTTCAGCTGAAGTGGAATACATGGCAGCAAGTCAAGCTACATGTGAGGCTATCTGGATGAGGAAGATCCTGGTCGGTTTTTCGGTTCTCATTTAGATCCTACAGTGATTCATAATCATAATCAGAGTTTCATCAAACTCTTGATTAATATTGTGTTTCATGATACATCTAAGCATATAGATATTCTGTATCATTATATCAGAGGTTGTGTGCAGCAGAAGATCATGTTGCTTCAGTACATTCCTACGGAAGATCAGGATGCGGATATTCAAACGAAGGTGCTCACCAGGAGCAAATTCTAATACCATAGAGACAGGATCGGGGTGAAGGATAATCCCTTTCTTATTGAGAGGGAGTGTTGAGATTCAACAAGATGATGATCCTAGTGAAAATTAAGCACCTACACTAAGTGGGGCCTACAGGCTATCTTTAGGTGATATGTCTACTTTTAGAATTTGGATCAAAGTCTGTTTTTAGTTGTAATCTATTTATAGATGGTTGAGAAAATTATATGGATGGATAGGCATCTATTTTTGGAACACATGTGCGAATTTTTTTCGTGGAATGCATGTCTTAAAATAGAATGCATATCGATTATTATTAGCCGTTAATAATAATTAGACAATAAATAATAATCTATTCTCTTGAAGCACTTGATTTCAGTTAACTGATGTGGAAAACTAGTTAACTAAAGGAATTTCAAGTTTAAAGTTTGGTTGGTCGAACATGCCAGTGGAATTCATTGTAACTGAGTGATACAAAGTTGCAACGGAGTTGGATGTGTATTTATGTGAGATGTAAAGTAGTTTAACTCAATTAAGTGAGTTAAACTTAGTTTTTCTAGTTTTAACTAGTTGTAACTAAAGATAGACTAGTGAGAGATCAGTGAATTAAATATTAAAATAATTCACATGGAGTGATCTCACATGCAACTAAATATTTACCACTGTTAACTACATGCATGTCAGATCCAGTGGAGACCCAGTTGAGAGATAGGTGAAAGGGATAGTTTGACTATCAGTTGTGACTATAGTGGGTGCATAAGTGTAACCAAACACACATTGGAGATGCCAATGAGGACTGTGCCATCAAGGCAAGGCAAGATTGAATACATTCAGGGGTAGTGACCAGCAAGGATTACACAGTGGAAGCAGGCTGTCAGGAGGCAGTAAATTGGTGCATTTTATGCCAATTTTTATATGACAGTGTGAGACGATTGTATATTGTACTAAGAGCTCTTGGATTAGAGTTTTGTATGAGATTTTTTTATGATATATGATATATACACAATATATGATAGTGGGGTTTTTAGCTTTATGCTTTCCTGGTTAAAACATTTGTGTTATGTGTGATTGATCTTTCTTCATGTGTTTGCAATTGGTGATTAAATTTTCGTAAATATTTAACTAGAAGGATTTTGTATTTAACAATGGCATATAATTGTTAGATTAGGAGAATCCGGCAATACAAAATTGTAATAAAATTTCTACATGACTGTACAAATAACATGGATGAATATGAATATATGTTTTTGGGTTTGGAAATTTTGAAAATATTGGGTACCCAAAATATTTCAATTTGTGGAGATTATGAATTGGTAATTAAACAAGTTAAGGAATATATCAAACCAAGGATGTGAGGATGAGAGCTTACAAAAATATGATCATGGAAATGTTGGAAAATTTTCAAGAATATTCATTTATTGTGAAAACTATGGATCAAAAATCAGTAGTTGATTCCCTAGCTGTTTCTGCAAGTCTTTTTGTTATCCTTGCACATTCCACTGAGAAATATGAGATTGAATTTCATCATAGGCTTGCCATCCCAGATAACATCATCCATTGGCAAGTGTTTGAAGATGACCAAGAAGTCAAAAATTTCATAGAGTTGAAAGATGAGTTTGAAAGCACACAAGTAGATCAGCAAAACATGCTTGTTGAAACTAAGGGTAATTCTGAAGTTTTGCAGCTGAAGAATAATTGTATACCCAAGGGTCTTATTCCACTTGAAAATATTTTCGACCAAAATGATGTGTTCAAATCCCCTAGAATGTAGGATGATGATGAACAGGTAGAGATTTGTAATATTGGTACAATAGCAGTGCCTAAAATGATAAAGCTTTATAAGTTTCATTTTGTGGAAATGAAACAGAAATATATTGAGATGATGAAAAAGTTCATTGATGTTTTTGCATGGAGTTATGTTGATTTGAAGATATATGATCCTACTATTATTCAGCATACTATTCCTATTAAATAAAATGAGAACCCTTTCAAACAAAAATTCAGAAGGATTAATCCAATGTTCATGCCTTGGATTGAGAAGGAAAGTAAGAAGCTCTTTGATGCAAAAATTATTGTTCCTATCAGATTCTTGAAATGACTTGCTAACTTGGTACCGGTCAGGAAAAAGAGTGTAGAAATTAGAATATGCATTGACTTCGGAAACTTGAGCAAGGCTTCTTTGAAAGACAACTACCCTCTTCCTATGATGGATCAAATTCTACAGAATATTGTTGGTTCCCAAAGGATGTCTATGCTGGATGGTTTTTTGGGATACAATCAGATATTATTACACCCAGAAGATCAGGAGAAAACTACTTTTACCACACCATGGGGGACATTCATGTATGCCAATATGCCCTTTAGTCTGATGAATGCAGAAGCGACCTTTCAAAGAGAAATGGACATTTCCTTTGTTGAGGAGAAGGATAATTTGGTGGTGGTCTATCTAAATGACATAATTGTATTTTCAGGAAGAGAGGAAGACCATTTGAAGCATTTGGAGAAGTTTCTGCTGAAGTGTAGATGATTTGGTATTTCTCTTAATCCCACTACAAGTATTTTTTATTTAACCTCTTGAAAGTTGCTTGGGAATATTATATCAAAATATGGGATAAAGATTGATCCAAATAGATTCAATTCCATTTAGAAAGTAGATCTGCCAAGGAACAAGAAGGAAATTCACTCTTTCCTTCGGAGGGTGAATTTTGTTAGAAGGTTCATCCCAAAATTTTATAAGACTGTCAAAGATATAACCAAGATGTTGAAGAAAGGAGTTGATATTAAATGGACAGATGAAGAAAATTAGTCATTTTAAGAAATTATGAAAGCACTAAAATTTCAGCTGGTATTCGTGGTTCCGTTGAACAGCATGAAAAGGTCCAAGACTTGCTGAAAGCCATTGATGATCAATTCGTCACTTCAGACAAGGCACTAGCAAGCACTCTAATTATGAATTTCTCATCTCTAAGGCTCACCAATGTAAAAGGTGTGCACGAGCAAATCATGCAAATGAGGTACACTGCGGCTCAATTGAAGAAACTTGAGGTTGAAATATCAGAGTCTTTCCTGGTGCACTACATCTTGAACACTCTTCCACACCAATACGGACCCTTCAAAATCTCATACAACACACATAAGGATAAATCGCCAATTAATGAACTCATGACCATGTGTGTTCAAGAGGAAGAGATACTGGTGATGGAAATGGGAGAAACTGCAACGCTGGCAACGCGAGGAAAAGGAAAATCTAAAGCCAATCGGAAATGGAAAGGTAAAGTACCTCCCCAGGCTGATATCAAGAAAAATTTGAAGTGTTTCTTCTGTAAAAAGAAGGGACACATGAAGAAGGAATGCGCCAAATTTCAGAAATGGCTTGCGGAAAAAGGTAATTCAATCTCGTTTGTTTGTTATGAATCTAATATGGTTAATGTCAATATTAACACTTGGTGGATTGATTCTAGATCAACAATTCACATTTCGAATTCCTTGCAGGGTTTGCAAAACCTAAGGAAGCCAGTGGGGAGTGAGCAAAGCATCTTATCAGGAAACAAGATGGGCTGGCATATGGAGGCTATAGGAACATGCTATTTAACTTTAAGAAGTGGCTTTGTTTTAGAATTAGAAAAGACCTTTTATGTACCAAGTTTTTCTAGAAACTTGATTTCAGTTTCAAGGCTTGTACCTTTTGGATATTCCTTTAAATTTTCAGAAACATCCTTCAGTTTATTTCATAAATCTGATTGTGTTGGGAATGGTATTTTGTCTAATGGTCTTTACTGCATTAATTTACAAAACAATGTCACTTATGATTCAATGCATGTTCACACTGGTACTAAAAGATGTGTTATTAATGAAAATTCCTCTAAATTATGGCACCGGAGACTAGGTCATTTCTCCATAGAAAGAATTAAAATATTGGTAAATGAAGGGGTACTTAATACTCTAGATTTTACTGATTTTGAGACTTGTGTGGACTGCATAAAGGGAAAGCAGACCAACAAGTCAAAGAAAGGTGCCAATAGGAGTTCGGACATATTATAGATCATACATACTAATATATGTAGTCCAGACATGGACTCACATGGTCAAATATACTTCATCTCTTTTATAGATGATTACTCACAATATATATATCTCTACATGCTTCATAAAAAGAGTGAAGCATTAGATGCCTTTAAGATCTTTAAGGCTGAAGTAGATAATCAATGTGGCAAGCAAATTAAGATCGTGAGATCAGATAGAGGTGGAGAATATTATGGTAGAACACAGAAGATGGACAAGCACCTGGGCCATTCGCAAAATTTCTTCAAGAGCATGGGATTGTTGCCCAATACACCATGCATGGTTCACCAAACCAGAATGGTGTAGCAGAAAGAAGAAACCGAACATTATTGGACATGGTGCAGAGTATGCTTAGCAGCTCCAATCTTCCTAAATTCTTGTGGACTGAAGCACTTAAGACGGCAGTGTATATATTAAACCGAGTTCCAACCAAGGCTATTCCTAAAACGCCATTTGAATTATGGAAAGGTTGGAAACCGAGTTTGCGACATATGTGTGTTTGGGGATGCCTGTCTGAAGTGAGAATATATAATCCACAAGAGAAGAAGATAGACCCAAGGACTATTAGTGGGTATTTCGTTGGATATGCTAAAATTTATAAAGGTTACAGATTTTACTGTCCATCTAAAAGCGCTAGGATTGTGGAGTCAAGAAATGCAAAGTTTCTTGAAAATGACTTGATCAGTGGGAGCGATCAAACCAGTAACATAGTTTCTGAGACGGATCATTCAGAATCTCAACCTTCCACCTCAAGTGAAAGATTGGTTATTGTTCACAGCACCCCTCAAGAACAAACTGGTGTTGAAAAACCAATTGTTGAAGTTCCACAAGCTGCTGACGACATTCCAATAGATCAGATAGTTCAAGAATTGCCAAGAATTTTTGAATAACAAGTTGAACCACATACTTCTCAGGAAGATGCTGGGACAACATTAAGAAGATCTACTAGACCAAAGAGATCATCAATTCATGATGATTATGTTGTGTATCTGAAAGAATCTGACTATGACATTAGAGCCAAAAATGATCCCGAGTATTTTTCACAAGCCATGAGTTGCAAAGAATGAGAATTATGGTACGATGCCATGAAGGAAGAGATGAATTCTATGAAGAGTAATGAATTCTGGGATCTTGTTGAGTTTCCCAATGGTGCAAAATACATTGGATGTAAATGGGTCTTTAAGACAAAGAAAGACTCATTGGGCAACATTGAAAGATACAAGGCAAGACTCGTTGCAAAGGGATTCACACAGAAAGAAGGAATTGATTACAATGAGACTTTCTCTCCTGTATCTAAGAAATATTCCTTGCACATTATTATGGCATTAGTAGCCCATTTTGAATTGGAGTTGCACCAAATGGATGTGAAAACGACATTTCTCAATGGAGATCTAGAGGAGGAGGTTTACATGAAACAACCTGAAGGATTCTCCTCTAGTGATGGTGAGCATTTGGTTTGCAAGCTCAAGAAGTCATTATACAGATTAAAACAAGCATCCCGCCAATGGTATTTGAAATTTCATAATATAATTTCTTCTTTCGGTTTTGTATAACACATTATGGATGAATGTATATACCTTAAATTCAGTGGGAGTAAAATATGTTTTCTTGTTTTATATGTGGATGACATTTTGCTAGCAACCAATGATAATGGTTTGCTACATGAGGTGAAACAATTCCTCTCTAAAAATTTTGATATGAAGGATATGGGTGAGGCATCTTATGTCATTGGCATTAAGATCCATAGAGATAGATTTCGAGGCATCTTGGGTCTGTCTCAGGAAACCTATATTAATAAAATTTTAGAGAGATTTCGGATGAAGGATTGTTCACCAAGTGTTGCTCCCATTGTGAAGGGTGATAGGTTTAGTTTGAACCAATGCCCAAAGAACGATTTTGAAAGGGAAAAAATGAAGAACATTCCATATGCTTCTACTATCAGAAGCCTAATGTATGCTCAGGTCTGCACAAGACCTGATATTGCATTTGTTGTGGGAATGTTGAGACGATATCAGAGTGATCCAGGTTTAGACCACTGGAGAGCTGCAAAGAAAGTAATGAGGTACCTTCAAGGAACCAAAAACTACATGCTTATGTATAGACGGATGGACAATTTGGAAGTGATTGGCTACTCAGATTCTGACTTTGCTGGATGTGTTGATTCATGCAAATCAACATCAGGATACATTTTTATGATGGCTGGTGGAGCTATATCATGGAGTGCCAAGCAGACGTTGGTTGCCACTTCTACTATGGAAGCTGAGTTCATCTCCTGTTTTGAGGCTACTTTAGATGGTGTATGGCTTAAGAATTTCATTTCTGGGCTTAGAATTATGGATTCTATCTCTAAGCCATTGAGAATATATTGTGACATTTCAACTGCTATTTTTATGGCTAAGAACAACAAAAGTGGGAGTCGAAATAAACACATCAACATTAAGTATTTAGCTATAAGGGAACGTGTTAAAGAAAGGAAAGTGGTCATTGAGCACATTAGCACTAAATTGATGATTTTTGATCCTTTGACTAAGGGCATGCCATCGTTTAAATTCAAGGATCATGTAATGAATATGGGACTTGGTTCCATTATGTAGTTTCTCATTGTATGAACAATGTTATTTTTAATGAAATTCTTAATTATTGTGATTTTTTTTCTCATATTTATGTGCACCTTAATTTGATTTGAGAGAATTCATTTTTGTAGGACCAAGAATAAACATAGGGTTTATTCATTAAGAAATTTTTGCCACATAAATTTTAATAGAAATAAATACATAGTAATACATGGAAGATAATACTCATCATTAGAGGACTTATCGCCATGATTCATGTATCTATTTCTTAATAAATATTATCAATGGGTTTTAAGATGAGACATTAAATTTGGAAGTATGGTCCAAGTGGAAGAATGTTACGCTCTCTCTCTCAACTGCTGTTATTTCTGGAAACAACTGGAGTAAAATTCTGGAAACCAACTGTAGTGATTTCCTTAATTTATGGAAACTAACTGCAGTAATTTCCTTAAATTATAGAAATCAACTGCAGTTCATCAATTTCTTGTTGGGAGCTTCTGAAGTGGTCCATTACTCCCACTGCAGTTATTTACCATGATCAGTGGAAAATTTGACACATAGCCAACAGAAACTTGATGGAAGCTTGGCTATAAACTCTTATGTCTGGTCCCCAAGCTCACACACTCAAACCCCTTCAGTTTTTACATTATCTAGCTATGAGTGAGAAGAGCTTGGAAGAATTTTCAGATTTTCTGCTTGTGTGAAATTTTCTTTATCATAGAGAGAATAATGTTGTTGGTAAAACTAGAAGAACAAGAGTGGCCAGCAAGGAATTTTCATAGACCTTGCAATTTCTGTAGCAAAGCATTAATTACAATGAGTTGGAGCATCTTGTTGTTTTAATTGCCAGCTCTATTTAAAGTGTTCGCTACATGCCCCAGGTGTTTAAGCATATTGCTGTGAAGAGAGAAATCAATCCAAATAGCCAAAGGAAATTTTGAAAGATTCAATTGGTTGGAGAGTCACGGTGAAGTTGCCAGGATTTATGTAGAAAGCCTTATTGTTTTGGCTATTTATAAAATCTGTTTCATTGCAAGGTATGTTTCAATTCTTTTTCAAACGAATTTATGGTTTTTACATTTGCATCTAAAAATAGCATAGCTGGAGTTTTAATATAGAAAGGACAACAAGGTATAGAGCATCCCATTTCATTCTTTAGTAGAACCCTTGCTAACTCAGAGCTTAAATACAATATTTTAGAAAAGCAAGCATATGCTTCATCAAAGCCATTAAATATTTCAGAATCTATATTCTGCATTCTCATGTTAGAGCATTTGTGCCTAAAATTATGGTGAAGGACATCTTAAACACAAGTTGATCCTGATGGCAAGAGAGGGAAGTGGATAGCTAATTTTTCAGGGTATGATATAGAAATCAGACCTACAAAGTTGGTGAAAGGATAGGGGCTAGCAAAGCTGATGGCATAGTCCAATTTTTACTGTCTCGACATAAATTTTATTGCAGAAATTTCAGAGTTATCAGATGAAGATGAGGAGTTGATTCCTATTGAAGAAAAGTACATTTTATCTAACTGGTACAAAGACATTGTATTTGTCTTGCATCATCACAAAGCTCCTGCAGAATTGACTAAATATAAAGCAAGGTTTGTGAAGCTGAAATATCTTAGATACTACATTATAGATAAGAATCTATATTGGAAAGATATTGGTGGCATAATTTTGAATATTTTGCTGGAAGAGGAAGCTGAAAAGGTGATTGAAGAGTTTCATATAGGATATTGTGGAGGACATCACTATTAGAAGGCCACAACAAAAAAAATTCTCAGAGAAAGGTACTACTAGCCCACCATGTTCAAGGATGTCTACAAGAAGATAGTTGCATGCCATGAATGTCAGATTTTTTATGGTAATAAAAAGCTAGTTGCTTTACCCTTGATACCAATTTATGTTGAGGTTCCTTTCCAACAGTGGGGGCTAGATTTTATTGGTGAAATACACCCATCATCCTCAAGGCAGGATTGCTGGATCTTGACAACAACAAATTATTTCACCAAGTGGATTGAAGCAATCCAAACAATGCAGGCAAATGATTCAGTCATCATCCAATTCTTAGAGAATAACATATTGTCCAGTTTTGGATTTCCTACGAAGAGTATTATTGACAATGCTCAAGATTTTAAATCTAAAAGGTTCATTATATTTTTTCATTAGTATCACATAACACTTGGACACTCTACTGCTTATTACCCACAGGGTAATGGTCTTGTTGAATCTTCTAATAAAAGCATTGTGAGAATTATCAAGAAGGTATTGTAGGAAAATAAAAGATCATGGCATCTGAAGCTGAAGTATGCTCTGTGGGCTGATAGAGTATGTACAAAAAGATTAATTGGTACTTCACCTTATGAGTTAGTGTATGGAGCTGAAGCCATTTTTCCCACATCATTGGGAGTGCCTGTAATGAAGTTGCTCCAAGGAATAGAAGAGGAGCCTAATGCTATTTACAGGAGAATAAACCAGCTTATAACTCTACAAGAAAGAAGGGAAGAGGTATACAATAGTCATCAGCAGTCACAAAATAGAATAAATAAGACATTTGACAAAAAGGTCAAAGAAGAAAATTTCCAGATTCAAGATATGGTGTTGAAGTGGAAGGCCATAATTGAAGAAAAGGGTAAACATGGTAAGTTTGAGAATATCTGGAAAGGACCATTCATGGTAGTTGCATTCCATGGCAAAAACACTTATCTACTACAGGAGATGGGTGGACAACCTTGTGTTGGAGGACCTGTCAATGGCAGGTTTGTAAAGCACTATTCCTATTAAAATTTCACTGAATTTTCACTTCATTGTATATATTCCATTTTATTATGCTTTTCTACTAATAAAGACAAGTTTATCATCAAACTTGAGCTCGAGGTGAAGGCCATAAGAGTTTGAGGAAATCTTAGCAAAGTTCAGATTTTTATCTCCAAAAAGATGGATGGCATTGGAACTATAGGTTCTTTGGTGTACCACATGGGCACACCATCCCAAGTGGAGCCACTGTTATCACTCATAAAATTGTGAAATTTTTTAGATATGGTCATATAGGTCAATCACCAAATAGATAAGGTCTCCTAAGCCATTTGAATGTGGTATAAGAAAAAATTTACATTTTTAGCCTATCCTAAGTTTCATGATCACCTCCATTTATGCTATTTTATGTCAAATTTGTCCTCATAAAGTGTTAGTTCTCATTTCCAATGCATTCAAAATCAAAAGGGAACATCTGTCAATTTTCAAATTTTCGTAGCGTTTTACAGAGGAAAACAACAGATTTTTCTATGAAACTGCCTAATGTTTTCGTAGCAAATTTTTGAGAGGCGTAACTAATTTCGCTACGAAAATATGTTTTTTAACCTATCTTGTCAGATTTGCATGAGGTGTCATTTTACGATTAGAGGAGTTAGGGTGGAGGTCATTCAAGTCTATTATTATAAATTAAAATGTACATAGTCGTGTTTTGATGTCATCATTACCTTTTTGGGCTTGTATATGTCATGATTAAAGCTTGAGCTATCAGTTAAACCAAAAAAAATTACCTCAATTAGCCTTTTAGCATATTGTGCTTTATCCTTGCATGTGTCAATTTCTGGAGAGCTGCTTCATCAAGCCAAGCAGGTGGCTGGCAAGTTCGAATTCTGCATGTGTCATCAATCAAGTGAGGCTGAGAAGACTATAATACATCCATGGATACAAGAAGAAAAGCAAATAAGGGTGGGAATTATCACAAGTATGAGCCCATGGACATGAGTTTACTCAATGCAGACCCTGCTGCCATGGAGGTTTTTAGAAGAACTGGATGCTTGCAATTTTGTCAGAGGTTGCAGGGATTTCATTTACAGGTTTCAAAATATTTTGCTACCAGTGTCACAGGAACAACTTCAAAGGTTGGAATCCTGAACCTTGCAGTGACACCAGAGAGCATCTCATCAGCGACAAGAATCCCTAAAGGAGGGGAACAGTGGTTTAAAGGCATCAAATTCACAATGCAAGATTGCAAAGAGTTCATCAAGCAAGAACACAGTGAAATTGACTTGAAAAATGCTATCCCTAGGAGTTTCATGAAGGAAAATTATTCAAAGTTTTTGATGGTCATTCATAAGTATTTCACCTGTGAAGGAAGTTTTCACATGGTCTATTCCTATCATCTTAGACTTCTTCTTCATTTTGTGGGTAAGAGGTCACTTGACTTGCCTTTTTATTTATATATAAGTCTATGGAAAATGTCAGATAAGGTTCAAATCAAGACAGAAGGAAGTGAGACTTCTCTTTTTCATCATGGTTTAATTAAGTTGTTAGTGTTAGAAGAATTGAGGAGGTTAGACAGAGATTGGACTTCCTTTCTGTTCATGAGTGGCTATGAAATTGATGTGGTTACTCCTAAGAAAGCCTCCAAACCAAGAACTACTCCATCACCAACAATGGCAGAGGAAGTTGAAGAACAAGATAGATGACCTCGAGAAAAGCCAGTGGACATGAGAACATAGCCTTTGCAAGAGAGTGGCACACCTCAAACAACACCTATAAAACAAAAGCAGACAGTCAGCGAACAGGGCATCAAGAGAGTCACTAGAAGCCAAACATTGGCTAAATGAAATTTGGAGGACATTGACATTGAAGTGTCACCAATTGTCCAAGCTGAAGACATTGAAGATGGAGGAAGAAAGCTAAAGAAAGGTAAGACTGCTAAAAAACTAGATTTTGCAGGTGATGATGTTGGTTTCATTTTTCAACCTAGGAAACTAATGACTAGACATGCAAGGAAGGTCATGGAAATCAAAGGGACTGAGAAAATAAATGAAGCTTCTTAGCCACCAACATCATAGATATGTCTTCACCAGCAAAAGAAAAACTGGTTATCAAGCAAAGAAAGGGTAAAGAGAAAATTATTGAAAAATCAGAAATTGAAACCCTTAAAGAGCAGTTGAAGGAGGTAGGCAAAGAGATATTAGATTTGAAGCAAGAGGTAAAGAAACACAGAGCTAAGAAGGTTCAATTTGAAAAAATGAGGAAAATATGCAAAGAAAAAGTCACAAGTGTTTCAAAAACCTTGGACAATACCGAAAAGTTGATAAAATGGACTCAACCACTAAGAGGAGAGGTAAAACACATCAAAAGGATAAACCTGCACTTACAATCCAAAAATAGGGATTAAAATACCAAGTGGAAGATCTTCACGTAGCTGGATTTTATTCAAGTGGAGTTGGAAAAGAAGGGACTGAAGATGAAAGTGGTAGAAGAGCCGATTAGTCAACTGATTGTGAATGAAGAAGAAATTCTAAAAGAATAAAAAATAAGATGGAATATGTTTGATGAGGTTCATAACATGTAGAGAAACCAAAATATTCAGCTGGAGAACATTTTTTGAAGATAATATTGAAATGAGCAAATTCTGTTTTTTTGCATAGTTTTATAGCATACCTCAGGCTTGAGACCAGAAATATGCTAAGAAAATTCCTGTAGGTGCATTTTTTCCTTAAAAATCAATTTTTTCAAGAAATATGGAGGGATATTTATGGTTTGCAAGGTGTATTGGCATAACAAAGGTGTTGGAAAAGAAAAGGAGTCAAAGAGATAGATGGAAAAGCTATTTTTAACAGGCTACTAAAACTCGCTACGAAACTGTCTAAACTACCCTATTTTCATAGCGAGGAGATTTTGAATAATTTTTAGCATCTCAACAACATATTTGCTAGCTGGAGACCTAAAAAATGCCAGTGGACCGTACCAACAAAGATTCATGGCTCAAAAGGAGTGCCACACAACCAGCTCATTAGTCAAAACAGTGTTTAAAGACAAGGTCATCCATTCCTAAAAAGAAGGATTGTGTTCCATAGATCTAGGGGTTCTTTGAAGATGTAAAGTGGTGGTGAATTATGGTGATTTTTCCTTCGAGCATGTGACATTCATTGTGAAACCATTATATAACTTTTTCAATGATAGGATAAACGAATGTAATAAATAGGAGATAGAGTCCTATTAGGAGTTTGTTTTATTTGAAGGATAGTTGCCATTTTTCTGTTTGAAGTTAGTGGTTTTAGTTATGATAGATGTCAGAGTAGAATTCGAATATCTAGATATCTAGGCTGATCATATAGATTGTAAAGAATGTATATTTATAGACTAAACATCGAAGAGCAAGGGGTTGGAGAATATTGCACCAAATTGATGCTTGTATGTTTTTTTTCCATTATTAGTAATACAAAGTGACATTCTACTTCCGACCTAAGATTATCATGAGTTTTTTGACGTGTTATTGCTTTGTACCTTTATGTTAATCACTTGCATGATATTTTATCTCTTATTACTTAGAATTCATAATATTATGCTCTGACTTCCTTTAGGGGTGGAATTATTGTGTTTTCCTATGTTATGTGTATGAATTATCTTCGTCAAAAACCTTTATGTACCTCATCTTCCATGTGAAGAACCACTGTCACTAAAACTACTGATGTTGACTCCATAGCCCAATGGTAGCAAGCTTGCATTTTTTAACCTATAATCATACAAAACGAAGTTACATTTCATAGAGTTAGCCATCTAGTATTATCTTTATTCAAAATAATAAACCCCCTTTGAGAGAGCCCTCTCAAACTAAATAGGCTAATCTTAAGTTAGAAGTGGTTTGAAAGAGTTACATTGAGTTGATTGATGAGCAGCCAATCAAGATCAATTTAGTGTTAACAGTTTCAATGGATTGTTTATATGCAAGTTGCAATATGAATTCATGGAGATTCATATGGCTAAATATCAGAACTAAATGGACACCTATTTTCCACAAATTTGATGAAGCACAGTCCATTCCAACCTCTTTTTTCTTTATTGGGTGTTTATTGACACATGGGCATAATGTTTGCTCATGAAACTACAAAATAGGGCTCCAAAGAACCTGAAATATCTCCCAAATGATAATGAAGTTGGGAAAAATTCTTGTACAGAACTTAATTGGGCCCATGCTAAACAAAACCCATGTTTTTTTTTTTGCGAGATTCGCTTTATTTTTCTCAGAAAACGTGTTTGAAATGGACTGGTCAAAACTGCTGTGATTCTCCCTTGATATTTTCCTAGAGGTCCACATATGTTAGCTGGGTGGAATTTGACCAAAAACAATCCATATTGAAGATTCTAGAAACAATGTCCATGTGTTGGATTTCATTCTAGAGTGGTGGTACTACCTCAACCATGGAGACAGCTGTGGAAACTATAGAAACTTGAACTATCAAACAATCATTAGTAAAACCATGCATAATTCTCTTTAATTCATTAAAAATAATAGAAATAGTAATAGTAAATGATGTAAACATGCATGCAATAATTTGGTGCATTTATGAAGAAATATGGTTTTAAATGATGACAATGAGTGAATGGAATGATGCTAAAATGGATGGTTTCATCAACAAAATTATGACAAATTCGAGGCTCAACAAGTATAGTTAAGTAAATTATTAAGAAACTAAACCAAAGCCCCAAATGCATCTTACACTATCCGAGTGAAGAAAATCCATAAATTTGAAAGTTGAAACACAAGAGGAAAACAATCACTACAACATCCCAATGTTGGAATTAAACTGCAATATCATATTCATAATTCAAATAGAATTTTTTTTACATTTCCATTCATGGGTGACTATTCCCTTATGAACCCCTCCAATGTCTCATTTTTGGGCTTTTATCTCTATCTTCTAACCTAGTGGTACTAATTGATTCTTGAAGCAGTATGAGTAATAGTTTCTCTCTTTTTATAACTGTTGTTTGAAATAATTCAAATTACAAAAGGGTGGTTTTAATATATATATATATATATATGATATTTAAAAAATTTTAAAACAAAATCCCACTTCCATTTGAAATTTTACATATAAATACATCGAATTGAACCCTTTATTTCTTGGTGAAAATTATCATATATTAATGTAATAAAAGTCGATTGACAACGCACAGGCCTCAGTGATTTTCTTCACATATGTGATGACAAATTATATACAATTATTGAAAGCCACAAACAACCTACGAGAGCACCTCTTGTGGTTTATGGAATAAAGGAGGGTGATGTCGTATTGAATTGTGGCCATTAGTATCTTTGATGAGAAGTTTGAGGAAACCGCTTACGGAACCACTCCTTTGCATAACCACCATGTGGTTTGTGCCTTTGTGTATTATCATGGCTATAGCCCATCAAAACAGTGTTCAATCAGCCCCATATGAATAATAGATGAGAGGTTAGCAAGATATTTTCAATGTTTCACTGTTATGAAAAAAGTTTGAGAATAGAAGTTATTACATAGCTTTGTGATCACTGCACCTTATATCGGATAGTAACACAACTGAAAGAAATCTGAGAGAATGGAGTTGGTACATGTGGGAATATGCCCAAGATTTCCATACAACTATATAACCCTAACACCAAAGTTGACTTGTCCTTCTCTAACTCTAAAACCTCAACATAATTTACAACTTTAAATTACATGTGCATGTTGTTGGCTTGATGGGGCCTAGACCTAGGTTCATATGTGGATGTGAGAATCAACAAAACCCGCTATTATCGGCCCTTTTGGCAACGACCTGCTACACAAATCAAAGTCTCACCCGAGGAAATTTAAGGGGATGCTAGAACTAGGTTTCTACATCCAGAGGGACAATGGAGTGTGGCTTTAGTAGTTATATTCCCTTCAATACTTAACAAAACTTCGCAGAGTAGATATACTAATTATACAACCATTGTTCAACACTTCTATTGAAAAATATTGCAGACTACACGATTTTTCCCTAACAAGCATAAAACAACATAAATAACCATTAACGAAACTTCTTGATGCAATTATAAGTAAACCCTAACTCATGACATATAATATCAAAGTATAGATAAAGAAAACACTTAAGAAAATAACATATGTTTGTCTTCAAAAGTCTTTCATTAATGCTCAAATATTCTCAATACAAGACATTCCACCATGCACACTCAGCTGCAGGGCTTTGTGCATTCAGTTGCAGAGTTCCTAAGGTCTTCATGCAACTTAGTTGCAAGAGCCTTTTTCTAACCAAAACCACAAAATACAAACATAAAATAACCTTACATCAAAGTGCATTCTGTGACATAAATTATCGATTTCCTTTCAGGTACTATCCTAGAGTCCTTATATAGCCTTATTATTTACAATAACATAGTCCTAAAATCATGGGTAGAGCTCAAGGTATGTAAAATATTCCCATCCCCTTACAAAATAAGGGACTTTGACCCACCACAAATCCCCTAAGACTCTAACATAGCTCAATGTTGCATGCTCCACTCCTAGATCTGCAAAGTCTTTCTCAAAATATTCCATCGAGGAGTACCCCATCCAACACATGTAAACAAAGATGCATATTGATATTTGGAGGAAACTTGAAATGAAACATAACTCCAGATGTCCCTAGACACACTAAAGGTTTTGATGTTAATCTCATGAAAAATAATGAATGAAACTACCAGTGACCATTGAAATAGTCACCAAAAAAATACCCTTATATTTCTATAAGAGTGTAATTTATAATTCTTTAGACTTCACAATCCAGAGTAATTTATTGTGAGATGTATCTGTCAGATTGCTCTTGAATAATTCTTACTGAGGCCTTTGCATCTAGGAACAATGTACTAACAGCTTCTAGGTATTCCTTGCAAAACATTTCACGAACATTAGTGTGTGCCATAATACTTCCTCGGTCCAAATTAAACCGAGATTTCTCTAAATGGAAAATAGTAAATGAGAAGTTTCTTGAATAAGGTGCCTTAAAGGTATAGGTGCGTTCACTTGCATTATATATGAGAATATCCATTTCAACCATCATGCACCACGCGCTTGTTATTTAGATATTTTCTTTTATACGGTGGCATAACTAAGCATATATACGTATATAATATAATTCTATGTGTGTATTATGGGGGGTATGTGTGCCAAGAAGGGTATTAACTATAGTTCAGGAAGTTTAGGTCACGAACACCTACCTTCTCTCCAGGTCACTAGGTCCTTAGCTATGTGGGAATCGGCACCAGGGCATCAGCTATGTGGGTAATCGTGATCCACCATCGCTATACGTATCGGTATCAATCGCAATCGCTATCGCAATCACCATCGCCGATCAGCTTCAATCTATCTTTGATTCGGCCACAACTTATTCGAACTGACTGCGGATGTCAAACTGAAAGGGGAGGGCAAGGTGGAGTCATAGGTCATAGGACTGAGTCAGTAAAAGGATGAGGGTAAGGCCCCAAGGCTGAGGTTCCAAGGAGGTAAGAGGCATAGGTTTCTAATTCTATTCCCACCCCACCAAAAGGCTGTAGGTCTGCATAGTTTCCAAAGGCTGAGTGTAAGGTCCCAAGGCGGAGGTCTTATGCATAGGAGGGCTAGTCCCACCAAAGGCTGGAGGGATGAGGCAGAGTTTCCCAAGTAGCAGAGTTCCCAAGGATATTCCAAAGGCTGGAGGTATGAGGTTACCAAGGAAGAGTGTAAGGATGGTGAAAATCATTAGTTTATTGAGTTTCCCAAAGATGAGTATGAGGTTCCCATAGTCCCAAGGCTGTAGGTATGAGGTAAAGTATGAAGGTCCCAAGGATGGAGGTTAAGGCTGTAGGGATCAAGTATAAGGATGAGGATCAAGGTGAAGGATCGAGGAGTTTGTTAAGTCTGCGGTTCCCAAGGATAAAGGTCTATGTTTCATGGATTTCACATAATGTCTATCTTTCATTTCACTAAGAGATAGTCAATTAGATAAGTTGATGATCTGGGGCAAGTTGTTTCGTATCCAAATGGGTAAGAGTTGGATTGCATGACTCAGTGATGCACATTCTCCTATCCCTCCTAGGAATGCAAGACTTTCTTCATCAATACTGAGTCTCTCAATGTGTGCATGAATTTCTAGAATCTACACAATTTTTGAAGGAGTGTAAGGAAGAGTGTGAATAATAAAATACGATCTAACAAATCAATAGCATACTGTGTGCACTACTAATATTTGTCCCTCGAATATTGCATATGCATATGTTTGTTGCAAAAATAACTATTGAATATATTGAGCTCTCCAAAGCAATATTAAGATAAGAAAATCATTACATATCAGGCATGTACGCCTCATAAATTAAAATCACACATGAACAAGTTTTGCAACTCCTCCCTCTGTATATCTATCAACCATATTATTTATCTCTTGCCATAGTTTTTCTATGATTTATATCTTCTTAGGCTTCATTATCTAGCCAATTAAAGAGAGTATATCTTTCCCTCCTTGAGGTTGGCTATTCATTGCATCAAAGCCCTACAGGGTAACATCCTGAACTATCTCTTTCTTCTTGTTAACTTAACCTTTTGATAATGGAACATATTATTCTGCTTCAAGATCAAATTTTGTGACAAATGCATCACTTTTTCCTACCCTTTTAACTACACCATTGTTTGCCTCTATGTAGATTACATCCCCTACTATCACCTTTTCCTTTATCAATGCATCATTGATAGTTGGATCTAGCTTTAGTTGTTTTTCTTCTTTACTATTTTCAGCCCAATAATGGTGTGACTAATACTCTTTCCACAACCACCTGTGATGCTCTCTGTTGTCTCCTTGTTTGGACGCAATATAGTCGGTTTTTCTAGCCATATTCTTAGTTTTCTCAAGCCTTCGGTCCTAATAATATCTATGGAATTGTATGAGCATTGCCCTTTTAAATTGTGACTGTTGAATAATATATTTTTGACACTTGTATTTTGATATTGAAATTTGACACTATTTTTCTACCCCTTCACCCTAGAATGCGACGATCTTGACTTTCGATTCTTTCTTAAAAAGGTTGAAAATCTTCAAAAGGTGTAGCATATAAAAATAATTGATTTTTTTCTCTTAATACAACTGTAAAATTTAACGGAAATCATCGACCTCTTCCTAGGGCGATGATTAGAATACTACATTTTTCCAAACTTTCAATTTTGCACCCGAGCATCATTGATATCCCTAAACCGCTTCTGAATTGACTCTTTATAGTGATTAATGAAGTTTGGTGACCAAGGAATATTTGTGGTAAGTGTTAAAGTTGTTTCTTTAGTTTCCTTAATGCCTTCAATCACCTCCTTGTATCCATTTTTAATAGCTTCCCTATTTTGCATATTTTTCCTTGTTCATCTACAGCAACATTTGGCCCACACTAATTATATCTCTCTCTCTCTCTCTCTCTCTCTCTATATATATATATATATATATATAATTTGATTCTTTACATGCTTCAAGGCCCACCATTCATATGACACGTTGAGAATTTCCCCCGGTCATGTCATAGGATTTTCACTTTCTTTTGGAACCTCATATATTGGGATTCATTATGATTCATAATTGATGTCTTTTGATAATATAAAAATATTGGCCTAACAATATCGATAGAATTGAAATTCCTCCATACTAAATCTTGTCAGAACCCACCAAATTCAGAAATAACAAAAATTTTAAAAATGATTTGTCACATAATATCACAGGCTCCCATGAAAATTTTATTGTTCCTTGAAATGCAACATATAACATGAAGAGAAACACATTTTTTTTAATCATTCCTTGGTTTATGCTTAAGGAAATTTTGTTCTTCCTAGTTGGAGAAATAAGATACAACACACTCCCTATCGAGAGGTCTGCAGTTGAGCCTATACCTCAGATGTCGAAAGGCTCTTCAAAATGTTCAACTTATAATCCCAATGCTAGGGATGCTCAGAATTATTTTATTGTCAAATATTTGGATCAGAGACCCTATGCGATGTCAGTGTTACAACTACTCTAATCATCTCCTGCACAAAGGAGTGAATGTCTCATTATGGCCGGAGCAATAGGTCGTAAGAACTATCTCATTATTACATTTGATATGTCAATTTTTAAGAAGAGACTTCCTCATGAAATGGCTCTCCACAATAAATATTCATATCGGAAGAAGAATATCTTTCGAACTGTAGAGTATGATGGGGCTTCCATGTGTGTCATGTCGATGTCATGTTGGAATGCTATCAGGTCCTTGGAAGTTGTTCCTTCCCCTACTCTCCTTACTACATTTGATGTTCATTCTCATAGGCCCCATGGAATTATTCCATCCATTCCCATCTCTATTAGGGGAAAGGTTGTCAATATTGAGGTAGAGATAGTTGATGCCAACCCTGATTATAATATTTTATTGGTTTGGAATTGGGTTTACGCAATGGATTCCATTTTCTCATCATTTTTTTGTGTCTTATGCTTCCCTCTTGAAGGGAGTATTGTTACAATTGATCAGATTTCTTATTCTCCTAACAATCCAAATTCAAATTAGGGGAATTTTGAGGTCTAAAATGGGCCTCCTAAGGAAATTATAAAATAATAGTGGAAATAATAAAATAATATTTTATTACATCATCAAATTTTAGAGGGAAAAAAGAAAACATATTTTTTCAACTCGTACTTTCAACTTATCTCCCAAAGTTTTTACTCAAATTTCGAGTTGAAGTACCCGTTGGATGCAAAATTTAATTCATCATCTAACGAGTACCCATGTTTCATACTTTCAATGGATCCTACTACATGAAGAATGAGAAATAAATGAAAAAAGTGATTGCAAACACATTTTTTCATGCATTTCTCATTTTTCATGTAATAGGGCCCATCAAATGTATGCAACATGGGTACTCCTTGGATAAGGAATTAAATTTTGCATCTGATGAGTACTCCCACTCAAAAATTGAGTAAACACTTTGGGAGATAATTTGAAAATATGAGTTTAAAAAATAGTTTTATTATTTTATTATTTTTTAATATTTTTACCCTTTTACATAAAAAATGGTGAATCATCCCCCATGGTTTACATCATCATATTGAATCCTATTGGTTCTTATAAAGTTTATTTTGGATGTACATTTTTCTTAGGAGGCCCATTTTAAACCTCAAAAATCCCCTAATGTCCTTTGACTCTACCGTACCCTTGGTGAAGAATACCAAGAATCCTATTGAGAATTTAGGAGTTGGAATGTATTCCTCCTTGATGATTACTTTTTATCTTCCTCCTCCTATCACTCATATTAATGCCCTTTCGTCTTCAGGGATCATTCCTCAAAAAGGTTCGTTCTGAACTCATTATTTTTTTTATCCTTATCCCTTGACCCCTCCTACTACCACCTTATAAGATGGGAAAGAAGGTGGAATGACATATCCTATATTTGTAGAAGAAATCACATATCAATATATCATGAATTTTGTAGATTTAGACCCCATTACTCCCCAATCAGTGGATTTTTATAGTGATGTGGCTCAAGTCTAGATTGTTGACTCTACTTCTAATATGTATTGCCTTGACATTCTCTTACCATCTCAAGAGGAATTTTAGAGGCAATGACTATTGTATAAATACCATGGGATGATATGCATCATCAGTAATATTTTCTCCCTAATTTGCATGAATTTGAATCAAATTTTTCTGGTCCTTCTTCAACTAGAATTTTTCATAAAATTCTAAATCCTTTGGCCCCAGCATAGATTTTCACCGAAGGTAATATGTATAATATCTGAGAAACTATTCCGCTGAACATTTCCAGAAATCACAATATCATCAAGAATATATTCATTGGAGCTTAATTTTCCCCTGAAGAAAAAATTATTTATACTAACCTCTTTAAGGATTTTGAGATGTGTTTTCTTGGTCTTATAAAGAAATTCTTGGAATTGATCCATTGATAGTTCAACATGAGATCAAGAAATACAAAAACACTAAGCCTGTAATTCAAAAGCTATAAAATTTGAGGTTGAAATTTTTTTTAAGGCGTGTTGGCTTGAGGGGTCCTGAACTAGGTTCGGATTTATTATGCAACCAAAAAACCCTCCAACTACTAGCCCTTTCAGCAATGACTTGCTTACACAAATGAAAGTCTCACTCGAAGCAGTATGGGGGAGTGCTAGAACCACGTTTTCACACCCTGAGGAAGAAATTGATTTGGTTGCCCTAAACATATTATTAACAGAACTTATTGCAGGTTCTAAAGGGGTGCGCACATAACAAATCACAACTATCACACCAACTTTGTCATCGATGCACATAAACAGACAACAGAATCACAGATCTTCACAGAGTGTTCTTGCAGATAGTATTCATAGATGTGCACAATAATAGATATACTTTAAGAAGTTATATTCACAACCTACTTCATATATTTCACTCATTCATGTAGATGCATTTGATCATAACATAAGAAAAGTGATATTAAAGTGATAAACAGAATGAGATACGTAGTAATCAGATAAACACATAACACATTTGATTCTCCAAAAACAATATTTGCATTAATATATTTGACAATTCAATACATTTATACTTCCCTTACAATTACCCTTCTGTGAACACATCTAGCAGAGTCTGCACACAGCTAGGACTAGGTCTCCGTACACATAGCCAACAGGAGCCCTTCTAGCCAAACCTAGACTTGGACAGAAACCCTTAAAAAATGTTCGTCAACATAAGCATGAGATTCCAAAACTTACTTTGACTTCACTTGATATATCTATATTTATATCACTTAGCACGTGGATACTATGGTCTCAAACCATCGTTTGAGGCCCATAGTTTACCCTTAAAACCCATGTACATAAAATAGGTACTTTGACCCACCCCAAAGCCCCTTTTGACTCTTTCACACAATGCGCACAACAAAACTATATACAAATTTTTACCAAAATTTACCCCGCTCCAATAGGCCCCCAACACAAAATCGTGACTCATCTTGAGTTACTCTGGGGTAGGCTCCTTCATTTTTTCTTTGAGCATAGTGACAGAGGTTTTCAGTGGCAAAAAAACCTTAAGTCTCTATGCAGCAGCTCCCTACACTTCAGTTACCATCTTCTCTATTGTCCGTCCTTCAATTGCAAGTTCAATGTTAACGTAGGTCTGTTGAAGGGACTTCAATGCTCCATCTAATGTCTGAGACAGATGCAGAGCTTCCTCAGCCCACAGCTACATACTTCATTCTAGTAAGTGCTCCTAGTGACACAGGTCTTCTATTTTTGTCTGAATAACCCAACCGTCCAATAGGCGGGCAAGGCGTTGCATGATCACTAAGGTGGGAACCACTATCCTAATATCTGAAAATTCTTTCTCCTTGATGTGTAATTCACTGCGCATCTACTACACCATCGGGTCATTCTAATCTGAAGTCCAAACACCCATGGCCTCATCCATTAAATCCCTTGCATTCTATAACTACAATGGGGATTCTCTTTGTAGTTGTTTTTACCTCTACAGATCTTTGATTTGTGGCTTCCGGAGGGGTCTCTAGCTGCAACTTCATATGCAAATCATCAATCTGATGCTCAAATTCTGCATGAAAAATCTAAATCTCTGCACGTGATGCCTTCAGCATAGTGACCAGCCCTTATAATTTGTATGTTGGGGTGGTCGTGGTAGGGGCCGCGGGCACATCGCAACAAACTTGCTCAATTTTAGCTACTAGGGAAGCGATCTGAGCCTCTGTTGTGTGGCATGCTTCTTCTATGGTTTTTGTTTCTGCTGAGATTCCACAGATTGCTACTACGACTCAGCGTCAGTGTGGTGGGCGCTGGCTTCTCTAAACTGTAGCTTGTCCACAATCATGTTGTGGATCATTTGTAGATTTTTTGTGGGTAAAACAACCATTTTTTGTCTTGAGGGTTCCTAACCCAAGTTTGGATTTATTTCACAACCAAGAAAACCTCCAACTATTGGCCCTTCCGGCAATGACTAGCTTGTACAGATCAAAGTCTCACCTGAAAAAGTATGGGGAGGTGCTGGAACTAGGTTTCCGTACCCTCAGAAATAAATTGATGTGGTGGCCCTAAACAAATTAATAACATAATTCATTGCAGGTTATAAATAAGTGTGAACATAACATATCACAACTATCACACCAATTTTTTCACCGATGCGCATAAACAGACAATAGAATCGCAGATCTTCATAGAGTATTCTTACAGACAGTATGCACAGATGTGCGCAATAACATATATACTTTAATAATATCTATTCGTAACCTACTTCATATACTTCACTAATTTATGTAGATGCATTTGATCATAATAGAAGCAAAGTGATCTTAAAATGATAAACAGAATCACATTTGCATTAATCATATAAACACATAACAGATTTGATTCGCCAAAAATAGTCTTTACATTAATAATTTCGACAATGCAATACATTCAGACTTACCTTACAATTACCCTTTTGTGCACACAACCATTAGAGTCTTCACACAGCCACGACTAGGTCTCCCCGGACACATCTAGTAGGAGCCTTTCTACCCAAATCCATAATTAGAAAAAAGCCCTTAAAAAATGTTTGTCAACATAAGCATGATATTCCAAAAGTTAATTTGACTTGACTCGATCTCTATATATTTATTCACTTAACACACAGATACTATATTTTCAAACCAAGGTTTAAGGCCCATAACTTACCCTTAAAACAAATTTACATAAAACAGGGACTTTGACCTGCCCCAAAGCCCCTTTTGACTCTTCCGTGCAGTGTGCATAACAAAACTAGATACAAAAATTTACCAAAATTTACCCCAGGGGACTCTGTTTAAACAAGGTAGGTTTCATATACCTCGTTCCTCTAACTGAATGGGTCTCGAATCCAGACCATGTTGATAAAAAGCAAGGAGTGATCTACGTATGCATCGAATTTAGGGATTTATAAACGTATTATCATAAATATAATATCCCCACTCCATTTATCAATCATATTGTTGATGAGTATGCTAGAAATTAAATATTCTCCTTAATGGACGAGTTCTCAAGATATAATCAAATAACTATCCATCCTGAAGATCAACACAACACAGTATTTATTTTCCCCTAAGGTACGTTTGCATACAAGATGCTTTTTGGCCTAAAAAATTCCAGAGTTTCTTTTTAGGGGGCCATGTCTTATGATTTCCATGAAATCAAGAACATAATAGAGGCATATTTTTATGACCTAGTTGCTTGTTCTTGAAAGAGAACAGATCATCCAAAGCACATTTTCTTGGTTTTTGAAATATGTCATTATTATAAGATCTAGTTGAACACTAACAAGTGCATTTTAAATGTCACATCCTTTCAGTTATTGGGATTCATTGTGTCAAATGAAGGGATTCGTGTTGATCCCTTCAAGGTTGAAGAAATACTTCAATTTCCTCCCCCATCGACTATTCATCAACATCAGAGTCTCCAAGGAAAATCCATTTTCATAAGGAGATTTATCATAGATTATTAAAAGATTACAAAAGGATTTATGTGATTACTAAATAAAGGAGTTCTATTTGTTTCGTACGATTTCTCTAAGTGCTCCTTCAATGCTTTGAAAAATCCATCATTGTCTACTCCTCTTTTGAGTCCACCCGATTATCACAAGGATTTCCTCTTGTATCTCACTTCTGCGAAATCAACCATAGGTATGGGTCTGGTTTAGGAAGATGATACTCTTAAATATTATGTGATTTATTATCTAATTTTAGGCTTAGTCAGTCCTGAACTTAGGTATTCTCATATAAATAAATTGGCTTTGGCAGGAGTTCATTCTATCCAGCGGCTCCGTCATTATATTTTTCTTAGAAAAAAAATTGTGTTGGCTGACATCAACCCATTTCAATTTTTCCCAATTAGGCGATTGATTGTGGGAAATTATAAGAAAGTGATTTTCATCTTACAGGAATTTGATCTCTAATTTATGTTAGCCAAGTTGAAAAAATATTTAATCTTCACGAAATTGATTTAAGAGTTTCCTTGTGAAGAATATATTGCTTATGAAGAGTCATTTCCTAATGAACATCTCTTATTAATATCTTCACAAGATCTTTGGTATGGATACATCATATTATATCTCCAAACTTCAAAGTTCCCTCAGAATTTTTCTAAGGATGAATGTAGAAAATTGCATCACCTTGCTAAAAATTATATTATTATCATTGATACTTTTTATCGTCGCGGGATTGACTCAATCCTTCAGAATTATTTAATATTAGAAGAAGATGAGTCTGTTCTAATTTACTACCACAATTGAGCTTGTGGAGGTCATCTATCTAGGCTTGCTACAGCCCAAAAACTCTTGTGTACAAAATATTTTTGGCCCTTGGTTTTCAAAGATTGCATTGAAGCAGTCAAGGAGTGCCATCCTTGTCGGGTGTATACTCAGAAAATGCGCACTCACCTAGCTCCGCTTTTCCTTGTCATCATTGTCAGAAATTTTACTAATTTTTGTATTGAATTTACTACTTGTAATCCAACTTTGGAAAAATGTCACAAGTACATCATCGTAGCAGTAGACTACTTTACAAAATGGGTAGAATATATGCCTAATTTTAATAATGATGGTGAGACATTAGATATTTTCCTATTCAACCAAATGATTTCATGTTTAGGTATTCCAAGGGATATTTTCACTAATATTGGCATTCATTTTCATAATAATATCATGTATGAGTTGGCTTTAAAATTGGGATTTCAATAAGAGCATTCATCTCCATAATACCCTCAAGTTAATGGATAGGTTGAAGCCATCAATAAATCCCCGCAAACTATTCTGCAAAGGAAAATAAAGAAAGCTAAATCCAACTACCACATCATGTTATATCCTATGCTTTGGGCATACCAGATTTTTGTGAGGACTGCTACGGGTCTTACTCCTTTTCAACTAGTTTTTGGTTTAGGATCAATCTTCCCTATGGAATGTGTGATTCCATATCTTAAATTGGTAGTCCAACTTCTTCCAGACACCTCTAATCTTAACAAATGCCTCATTCATTTCGAACATCTCAATGAGAATCATCAGTATTCAGCCACAACGAATGAACCTTGTAAGAACATAGTAAAATCTCAATATGATAGGATTGTGCATCCTATGGTTTTCTCTAAAGGTGACCTTGCCCTAGTCTATGACCAAGATAAGGACACCTTGGGGGCAGGCAAGTTCAAACCCATGTGGTACGGTCCTTTTATTGTCAAAAAGGTCTTGAATAAATGTTCATACGAGTTGGTTGACTTCTATGGAAATGTGTTGTCAGAGCCCAGAAATGGGATTTATCTTAAGAAGTATAATTCCTAGGTTGTTGCCTAGCATCTGCTTTTTTTCATAAATATTATACATAGTTTTTTTTTCAATGGGTCTCATGGTGATATTGGTATCTTTGATCTTCTTTGGCATGTTTCCACGGATGATCTAGTGTATCTAGGATTCATCTAGTGCTAGTAGATATACCTGGAACTTAGCTTCTACTGCTTGGGTAATATATTATCCTTATGGTCAGTTGTTAGTTTTAAAAGGCATATGTAATTGTCTTGCTTCCAACAATATGGTTGAATAAAGTGTTGTCATTAATTTACTATCTGAGGAAATATCTTTCGATATTGAATCATTAGTGGTTTATTTGGATTCACAGCTAGCGGTGTCTCAATTAAATAACATTTATCGTGTCATAGATCCTTTATTACATTTCCAATTTCTAAGAGTGAAACTATTACAAAGATCATTTAATTTTATTACTTTCATTCATATTCCACGATCAGAAAATTCATTTGTTGATTCTATAGCTAATCAAGCATTAGATTGGCACATTAATCGTTCATCATGTGAAAATAAAAATATCATAAAATCATCTGTATATATGATCAACACATCATGAAACCGTTTGTGTATAGATAGGAATAATATGTCCAAAATTTTACAAAATGTGGACAAATGTATTACAAAATTAGGGCTTAATCTCGATCATGTCCATAAAAAAATCAGTCATATAAGTCTAAATCTATGGGCCCTACCCTAGATGAGCATCATGGAAAAATATGATATAATTGCCACCCTTCGAAATATTCACACCCACTCTTGTGGTACTCCTACCACTCATCTTTGAATGGCCTTAGGGAGATCATCTACTACTTCCATGGGAACCTGGTGAGTCAAGCCCTCCAAGTTCCTCTGGACTGCATGAAGGACTCTCTCATACTTTTTTTTCGCTCTCTCTACATCTTTTTTGCGATGTTTGTGCCTAGGTAAACCCTCATGTCTCACTAGTCCAACATCTACACCATGATCAAATAATCCTGTAATATTTTTTTTTCACACAAAAATTATTTTAACTTCTTAAGGTCATATTTAAAAAAATAAAATAACACAAAATTAAAAGAAAAAAATACCAATATCTCCCCATGTTGCACCTTCAGGTAATGCCAGATCTAGATCCTCTTGATAATATATGCTTGCATAAGGGTATTCATCTATAGCTATGATATGTTGCTCCCAACAAAGGAAGAAATGTTGCTTGAGTGACTTCGCCTGCACCAAGTCGCTTGATCGATTTTTTTCCTATAGCCATCCTCAGATCCCTGGGACTTCTATGGTTGTAAATATTCTACGTTGAAGTGTTGGGACTCTCTCAAAAGAATAATGAACAAATTATGATACCATATCCAAAATTCTTTGTTTTCCCTTGTCTTATTGAAGACAATTTCTTCTTCATGCAGACCAAGAGCGATGTGCACCAATCAAAGAATTTATATCCAAGGCACTCTATTGCCAAGAATGGAAGGACGAGAGGCCTAACGTAGTGATTTTGAGCCTACTAACCCAAAAATGGTAAAGAGGAGGATTTTGACCGGTAGGCTCACTACATTTTTTATTTAAATCCGTGATCTGACCTTGTTTGTCTCTGGTGTAGAATAGATACCTATAAAATATGATACATTAAGGCCCCCCCGGGCCCTCCCTTTCAGATCAACTACTTCCCCTCTTCAAGAAAGTCCTATGATGAAGTAAATATCTTCCACCTCAATCTCTAAGAGACTCTAGTCAATCATAAATATCTCTTCCTCTGGATCCCAGTAATGAATAACCATCTCTAACAATCAAGATTGTGTTTTCATATTTGGCATCATGAAAAACTTGAGAAATTTGCATCCTCTCAATGATTCCAATGCCAAATGATTGTTTAAAACCTCATTGTCAACATCATTGTGTTCCCTCTCTATAAAAATGATTTCCATATTGCAAATTTAAAGGAATTCATCCATTAGAAATCATTTTTTCCATTCTTCTCTCGGCGCACGTGACTTTCTCAAGACACAGTAGTGTATACACATGGTGTTTCCTTTGTAAACCCGAATGTAGGGATTTATGTAGGCGGCTTCGAAAGAGCCAACCTAGATACACACAGACATAATTTCAAAAATAAAAATTATACGGTGAAAAATCAATTGAATCAACTTAAAATGTAATAAAATGAATGAGATTGTAAATCTAGAATTACCTGGAAGTTTTGGTTGATGAATTGGTTAAGGAAATCAGTGAAATGAATTTTTCCAAGTTTTCTCCCAAGCTCTAAATTCTCAATACTTCAAAGCTCAAATGAAGTTTTGGTGAGTCAAAGTGTATTTTTACATTAAAATTTTAAAACCCACTTTTATAAAGTTCATATTTTAACTTTATTATTTCATGAACTTTTTATTTTTTTTACTTGAAGTGTTGGGGGAGGCCTTTTTCTAGGGTAAATGAAGACTTTGTGACATTTTTCACCACTTCAAATCCACCATTATAGACCTATCATGGCATGTATCATTTTCGTCACTAGCATATAGGTTAGGACATATCACTTTTTTTGCTACATTATGCATCTTGACCTCATACTGTGATATTTTTCCATAGGGTCAACCCCATTGTGTTGTGATTTTCAAACCACTTTCACTCATCGCCTTATAAAATCATAACATAATGGTAGAGCAACTCCTTCCATGGGCTTCGTAGTCAGATCCTTGATAGCATATGTTTCCCATGTTGCAAGAATTGTTTAGGCTCGGGAGTCCTCTTTAATCCCACCATGAATTTATGATGAAGCCTCATTCGTTTTCTTCTTAATTATTTTTCTAGATATATACCTTAGAGGATCCTATGTGTTAATTTGTACTGTTTCATTGCATATTGACCTCTTGTACCCTTTTGGCCTGAATTCGGCTTCATTTGGACTCATGTATAAGCCAATTTTGACCATGACCTTTTTGCAAGTTCAAGGCATGCATTCACTAGCCTCTATGACTTGATACCCCTTTTATCCATGGAAAGAAAATTCCTTTGATTATTGATTCCCATCATTTTCCACCTTGCATTGAGCACAGGAATTTTCTAGTCCCAAGAACTAGTGTATCTGCCCTTAACGCATGTTCTTTACATTTTACTATAGGCATTGTTTTATTCTTTTTCAGGCTTTAAATGTGAAAAAGACAAAAAAAAAATATATTCCAAAAAGAGTGGGAACGAGACATTTACTTCCACCTTTGATGGCAGTAAGATTCAATTGTGTTTCCCTTGAAAAAATCACTTTAAAAAATTATTTCCTCCATTGGGATGGGACTTAGTTTTCCTTTAGGAGAGCTATAACCTTTTTTTGAGTCATTCCTCCTCTTGTTGGTTATCTCTTCCAATCATATGGAGATTTTTTTAATTCCTCCTACATTGCAAACTTATACAAAGAACTTATATGTTTCCATAGAGTCACATTTGAGCCATGATTTTGTTGAAGGGAAGTCAACCTGTTTAGGTCATTCTGTGGTATCTCTTGACACATGTTTTGTCAGCCATACCTAGTTTGTCAAGTTATCCTTAGTATCACATCATCTATTTTGTCATTTCCTCATGCTAGTTAAGAAGATATCCATTGAATTCTTGTTGGTGGGTATTCGCTTATCGACTCCAAAAAAATTATCTAAGAGTAGACGTAGAGCCACACGCTAGCCAACATCGATTAATATCATGGGTCTTTGACTGAGTGGTTTCGCTTATGTTTGACATCAACTTAGATTATTTCACATTAGGATTCATGCAATACCTTGGTTTCCATTTTACCGTATTGGTGAATTCCTCGCCTCTATGTTAGTTTTCATTATTGGTTGGTTCAGAGGGTTTCTGTCATGCACTAGCCACATATTGTGTACACCAAAAACGTACTTTGGAATGCTTACTTAATCTCTTTTCGTCTCATTTCTTCCAAATTATTGGCCTGCGGTTTACACTTCCATTGATTGATGGGGAGTGCCTTAATTCCTTCCTTCTAGAAGATATTTTCCCATCAATTCTGACTAATTTCTCTGGGAATAATATCTAGAGTCCTATTTCAGTACCTTAGGGTTTTCGATCATTAGTGGCAGACTCCTTCGCTATCAATAGTGATAATACATCAATGTCTTATGATTGATAGATTCTCTCAAGTGTTTGACTTCTTATTCACACTTGTTAGATTGTATTGGGGTACTTGACTCTCATCACCATTATCGATGAGTTATATCATGATTTTTAATGATGTACATCAAAGATGTTAATCAAATGATTTCTCACATTTTCGACTACAACACATTTATTCCCATGGTCTATAAATTTACCATTTGCATTCATTAAAGACCTCAGTTTGTGCCAAAATAATTGTTCACTCAAAAACTCCTTCAGTATTCTTCCAGCGATACCATCGGCCTTATATGTTGTATTTCATCAAAGCAACATCCTATATGTTGGCACCCAAGTTTGTACATCACCACTTTTTCACCTACATGACCTAATACTTTGAGGATTAGTTATGTAGCATCAGTGATCAGAAATTTTTTGAGCATCATTGATCATACTTTCTTCTATATGTGATATTGAGACATAGCTCCGTTGTGTTCCTTTGTGTCTATGGTCAGATGATCCATTATGTATTCTCCAGTTCTTTATGTACACTTATGTATACATGTTGGATCTTCTCTATATTTGATCAGTGAACATGCTTTACTATCTCTAAGCATGGGTATGCCCACCTCAAACATGAGTCTTATTTCTGATTCCTTCCATGGGTATTCAGTGGGCAGGAATCTGGTGATCTCCTCTTTGGTTCTCAAATGATCTCTCTTTATACTTAATACATTTCAGCCATCATGTACCCCTTATAACCTAATATATTAGGGGGCATATGCATGGGGGCATCACTGAAAAAGAAATATTATATCAAATGCATTCATATTGGGGTAAAAAAAAATAGAAAAACCCAAAACATTATATTGGATATATAGCTAAGGGTTAGTGTGGTTTTTTTATTACATATGAAATATAAATATTTTAAGGTATGTTTTATTTATTTTTTAGGCCAAGTAGGCTTGTTTTTCAGGTTTGGAAAAGAAAAAGAGTGTCGATTGATATTTTGTGAGGGATCCTTGGCATTCGAGCACCATTGGAGCAAGCTGGGTTAGGTTTGGAAAAAACACAGAGCACTGACTAAACATTTCGTATACGGATCTAAGAATTCCTATGATGGATATGAGCATTCGACAGAGTGTTCGAGAAAAGAGGGCAAGAGGATTTGACTGAGAAAGAGCATGCATTCGATAAACATTGTGAGAGAGGGAAAGAGCATTCATGTTTTCATCTAAGCTTTGTTTTCATTTGGTATCACGAGGGCAGCATGGGTACCTACAACACTAGAGGTTAGTCACGGTGAACCTGGGGAGAATAATGTGATAGATTCTTACTGTTTTTTTGACTAGATGCTAAACTAGGTTAATTAAGGTATATGTTGTGAATAATTTAATGTCTAGAGGCTAGGGTGTATTCTAGAAGATTGATTTGTTTGAAACTAGGTTAACTAAGAAACATCTAGTGACTAACATGACTTAATCCATCACAGTGATGTCAATCCTTATTGCTTGTTTATTGCCTGATGTACCTTGGCTATATGGTATTCATACCTGCCTACACACTTTGCTAAAAAAAATGTCTGATTGTCCTTATATTTTAGAGGGTGAAAACCCTACAGTTAAGTCCTTTCTGTAAGCACACTGGTAGTAACGCTACTGCTTGACTGTCATTACCATTCAGAGAACAAAGACTTGTATTCATTTCCATTTGACCCAACTAATTTCTAGCTGGATTCATGGGAAAACAATTGGGTCAACCTTTATGCATCATAACTTTACATTGTAGACTTAAATTATTTATTTCCGTTGGTGGAATTATTGTTTAAGTTCCATAGGGTACTTGAATTGACTAAGGGAGGAGATCTCCATCTTTGGAGTCCCTCATAGTTAAAGAGCGGAGTCCTCTAGCTGCCTTAGGCTAGTTTCCTTGTTAAACGCTCAAAATTAGCCACTTTGGATTCCCAAGATCCCTAAAATAATCCCCAGAATCCTTAAAATAAGTGAGGTTTGGGGATTTTCGTCTCTGGATTCTCTCGTTGGCTGATGTGGGAGGATAATTACCTCTGGAATCCCTGTACAAGCATACAACCGAACACCTATATGTAGGGTGGAGGTGGGACAGACCTCTAGAATCCATGGTCTTGTCACTGGGGTGGCAACTACATTGTTGGTAGTTTTTCAATGGTTGAGAGGAAAATTATGAACTTTATCCCTATGCCCTTTATGAGGCACCTTCTTGACTGTAGTTATCTGAATGATTCACAATATACCAGGGTTACAAGATTGCAATACTTGCTATATTGCATGGTAGGAGGCAATCAATGGATTTTTTAGTCATGGATAATGTTGTACCTTTAGGTATTGTTACTAACCCATATGCCAAATGTACTTCCACATGCTGGATGGTTTACTCAATGTTTGGGACATTATGGTTCTTAGGGAATGTTAACATGATGCAAGACCTCAAGTCTCTTTAAGATTGAGCCACTAGGTACCACGATTTGTCACTTTGAAAGACCTCATAATGTTGGTTTGAAACTTCCCTGGTAACTTCAAACACAATTCGTGAGATTCATATGAAGAATGCCTCGTGTATTAAAATCATCAAGAGTGTCATTGCTTTTCTTATGCACAAAATTGACTTGTACTATTTGACTGTGGATTATTATAGTTCTGACCTGGTATATCCTTGTACAAGCTATGTTTACTTATACTATGATTGTGGCTTATTATAAATTTGTTTCTAGTGTTTCCTTCTATAAGTTCTGATATTACTACCCTTTTACCTAGTGATCAGGAGATCAAGTCTCTTGTAGAAAAATGCTCAAAAATGAAGTTGCTCAGAATTGGTCCAAACTAGATCGACTGGAAAGAGCTCATCAATACGATCCCAATGCCGTAAATGGAACTCAAATCCGTTACCGTATGGAGAAGATATTGCATTTTGAAATCACCCAATAACCTTCATTTTTGAAAGGAATTTTTTTTAATACTGTGTTGGAATAATTTTATTTATTTTTATTAAGGTTTAATAAATTAATTAAATTATATAGTTTTTAATATTTTATATGGTTTAATTTAATCATATATTATATTAATTAATTTTAAATTTTAATTAAACCTTATTAAAAAAATTTAAATGTTTAACCATACCGTATATTAAAACAAAATTCAAATGTGAAAAAGGTTTTAAAATCAGTTCTAAGGATATGGCATTCAACATATGTTTTTAAAGGTTTAAGCCATATATTGTAAGTTTTAAAGGCACGTGGCCTTGTAATGTGTGTAAAGAGTGGTAGTTCAAACCATATGGAAGCCAAGTCTATTAACGGTCAACCAAAACGGCGGGGTCTTGGTATACGTGGGTTTAAAAAAAACGTGTTGTGGAATGGCGTGCATAAAGAAACGGTTGTATTAACATTAATTGTCACTGCTTAAACATGTGGCCATACACATTAACCTTAAGTGCTACCCCTCCAATTCGGCGACAGTTTCGGCGGACCCTCTAATTTAGCGCCGACCTCCAGATTTGTCGGAGCTATCCGCAGTTAGCCAAACTTAGCTGGAGAGAATCTAGGAAAACTTCAGTTAGCCATAACTTTGGCTAGGGAAGTTCTTTTGGGATGAATTGTTTTCTGATTCTGGGGTATTGGATCATTCTGGAGCTGTTGGGAGTGTTTGCAGAGCCATCAGGGCGCTCTATCAGTGAATTTACCAGTGTTTTTGGTCGTGGAGCCACTAGGGCCTATTGAAAGATCTGCTGTTTTGGGCTATTCTCATCCAATGGAGGTGATTGATTAGTCATTTTATACTGATTTCAGCCTTCTGAATCTTAATTTGCAGTGTATTTTTCCCTTTGAGGCTTCTATACAGTTGTATTCACATTTTGAGCATTTAATCAAAAAGGGAAAAGCCTAATTAGAGGTTTTTGGACCCAGCAGAGGTAGCCCAAGAGAGGGGTGAACTGCTTAAACAATTATTTGCTATCATACTGTATATTTTTGCTGCATTATTTTAGATTCTGCTCCTTTATACAGTAAATTTTTATAAGTAAACTTTTCCCAAGCAGGTTTAAACAGTGAACAAAAATTATTAGTTCATCTTCAAACCACTACACTTCATTTGCAGAATATGTATACTTGCCTATTCACATATTAAAGCTGGATCAGTGAATACTTTGCACATAAAACAAATACTTTCATTGATCGGATCTCAGTGATTACATTTTATTTCTTTAGGCAGAGTCTGTAGAAGGGCCAGGTAGCCTCCAGATTCATCCTTTCCTTGAAAGGTGAAATATCCGGTGAATGCCCCTACAGTCAATCTCTATATGAGAAATACTTTGTCCTCACAATTTCAGATCACCTAGAGATTATGGTATCACTATCCCTAGAAATTATGTTATGCCCTATTTAAGGACGATGCAATTGATAGTTTGCTCTGTTAATTTGTTCTATCTACATATGCCTTTATAAGGAAATTATATTGGTTAGTTTTCTCATGCACATGTATACAAAATAATAGAGAATACGATACCAAATTAATGGTTGTAGCTATACTTGAATATCGTACATAGACATGAAGAGAAACTAGAGACTATGCAATTTGTGTAGCCTCAAAGTGCATTGTCATAACATATTACAAGTCAAATATGTGTTGTCCCACCATAATATTTTCGCTAAATGCTACGTCTCATTTCATCATGAAGTTTTGTTACAAACTAATGGTATGTAAACTAAATCTTATGTCATTATGTATTCATGATGGGGCATGATATCAAGTGTGATAGTTTATCTCAACCATTGACAAGACATGTTTCTCTAACTGGTTTCCCCTAGATATTACGCTATCATTGTCCCTAGAAATTATGCTATGCCCTCTTTAAGAATGGTGCAATTGATAGTTTTCTCTATTACTTTGTTCTATCTACATATGCCTTTCTAAGGACATTGCAGTGGTTAGTTTTCTCATGCACATGTATGCACCAGAATAGAGAAGACCATACCAAATTAATGGTTGTATCTATAATTGACTTTCTTACATAGACATCAAGAGAAACTAAGACTATGCAATTTTTGTAGCCTCAAATTGCATTGTCATAACATATTTCCATTCAAATATGTGTTGTACCACCATAATATTTTGGTTAATTGCTATGTGTTATTTCATCATGAAGTTTTTCTAAAAACTAATGGTATGTAAACTCAATCTTTTGTCATTATGTATTCATGATGGGGCATGATAACAAGTGTTATATTTTATCTCAACCATTGACAATACATATTTCTTTAACTGGTTGCGCATGACGTTATATGTGATTATAACACTGAGCATAGTATATTGTTACAAAATGTGTTATCTTTACTTATTCATGTTGGGGCAAGGTGTCATGTGTAATTCTCCATTCCAACATAGGGAATGATGTAACACTGATAATAGTATATTGTTACAATATGTGTTATCATTAATTATTCATGTTGGGGCGAGGTGTCATGTGTAATTATTCATTCCAACACAGGGTATGATGTAACATGTGCAGCCTTTGATTCATTACTGGGCATAATGCATTGTTAGAATAACATGTTTCTATGTGTTCTGTTACTTATGTTGGTTTTCCCACAATGCATTTAGTAGCTATTATATGTGTTTTAGTAATGTACATTAAGGTTCTATGAGTACCGAAATTGGTTAAAAAACTATTTTTGTATCTAGTGCACCTCTGTTCCTAGCATTTTTATTAAGTTATCTTGACCTATTCTCGTTAATTTCATTTGCACAACTATTGAATCTGCTTATATATATATATATATACTAGTGAAAAAAAGTTCAATATATGGCAGTTGAAAAAGTATATAGGTTTCATGTTCAATGGCGTGCTCCCATGTATAGTGATTAATGATGTGTTGTGCATGTTAACTCACCACATGCCATGAAATTTCTTAATTCTAGTTTCCTTTCAAGTTGGCCTATCTATAATTTTAACTCATTTTGTAGCAACTGCAGAACATCATTCTCTAACCATAATATCTGCAAGGTTAAATATCTCAAGTTCAAATCTAGTTGCAATGACATTATGTATATAGTTCATAAGAAATATGATCTATATGTGACATTATTCATATATTTCATAAGAAATGTGATCCTTTGAATTGGAAATATGGATGGCTAATGATGTTTGTGTTGCTGGTGTTTAAAATTTTCATAAGAAATGTGACCACGTGAATGGAAAAGATAACTGGTTAAGGATGCTTGCATTGCTGGTGTATAACATTTTTATGAAAAGTAAAATTGTTAATCTATTATATGTAAATTATGTGGCATATTCTCTTCCAATTAGGGGAGTTGGTTGATATTTTAGTTATATCCAATATGTGGATGCCAGAAACCAATTTATGTAAAATAAACAAACTCCATCACTGTCACAACCGAGTAATCGAGCATATCAAAATCAGATTGCCACAAGCAAAGGAGAGGCGGTTGGAAGGGGATTTTAATGATGAAGCCCTGAAAATTTGGTTGCAGAATAATGAAATAAGAAATATACACAGTTCCCTTGCAATATTTGTCTTATGGGTTAGGACATCTTTAATGATAAAACATGCACACAATTCAACATGCCATTCAAGGTTCAAAATACTCATCTCATCCTAAAGAAAAAATCCAAGGAGGAGTCAAGAAGGACCCTTTCCACTCTGGATCTTGATCGATTTGTTATTTTTGGATTTTTTCCACAGCACTTCAAGGGACAATCTAGGGACCAGAGAAGAAGGTAGCACCCCATTATTGTGGAAACTGGAAGGTCATAGGTTGACTTTTGGATGTGGAACAGATGGAGGATTTAACAACTTAGTGGAATCCAAAGAATTTTACCTTCTAATGGCACTTGCTTTAGAAATTGGGGGCTCAAAGTTCACACTTGTTGGGGAATCTTAGTTGATCATCTCGTGGATGAAAGGGTCAGTAAAGTTAGGAATATGGGGCTAACAGAGTTTATAAAAAGAGAGAAAAGGTCCTGAATATCTCCTTCAAGTTTATAAAATGTCACTCTATGTGCTTATGTAAAAAAATACGTGTTTCCAAATCAACTCTCTTTGATTTATATTGATATTTGGTGGTGGCCAAATAACAATGGTTGAAAAATTCATTGGATCAATGCTTATTCCATCATATTTCACACAAAAATCCAATATAATCAAGTTCCTTATACCCAAATGTACACTTGCTTCATGTTCACAAGTAACTTTTCATGTGTTGCAAACCCTTGGTTTCATCATCCAAGGTGTGGTTGAAAAGTAATATGTCGAAGTACACAATTAGATTTGAGTAAAGATGTGGTTGTAGAAATTTTTTCATCAACCCATGAATGCTGCAAGTCCATTGGTAACATTGAATGGCATCAGTGGCCATGCAAGCAGTCCTTCTCACATATTGAAGGATGTCTTCCACATAATCTTTGTCTTGATACAGATTTGATGATAACTAGACTTGAGGTTTATCTTACTGAAATATTTGTCTCCCTAAATTTGATTTAATAGGTTGTCAATGTGTGATAATGGATATTAGTTCTTTATTATGATTATGCTCAAGATTAGATGGTCCACACACATTCTCCATGTGTCATCATTCTTTGAAACTAAAACTATGGTGGATCAACAAGATAGTTCCAAAAACATAGAGATCAAGCACTGTCCTTACCCATTGGTAGCTCCAAAAACATAAAAAAAAATATTTAACTCTCACAAGCCCTAGATAATAGCAAAAAATAAATTGAATAAAATCCATTTCATACCAGCGAATAGTAAAAGCTACGATGGTTTTCTTTTGAACTCCTTACGACACAAAAAATGATGTAAATAAGGCCAAAATTGAGGCATATTTAGGGTCTAATCTTGCTTATAAGTTTGTCAACGTTTGACTCAATAAATAAACTCTAAAATCTATTTTAGTACTCTGTTTTATTTCTTGTTTTAGTTTCATTTGAGCAATCCATCGATAGTACATTTTTAATCAAGGTGTTTCACCGCAATAGTAAGATTTATTCATGTTTTTTGGAGCTTTGAATTGAAACTGCATACCTTTCTTCCTTGCGCTTTTTTTCATAATAAACCAACATGTTTGTGGAATTTTACTTACTTTTTAATTTATTTACGTGCAAAAATAGATGGACTTCTCTTATAAAATTGCTACCGATGAAGAGAAATTTGTTATTGGCATTGTGAGGTGTCAAGAAGGTTGTACATTTGCTGAAATCCATGATGAAATTGTGGATGATGAAATCGTTGAATAACCTTTTGATTTTATCCAAGATGGATTAGCTTTAAATCCAAAGCAAGAGAAGAAATTGAAATTTTATACAACACTTTTAGGCATCAAGAGGAAAATAGGCACATTTGATGTGGAAACAAAGGGTTAAAATGCAGTGGAAACAATACCAATCTTTCAACATTGAACAGAATGTGGAGCAACCTATGCATAAACAACCAAGAGTTGAAAATATGCATTTGTCGGTGGAAGAAGCCACAATTTTTTATCCTTGTGTATTGGCATCTTGGGAAAAAAAAAGTGAAAAGTTCAATAGAAGAGTTTGTCAATGAGAAACTTACTCTCAAAGTATCTTCAGAAAAGAGAGAACCTAAAATAAAAATCCATTGTGAAATTTGTGGCATTGATTATGGAACATGTGATGTATCCTTGGAAGTGTGAGCAATGAGCAACTTCAAAAGCCATCATATGAAAACATGGTCCCATCAACAATGCTTTACAATTACAAGTGGTAGTGAAATTCCTTCATGTAACAAAGTACAAAAAAAAATGGTGGTTGGAGATTGATTTCATATTGATCAAGCAATCAAACTTCTAGATGATTTCAACAAGACACAAGAGCCTAATTTGTTCAAGATGGTGGAAGAAACACTTTCAGACTATAATGACATGAAAAAAGTGAGATTCGAATGTACATGATGCAATAAATGGTTTTGTTTAGTGCCAACAAGTGGTAATATTTTCATTTCTCTAAATGAACACACGAAATCAAAGAAGCACACTACTACTACTACAAATGAGTCATCACATTAGGAGATTGGGCTGAGGAGTGGCATAGTTGGGAGACCTAAGAAGCCTAACAATGATAAGTCCCAACAAAGTTTGACTACGTTCTTAGTGCCATCATCACCATCAGTATTACATAGGGGTTCTACAAGTGCAAATCCTTCTACTTCAAGTGTGTTAATTAGTGGCTAATTAATAGTTTAGACTAAACTTGAATATGAATTTTTATATTATTTTATTTATCTTACTTCTAATTTATTTGTTTTTATTATGTTGTCATCTCATTATAGCTCAATTGTCTCCCTTGTTACTAGAATGTTAGGGGTATTGGTATCCTTATATTGATAGAAATGGGGAGAAATTGGAAACAAAGGTCCTAATAGATGATCAAAGGAGTAGAAAATTATGGGCCATAGAGAAGCATACCAAGATCATGCTATGTTATGAGGGTATTGAATGTCGTATTGATGGTACATATATGGATATTCATTGCTAGAGGGGTTCTGAAATAGGGATCCCTTTCGATTCATTAACATGTAGATTTTGTAAGTTGGTTCTAGAATGTAATGAATTCAGGATGCGATTATATCGTGAATCAAGGTGCACCAATAAAAGAAGTGAACGAGATACAGGAAAAGGTAGAAGATTGGACTATTTGACTCAAAATGAATTGAAGAATGTTGCAAGGGTTACAAATGTTAACCATAGATCAGAAATGCGAGCTCTTTGGTGGGATAGGACAAAGGTTTCTACACTCTCTATTAGAATGAGATCTCTAAAGGAAAATTTGTTTCAGTTGGCAGAAAGGAAAGATGTCTCTAGGTTTTGTAAGGATGTATGTGAGGCACATAAGAAAGGAAAATTAGAAAGGTAAATATGTAGTTTGGGAATTCGTCAAGGATATATTTCATAACTTGATTCATGAAATAGCAGGGAGAAGGTATAGTACATCCACAAAATCCCTTTATGAGATGATCAGGTTATGGGGAGGTCCTATATTACATAACTTTATTAGCTTGAATCTGGATGGTCCTTCAATATCTACAACTTTAAGGCAAGTTAGAAAGTCATTGACATATATCCCAGGGAAGCACGATCACATTTTTGAGGCAGTCAGAAAAATTTATGCTTCTTATAAAGCCAAACATGGTATATATTGACCAATTCTTGTATGCCTTGCTAAAGATGAAACAATTGTGAAAAAACATGTTAGGTGGGTAGAAAAAAGCGATACATTGGTGGGTTTTTGTGGGTTGAAAGAAGAACATCAATTCAAATCACATTTCTTGGTGACAGTTGGTGAGGGAGATGAAGGCTATGAGATTATAACAAATTATTTTAAAAACAATGTTATTGGGAATTATGCACATGTTATTATTGCAAACCATTTACATGAAAAAATTTCTCGTTTGGTTGTGGATGTTCATCCAACATGCAATAAATTCAATTCAAATTTTGTTTATCAACAATGGGAAAAGGTAGAATTTATGTGGAAGGAACACGTAGAAAATAATTTGGGACCCATTGTTGGTCATTCATCGGATGGGGATAGTAGAAGAATACAACTTATGTTGAAGGATTATTATTCAACATCAGGTCTTCGATATCAAATTCCTTGGGAAGTGCGGACGCTAACTGGGTTGTACAATGGTTACAATGTAACAAGATTGTATGACCAAGATTACATCCACAACGACAAAAAGCTAGTGAATCCTTTGTTTAGCGGCCGACGAGAATTGGTTTTAGGAAATGAGTACATAATTTTTGGCCATGTCAGAATGGTTTATTAGACTTGTAAAGTGGATGATCACAACTTAAGTGTGAATATATAGAGAGGATGGATCGACAGAATTGGGGTTCCGCACAACACATTGCCTCAAGGCATGCTCAGAGGTGTTTGAAAGAATTGAGAAGTACACCAAGTGGAAAGTTACAGAGGACACTAGCTACGGAGACTTACCTAATGATTATTGTTGACTACATTGACATATTTATGTCTCATAGTTTGAGCCTCTGGGAAAGAGTCCAAAATGATTCACGAGTTCATCATTTCTTTGTATTACGGTTATTTTGGGTGCAAAAAAAATATCATACTAATGTCAACATAAATTTCATCAGCAAAGAGGCATATCAAGATGTGAGAATTTCTTGCCATTTTGCAGTTTTGTTGATGAGATTGTTTCGAGATCAATACTCTAAATTTCCATGTTTTTTGCACCTGATTGAGTCAGATGTATGTGAGAACTTCTTTAGAAAATTTGGTGGGATGGTTGGAGTGGAGAGAGCCTATGATTTCGCTGACTTGCTTCATGCTATTGGAACCCTTAATAGAGTTGTTGAAGAAGAATCAAATTCCCAAGGGCTTCATTTTAATACATCCCATAAGAAGCAAGAAAAATTTTGGAATAAATTTTACCAAGAAACAATACAAAATATTGACATATTGTCGCAATATGATTCAACATCTACAGATGCTAAAATTGTAGAAGCCCTTAAGATTGGATTAAAGGATGCACAAGACATTTTATCAACTCTTGGAATGAAACCAGAAAATTACACTCAATGTTCTTGGTGGATTAAACCATGGATAGAGGATAAAGATTATCCAACATTCCAAATTCTGGATGAAGTGGTTGATGATTCTCCATCGAGATGTTCCAACTCTATATTTCAATCTTCATATTCATTGGTACACAATGAAAGTGAATTGAAAATAATGGAAAGTGAGTGGAGACATGAGTTGGATGAAATTTTATATTCCACTGATGAAAATGTAAGAAAAAATATAAAACCAGTGGTTAATCTTGATGGTAAGGATATGTTAAAATCATGTTTTCTTAGTCAATTGAATGGAAATCCAACATTATCCAAAGATAGGTTGACAAAAGTGAGAAGTAGGGTCTATTTTAAGCAAGATGGGAAGACTCTACAAAAGGGTGTTTCAATTGGCTTTGGAATTGGATCAGATTGCGGGGTGTTGTTTGAAAACAACTCAATTTCCCCCACTGAACATACTACAAGAAAAGGTGTTCCTCGAAGTACAAAACAAGGTGTTTCTTGTGGAATGTGGTACGTTGGAAGGTTTCAAAGAATAAGGAAGAAGGATGGTAATATGGTGTTTTATTCACATAATGACATCGACCTTTTGGATAGATTAGAAGGCATCGAGCTTCAATTATGTTGGTATAGTAGAATAAAGGGGCAAGACATGTATAAGTATGATTTGACTGATCATGCTTTTGCACAACTTGAATTTGTTATAGAAATTGAAAACTTATCGTACAATACTAAGAATGATACATACAAATTAGAAGAAAGTGATTACAAAGTTTTTTCAGATTTTGTGAAAAAATTAAACAAGATTAATTTTCAAAACATTCTACTTTCACTTTCCTTATGTATTTCCATATGTTGGATTATTTATAAATAGTTTTTGGTTGTATTTTTGTTGATTTGTTTGTATGAATCTCATGTTAATTTTGTACTTTTTGTCTTTAGGTCTAGTGAATAATTCAAATGGTGAATGTTCGAGATAACTCAACCTTTTTTTGCTACCCACTTTTTGGTGTAAGTTTATTTCACTCGCCATTCATCTTTTTGTAGTTGTGTTTCATTCAAAAATTAATTTGGTATTTCTTCCATAAAAACAATATAGTTACATACCTGTATAACTATATGTACCCCTTACCTCAAGACATATATACAATTTGAAGATAAGGGCATCCATTACCTCAACACTTATGTTGGATGCCTTCTACTATGGTTCTTCTCAGAGTTGGTCCATTTAATCACGAAAAGAAAGAAGAGTTGGTTCCTTTTTTATGAATATGTTTTGCAGAAAAGTATGTGGTTCTTCTCACTAATGTTAATGTTTTCCTTGAATTTTTAGATTAATGGTTTTCTTGCTAGAAGGGATATCAAGGATCTAATGGCACAAGGTTCAATCAGGATGGTTTCTGCTCACTCAATTCAGCAAATTTACACCAGAGAAATGGCTAACACATGAAGTGCATTTTATTTTGAATTTTTTTGTGGTAGTTGGATTTCCTATTTTTTAAATTGGACATATAGATTAGATTTTGTAGCTGAAATGTGCCATCGGAGTCTTTTTGCAAGTATTTATATTTTGGTCATACACATGAGGTCTACAATAGTTAAGTTGCACTTGGTTATTATTGACAATTGAGTCCTTAATAATATTTTGGTCATTGCCTCTCACTAAACGAAATTAACAGTAATCACTATCTGTAAAGGTTTTTGGATAGGTGATGGTAGTTGGTTTTCAAATTGTTTGCAACTTTATTGAGATATGTGCTTCTGGTAGATTGGAAGGGTTATGGCACTTTGATTTCTTATTTTTTCCTATATTGATATATATGTATTCGATGGGCCTTGAAATTTGTGCATCTGATCCAAGGAGTATTTTAAGGTGAATGGTATCTGATTTTTTGCAAATTTTGGATTAACAATAATTTAATAGGGTGAAGTTTGAAATGACACTTTGCTTTCTTATTTTTTCCTATATTGTTATATATTTTTTTAATGGGGCACCTGGAACAACTCTTGGTTTCAATCCACCTGATGTAGATATCATGAAAAATCCCCCTCAAAAAAGTAATGATTCTTTGATTGATGCATGGGTGTTGTTCCACTACTTAGTTATTGGCCTGTATGTTGGCTTCACTAAAATTGGTATATTTGCGATATGGTATACTCGTGAGTCATTTTTGGGCACAAATTTAGCAAGAGATGGTCATACACTTGTTAGCTTTCCCCAACTCGGGACATGGGACCAAGCTTGAGGAAAATTTTGCATGATCTCTGTGAAGAAAAGAAAATGGGGGGCAGATGTAGCTCTCTCTATTATGTCTTGAAAGCGTGCAAACATGAAAAAACCTCAATTGTACACAATGATAAAGATGAGTAGAGGGTTTGATTGCTGCTTTCAGACATGGAACCTCTGTTGATTACAGAGTTATGTCCAATTTCAAATTCTTATGAAGTGTAATTTGCTTTGTTCTTGTTATTTTTAAATTAATGTTCTCTTTTAGGTCACATAATTGGATCAAAGTCTAGAGGTAGGATGAATCTGTTCAAGTGGTACTGTTCATGGCTACGATGCACCCGGACTCTTTGTACTTTCCTGTAGGATATCATTTTCATTTTCAGTAGCATTCCATAAGTGATAATTCAAAACATAATGATCTTTTACACCTGATACAGATAATTTATATAGGCAGTGCAGGATAAAGACCCACCTTGAAACAAAGTGAGTAGTAATCTATTCTATTTGGTACCATGCTTGTGCCATTCAAATTTTAGAGAGATTTCTAGGAAGTATACCTGCATGTTATTTTGAATATTCTCAAAGGGATTATAGGTTATTACCCTTGGCTCTTATTAGCTATTTCTATTTCATCCACCCTTCAAATTATATCTTCTTTGCAGTTCTAGACACTTCGAAGACCTGCATTGTATGCTATGTGGAAAATAGAGAAGGGGATAAATTGTGCATTTTTACATGTCATCATAGATTTCATGTAGTCTGAATAGAGTCTTGGCTTACAAAGTGGAGAATTATTTCAGTGGAAGTTGTTTTGGAGGTAGTTCCAAATTCTTAGGCACGGGATCTATGGTCAAAAGATGAGATGGCAGAGGATATTTTGTTCTAGATTTGATGGAGAAAAATCAACAGCTAAAAGATATCGAGGAGCATCATCAGCAAACAATTGAGGGAAATCTCATATTTTAAGGATCAATATCAACAAAAGGAGAGATTTCCATATATTCAAGGAGATCTGACACTAGCAAACTCAAATATTCGAGGCTTTTTGACATTGTTGCCATCTTTGTTGTTATGATTAATGATTTTTTTAATTATCAGTTAAATATATATATATATATATATATATATATATATATATATATATATATATATATATATATATATATATATATATATTTATTTATTTATTTATTTTGTTATTTTCTTTTATTTTTGCAAAAATACATTTAATGTTTTGGAAGAATAGACCCTTGTAATTTGGCCTATAAAAAAAATGTTTTTTTAATAGAGGGGGGTTAGATATTGGATATATCACAGGAGAGCTATTGTACTTGGAGATTTTTTTTATAATATAGAGGCAGTTGCAATAAGAATTTTGGGATTCATGTGGAATGGATTTATAGCATTGTATCTCCTTGGTGTTTCATTTCATCGAATGCCTTCTCAATTCCAGTTCATATCTTATGCTTTCATTGATTGTTCTAAAGAGTTATAAACAAAATTCATAAATCAATTATGCTGTGTTTTGTAAGGAAAATTATTTTGTGTTACTTTCTTCTTATAGAGTGAATTCATTATCTAAATGCTCATTCTAATTCCATTTCTCATCCTACACTTCAATGAAAAAGCCCTGAAAGCTATCAAAGTCTACATATCTTGCCCCATTATCACTACTGCAATTCGTTTAGCCCTAGTTCCTAGTTTCCTTCTTCTAAGTTTGAGATTCATCATGGTGTTTATGTTTCAGTAGGTGTTTCTTTAAAGATAACAACTCATGAGTTGAGTAATTCTTGGTGTTACATCCACAAGCCTAGTAATTCTTGGTGATACATCCACAAGTTGAGTAATTTTCTCGATGAACACTGGTAATTCATTTCTAATGGGTGATATTCAGATGGGTGGTATTCCAGAAAGCCACGGCAAAGTACAAGAAGGTATGTCTATTAAATTTTTCAGATTAATTTTATATTTTACTAAAATGTCTATCTGAAAGATGTTGTAATATAATTTGACTGACTTACAGAGATTGGAACTTCAGGCCTTGGTTTGATCAGGGATGCAGTACAAGAAGGTATGTTTGTTAAATCTTTCAGATTAATTTATATTTGATTGAACTATCTATATGCAATTTTTTGTAATATATTTTGACTATACTTGAGAGATTGGAACTTCAGGCCCTAGTTTGATGAGGGATGCAGATCTAGGAAGAGGTCCCAATAAAAAGATATTTGCAGGAAAAACGAAGACCCATTAGGCACTTGTAATATTCAGTGTTTGGTCACTTATTGTGGGTCAAGCTGATGTTCACTTCTTACCATGTATTACTTTGATGATGTTTCTAACAATAGATGGATATAAACTCTGGTGCAACAGGACATTAGCCATCAATACATTCAGGCCACATGATGCATGTATTTGTTTAATAAGTGGGTTTACCAATATGATTGATCCTTCCACCAAAATCCAGTCTTCAAAGTTAATATTCCATTAGGTATGCATTATATAGATACGTTTTACACATCTAGTGCAGGTAGATTATAAATTTTTCTTTGGTTTCACATGTCTAGCATATGCAGTTTTTTAAAATGATCCATTTAGTGAATTTTTTGTTTGATCCATGTTTTCTCTATATTGCTTATTTTATTCATTAATTTCAAACAGTTGTAGGTACATTTTACAAGATGATGAACAAGAACAAATATAACTGATTCCAAAGGATGGGGACATCTATAACAAGCTTGTGTGTTCTTTTTCTCCAGAAATATTTGGACACGAGGATGTCAAAAAAGCCCTGATTATTCTTCTTTTTGGTTCCCCAACTAGAAAATGTAAGGATGGAATGAAGTTATAATTCTTTTACTGAAGAGTTTTTACAGAGAAACTTGATTATCCCATTGGTGACTGTCTAAAAAAATGTCTTTTTATTCTCCCTTATCTGGTCTCTGGAGTCTGTATACAAAGGAAATTTTATATTTATTTCTCACATTTCTGTTTACTTGAAAATAAGAGGTGATTTGCATGCCTATTTGATGGGAGATCCTGGAGTTGCAAAGAGTCAGTTGTTGAAACACATGATTAGTGGCACCTCGAGGAGTTTACACTACAGGTCAAGGAAGTTGTGGTGTTGGTCTGACAGCTGTTGTTCAAAAGGATCTGGTCACCAACAAAATGGTACTTGAAGGCACAACCCTTGTATGTTTCAGAGATTTATTATGGCCAATGTTTAAGTTATTAGTTTATTTGGAGTTGAAAATTGGTTTATTTTAGACTAAATGTATCAGATGTTTCACCAACATATGTCTTTCGACACCTTCAAAGTAGTGAAATAAGTAATGGATCTTGTATGTGATGAATCAGGTCTGATGCTATGGACGAGATAGACCGTACTGTTATTCATGAAGTGATGGAGAAATAGAGTGTCATCACTGCAAAGGTGGGCATAAAAACCTCTCTAAATGCATAGACTATTGTTCTGGATACCACTACTGCTATTATTATTTAGTTCGAAGGTAGCTTCATATGAGATCCTACCAAGAATATGAGTTTTTGAATGTCATGAATTCTAGAGATAATAATCATGGAGTTGCATCAACCTAGTGAGACACACGGAAGGTGTCTTGTATAGAAGCAAAGGATAAGTCTGGCAAGTATGAGAGGCAAAAGATACTTCCTGTGATGATTTAAAGTCCAAATATATGTATTAGGTAACTAAGAGAGGCAAATACTGATGCCCGTGTTGATTTTAAATTCATTTCTTCCTACTTTTAGTTTTAATTCATTCACAGTTAAAGTCCATCTTTTTGCTTTCAATTTCACCTTATTTACTATCTACTTTCTATTTATGTAGTCAGATTATGAATCATTTTCCATCAACATAATAAGTTATTAGCATTTCTTTTCCTATTTAATGATTTAAACCTTGAATATCCCTATCTGTATTCTTAATAACAGCCTTTTTCCTTTATTCATATGTGTTTTTGAATGTTTATTGTTACTTTATTTTTTTTCTGAATCTCAATTCCTACCTTCACTGGTTACATCCTTCTCCTCTAATCATTTTTTAGTCTATATAACCTTGTTACTAGATTTCCGAGACAAGTCCTTATGTTAATTTTGAAGTGAATAATGTGATAGTTGACTTCTTCAATCTGTTATGTCATTAACATAATATCATTTCCCATTTCAATGCCATCACTTATTATGGTTACCATTATCTATTTGGTGTCTACCAAATTTTCTTGCTTTCCATTTCAATGTTATGTCTTGTGGTTGCTATATGTTTGATCTCTACATTATTGTCTTACTCCTTTTCTCTCTAAAAGTTTGTGTAATATTGTTTTAGATTTATATGTTAAATATTTTGGCAATGCTTCTACTCTTCGTTTTAGGTAGCATTTTATGGATATGGAACTTTTTCCAGTTACTTCTTTCTACTCAAAATATTTAGTACTTTTCAATCCTCATGGTATTCATTTAATGACTTACATAGCAGAGTTCTCTGTGGTTGGTATCATTTCTAGCTTTGTTTCTTGTGAAAATTAAGTTGTGCCTTAAAATCAAAATGATAAAGTTGGAGGAACAAATATATTTCAACTTCCTAATGAATGATGACTCATTTCATTTGTATAGGTTGCATGGAGTTGAAACTAGGGACATAGACTATTGTATGTATTCTAAATGTTAGTGCATATATTTACTCTTTGGTCAATGTTGATGTAGAGAATATTTTAATTGTCACTTTAAACATGGTTTTTTTCTCCCGTGCTTACAACACTTACAACTAATGATCTAGACAATTTCTTGAGGTCAATTGGGAAACAACCTGCTTATGTGGACTTAGAGGTAAACCATAAAATTATAGACCTCAGTAGTAAAAAGCACAATATATAAGTTCAACATGAGCATGCCTACCTATATGAATATTTTTCTAATTTTCTTATCATTTCTTCAGGCTGTATTGTCTTCGGGAAAGGATCAACCGCCTGATCTTGCTAGTCACGTTTCGATGGAATTGGTTATAGTCTCTAATCTTCATTCTGAAAAAGGACTGGATAATGAGACAAGACCTCAGAATATTATTCATAGAGAGAATGAAACTAGCAAACATAAATGTGGTTATGTTGAAACTTGCATGGTGTATGTCTTTTAATTAAAAATATTCTTGATCTTTTAATTGCCACTTTGCAGACTTTGATGTTGTTTTTGGCACCGTGAATTCATATGCACTTGTTCATGTAGGAAGTGTTGTTGATCTAGGCTTGTTCATTACATGGTCATCCTGAACTCTATAGTGAAGATATTGAACCAAGAAGGTAGAATTTGGCATCACACTAAAATTGAGTTTGATCACTCCCAAATCAAATTTTTGGCATTTGAATATGCAGTAAAGGTTTCCTCTTCAGGTGATTAATCATTGTGTAGCAGAAACCACAGAATTTTACCTCTCCATCACAATCTTTTCATCATGGAATAGATTGCAAATTGAGTTTCTAAAGCAAGGGCTTTTGTGGAAGTGAAAATAACTAATGGAATTCTATGTGCTTGTGCGTTAATGACCAAGCCTTAAATTATACAATTGTCTAGGATTTTGATGTATTGCGTTGTCTAGCTAGATGCAAATAAGCCTTGATTCTATCTGTGTATCATAGATAGTCTGTTCTAAAGATTATTAAAAAAAGTTAATTTCAGTTGGTTACTTCAAGATTTGACTCCTGAGGCATTATGGATGAGCATGGTGATTGAGCATTTAATACCATGACAATGTCTTGACACCTTTAGTGACATAAGAGAACCTTGATTTGACAATAAAATTTATAGTAATCTTGTGGATAGATAATAATGAGACTGCCAAGGGAAGTAATCTATAGATTGTGACCCATTTGTGAGTCAGCGACTCTGTTTCACATTTATATACTAATATTTAATGACAACATGAAAGATCTTTCTTTTGTCACAATAACCTTGACATATGTATAGCAGCAATCTTCTCTGTGACATGGTGACAATGATCCCCTTTTGTGAACATTGTTGAAGATTCATCTTGAGGTTGTTGAGTACAGTTGTTACAGTAATTATGACTACATCACCAGTGCTTCCAAATGGGCCTTGAAATTTATGGTATCATTTTGAAAACACATTCTTGTCTTAAGCTAGTGAATATTGACCTTATTAAATCTTCTCCAATCCAACCAAGATAGTGTTGTGACCCCACAAATCCCTCCAAATGTGAAATCCCATCTTTGAAAGATGCTTACAGAAAAACTTGGGGGTAGACCTACTTAGAATTTTGATGTTGGGAAGGTTCATAAAACATAGCCACATAATACCATCTATTTGAACTTAGGGGAAACTGTCTACAATGCTTACAAAATATTTTTGATGATCTTGAAAACAAGAAATCTAACAGTAAGAGCTCCTTAAGTCACATTACAAAGCTTTAAAAACCATTAATTCCATCCACATGGGTTGTTTACAAATGATGTCTTAATAAAATATACCATGGGGCTCTCATTAAAACACTTAAATTAAAAACAATAGAGAAAAATGTTTTCTTTTCATTAAAGCAAAGGGAGGGTCTCATAACTCTCATCCTCACCTTGTGTTTTCTTCTATATATAACTCTCCAAAACTGTAAAAAAAAAAATTCCACCTTAATAAGACACTAGTTTGAGTAAATGAGGTTGTAGTTGTATTTTTGAACAAGAAGCTTTCAAAGGGAAGAGGGTCTAGACTTGTGATTGAACACCTTATTTGGTGCAAACATATTCATAAAGATTGATCAATTGGTTTTTCATCATCATATAGATCAATTTATATTTCATTTTATAGACATGCACATAATCAATCTTCCTAAAACATGGTTGATCTTTATATTCCTTATACCATTAAATGCCACAAATCATAGTGAGATGTGCTTGAGTCTGGATTGAGTAATCACATTGTGGGAATACTAATATGCATCTCCTATGTATATCACAAGAAGAAAGGTGAATTGTAGAATGCATGTGGGGTCATAAGAGAGGCACCATGTCATTATGTTAAGGATATAAATATAAAGGGGAATTTTTTTTTAATGAACAAACGGATACCTACAATATCTAGTGAAAGTAGGGGTTTTCTAATTTGGGAAATGCAATGGGTTAGTATTGGTAAGGGGGTTAAATAAAGTGATTTTTAGAGGTATTTTCCAATATGTAGTCAAATTAAGGGTATTGTTTAGTACTCCACGAATGCACGTGCTATGCCATAGGTTAATTTAATAACACCCCTATGGGCATATGTTATAACATCATTCATCACTCTTGTAGTTATGATGCTCTTAAATGGCCTTGGGCGGCCCTTTCCCATTTAGACTTTATCATTTATTAAAAAAACAATATTTTGAATTCCATACGTGACTCTCCCCTTCCAAAATCATGTACACACATGGGTACCACAATAAAGAACCCGCGTATATTATTTAAAATATGAAAATAATATAAATTATCTTATTTTTTGGTTAGGGCTTATGGGTTTCACCAAAATCCCATCTACAGAAGCCCATGGCCTAACTGAGTCAACTGATTTTTGGTGGTATTTATACACCTCATGGGAAGGCCTAATTACACCAAGGAGATATGATATTGACATTATAGTATTTTCAGTCCCAAAATCAAGTGTAGTTTTCCCTATGCATCTTGCACTCCTAGTCATATGAAACCCTTGTTTCCTTGCATAGATGTCCATCCTTAGTTATATGCCATCCTTTTGAATATGCTCAAGAGGTGATATTTGAGGCTTGGGCTAGACAGATTTAGAGGAAGGTTTTGTTGGTTTTGTGGTCGAATCGGTTTTATCTCTCCATTATTCTTTATTGATATCAATAAAGAAGCTTTTTCTTGTTCCTAAAATGTTATGATCTCATGTTTTATGATTCAAGTTGAATATCTTATGATTTATATGTTTATTTTTTATGATATAGCATGTTTATTATGGACATAATTTGAACTACTTGCTATGTGTATGCTTCTCTGAACTTTGTTGCAGGTTTCGTCGCTTTGGAGGAAGTAGAGGGTTTGGACCCTATGGGATTGATATCAAATGTGGGACCTACGGGTACTCCTCTCAAACCTAAATTTTGTAGTTTGTATATTTTAATTTCTTGAATGTATTCTCCCGAGTCCTTGTTGATTGAATGCCTTTGATCTGTTGAGGTTTCCAACCCTTACCTTAGGGAATTGTTTCCCGCCAAAAATAGTTTGGTTTGAATATTGGAGGTTTACTTCCAAAATTCACAATATGTAGCAGTATTTAACATTTCATTTTTATTCTTCATTTCTATAAAACTAGAAAAGATACTTTCCTCACCATAAGAAGGCTAAGAATATGTATCATGAATTATGTCTTTGTTTTTTTGAATAGAAAGCATAAGCTAACTTGATAACATAATTTTTGTAGCCATATTTTCATTTGTAACCTACGATTATTTGTCTTCTATGTTCTTGTCTATATCCTCTTAAAAACTCTAAATTCTACCAATTTTCAACTTGAAAGTGTAGGATACATACTTTCACTTGATATCTTCAACTCTTTATCTTGAAGTCTTGGAGTTTCCAGAGTTTTTTGAATGTAAATTGGTTCTTCAATCTCCTACAAAGTATTCTCCTCCCATACCTTCTCAATGGCATATTGTTCTATTTCGTTTCTTGGGATATGAGTATAAGGCCCAGAATTTTTCTCAAATCTAGCAGATGAAATCACTCCTAGAGGGTCATAATTCCAACTAAAATTGGTTTTAAACTTCATTTGGTGTTAGGTCCCTATATTACTAGTATAGTCCCTTATTGTTGTTAGTGTAACCCCCTTATTGTTATTATTGTACCCTTGTAACCCCCATATTATTATTATTGTGCCCTTAAATTATTATTGTTAGGTCGGCTAGGATTACATTGTGGCCCCACTAGGATTACATTGTGTCCCCATGGACTCCTATATATAGAAAGGAGGTTTTGTAATTTGTATTGTCCAAGAATTTTTCATTCATGTAATTTATTGGAGGTTGCCCTCTTGAAGTGGCTTATTTCTAAGGTGTTGATATCTCTTGTCTTCTATTTTTGGAGCTAGTTTCACAACATTTGGCATCAAAGCTTTGGATTCTAGGGTTTCACTACTCCAAATAGGTCATCATGGCATTTTCAATATAATTTTTTTTTCTACGAAAGTTCAGAAGCTGAAATTTTTAGAGTATGATGCCAAAATCCTAAGGCAATCTTCGCAAAATTTTAGAGCTTGGTTCGCAATATTTTTGGAGATATGATCTGTGGAAGTTAGGTCTTTTTGTAGGCTCCTCGGTTTAACCTAAACAGGTCATCATAGCATTTTCGCTATAAATTTTTTTTCTACGAAGGCTTAGAATATGAAATTTTCAGAGCGTGAAGCTAAACTCCTGAGGAACATCTTCGCAAAATTTTAGATCTTGGTTCACAATATTTTTGTAGATATGGTCTGTGGAAGTTAGGACTTTTTCAGGCTCCCGAATTTCATCTCAAATAGGTGATCGTGGGAAAATCTTCATAACTCTCTCCCTGAGCATCGGATTGGCATTCTGTAAAAACTAGCCATACGTACATAGATTGTAGTTTATTTTCTATCAATTTCAGAGCCAAAGGAGGAAACAGTGACACATGGCAAGTCGTAGAAGTTTTCTCTACTAAACGAGTCCATAATTGGGTCATTGTGGGAGATTGCACATAACTTTGCCTTGAAGAATCCAAATCAGGTCAGACCTATGACATTTGAAAGAAGCTTAAGAGGGATACTACAAATCCGAATTTTAGATATTTATGATCTACAATTAAAGATATAATTCAATTTCAATATAGAGCTCCTCAAAAGAAAGTAAAAGGTGTGTATATTTTTTTCCCGAATTGCATAAGTCTTGTTTGAAGAATCAAATTGAATTGATTCCAAGGGCATATTGTAGAATATATATCAGTATTAGATTCTGAAATGGCCCATAAAACTAATTCAACAACCATTAAGCCTTTAGAAGGTTGTACTATGACTCATGAAGATGAAGAATGGCAACATGACATATCAAATTTACAAGAGCAAGTGCAACAAATTTCTCTCTCGCAAAGAGCACAAAAAATGACATGGAAGTTTTGAAGAAAGGTGTGGAAACTAAGATGGATGGTTTGAAGAAAGGTGTGGAATCTAAGATGGATGGTTTGAAGAGTGGCATGGAAGCTAAGATAGATTGCATGGAAGCTGGCATGGAATCTAAGATGGAAAACATGAAGAATGATCTAAAAGAAGACATGGAAGGTTTGACAAAGTTGATACAAAAAAAGTTTCCTAATGGTGAAAAGATAGTAGAGGAAACTCATGATGAGAAAAAAAATGCTAATCATGATTTCATAAACTCTAATGTTGTCAGGAAGAACCACCATATTCAAAAAATGGATGTGAGGAAGTGTTGAAGCCTAGAAAATCTCTGCTTCAAACATTGGGGGAAAACCACCCGGTCGGGACCTTAAGACAGCTCCTTTTCCGTTTGGGATGGTGGCTCCGACTGGATTTAAAGGACCAGTTTCCTTATAAAGTGGATTGAATTGGATGGGTGAAAATGGGACTAAATTAACAGAAAATAAAACTATCTAATCTAAACTAAATATTGATAAAGAAATTCTAATTTTAACCCGAGTGATTATATGTGAATACAACTTAGGATTGTTTCAATCTAATAATAACCATGGAAATGTATTATTAGTTAAATTGAAATGTGTAGAAACGAATAAAGATAACTCTGTTTAATAAATTAAACAGAGTTATATTAGCATATTTCATTCATCATTATATACCATTCATATGTACTATAGGTATTAACTTGTTCAATTATATAAAATGATAATGTAAAAGAATCTTATGAAAATCAAATATGTAAATGATAACAAATTCTTCAAAATAATACCATATAACAGGAGAATAAATCCATGGAAGTGAAACAAGGATAAAATACCTCATTCATCTTGCAGACTGTCAAACGAAATGTGATACTCTGATCTAGTAACTCCGATGTAAAATTAAATCCAAAGGCACAAAAATGCAACACTTCAAAGATAATTTGAGCACAAAAATCACCAGATGTGATCTTTCATATAAATATAATAAGGAATGAAGAACAGAAATGTTAGCTCCAAATCCCAAAAATATTACAACTTCCGATCCCTCTCTAAATGCATGAGAGGGATTTAAATAATAAATTACATAACAAAATCCTAATACTACTACTACAATCTATCAAATTAAAACTAAAATGCTATCTTGAATGAAACTGATTCATTGTTTTTCTCCCTCGCTTGATGAAGCCAAGTTGCAAATGTTCAACATATCTCGGAGTCTTGGTGGATGACTCATCTCGGAATGCAACTGTCCAGCATAGGTGGCATCAGAAAATTCTGGAATTAGACAATCGACAACGTTTGATAGAAGTTTGATAGCTGTCTGTTGATTGTTTGGCTTGATCAAATGAGTCCACATACTATCCCAGGATATTGTTTGAAGTTTGCCGATTTGTTGACTTTTCCTTTCCATTTCTTCTCTCCACCTGTCTTCAGTTTCTTTTATTTTTGGCAAACTGCCAGGAACACAGTCTGAAATGAGATTAATTGAGTATAAGCTGTCATTTATGAATTGCGTGAGATTATTCATTATATTTCTGGCCCTTGATATTGCTCTATCGGCTTTCATTAATTGATGTTCCCATTTTGTAAACAAGATTTCTTTGTGTTTTTCCTCTATCCTAGGAAGATTTGCTTCTTTTCCCTTTTCTGTATCCTGCCAGTTGAGAAACTCAGAAATCTTTTCATCGGCATCATCTATTTCTTGTCTAAGAGTTATGATATTTTGGATCAAAGATGAAATAATATCACAAAAAGGTTCTGCTTGTGACAGTTTTGAGCAAAATTCAATTAACTGCTGAGTCAATAGTTTATTAGCCTCCAGGGCTTCTGATTTGAATTCATTTAACTTTGGGTAATCTTTAAACTTATCCAAAGTTGCTTGAAATTCCTTTTCTTGAATCATTTTTGCATTTTCCTCATTTTGTAACAGACTCTGTAACTTAGAAATTTCTTCATTTAGCTGCTTTTGTTTGCCTAAAAGCTTTTCATCAACCTTCTTCTTTTCTTCAGCAAGCTGTTTCTCCAATTCTTTAGACCTGAATGTCTGATCCTGTAGTTGTTGTTGCAATTGGTTAATCAGTTGCTGATTCTCCTTAGCTTGTTCTTCCAGTGAAGCTATGTGAAGATCTTTCTGAGTTATTAGTTGAGAAACTTCTACAACTTTATCCACTGTTGCAGCACTATAAGCTCCTGTATACTGGGACAATTTCGTGAGGTCTTCAAATGGATTCATTTCATTGTTCTTATAAACAATATTCATAAATTCCTCTGATGGAGTAGAAAATATGCCCTGTTCTGTTTTTTTCTTTCTTTCTTTGTTTTTTGACAACAACCTTATGTTTAGGGCTGTAAAATACATCCAAAGGAGGGATCTCCTCACCTTTTAATACAATATGCCCTGTAGGATGTTCAGGAATGATTTCAACATCCTGCTCTATTTGTTCTTCATCTTTATCCTGCAATCCAAGCTGTTGAGCAAACTGATCATATTGTTTTAATAGCTGAGAAGAAACATCAAGATTAGTGGAAACCATAATCTCTTTAGTTATTTCTTTTCCTTTTTCTTTATCTATGCTCTGCTCAGTGCTTTTGTCATCCGATCCATCCTTTTGATTATGCACATCATCATTGATATTTGTGCATTTGTCTGTCATTTGAGCAGTAGACTTCTGGCCAGTATTTCCCTTTGGGACATCAGGTTTGTCAATAGTGACCACTTTTTGAGTATGTACAGTCGGCTGGTTGACAGCCGATTGTGTAATGATTTTGCTGGTAGATGTTTCTACTGGCGTTTGGTCGAATGTACCTTCTGTCTTTGATTTTTGGATTTGAGTTCTCAGCTGGTCCAGAGGAACTCTCAACAATCTCTGGCTTCTAAATAAGAGAAATTTATTTATTTCCTCCTGTTGAAATTTAGACTTGGCCATGTCAAAAATTCGAGGAAAATTATCTAATGAAACAAACAAATCATCGAACAGATCTGGTTCATGCTCAAAACGAGCAATTGAAACTGAAGCAGTGACATCAAATGCTATCTTTTTTGGATCATATTGTCTTCCAGGAATGGTTGCAAATTTACAACCTCTTATCTTGAAGACTTCCTTTTCTGCATGCTTGAAATCATTTAGAGTGAAGTGACCACAATTGAGTGGGAATTGAGGCCACATTTTCTTCTTACTGTTGTTCAAAGACCTGGATATACCTTCAATTGTCAATTGATAAGAAACTTCTTGAGCGAGAAGTTTGTCTTGAACAAAAAGCGGAAGAACATGCGGCTCCACTATACTACCAAAAACCCTGATGTAAGTAAATTTTTCCTCCCCAAACCAATCTCCGATTGCAGACAGGTCAGCTTTAGCTTTATCAGAAAACCTAGGAGGAAAGCGATTAAAAATGGTTTGGAAAACAGGGATGAGGAAACCATGACAGATTCTATATACATTAGCTTGGAAATGAATCTTCCAAAGCAATTTATGATAAATATGGATTGGAAGAGGGTCTTTGGGAGTCCATTTCCATCCAAATAAGGGAAATTTGGAATTGAAACAAAGAGCATCAAGAATGTAGGCACAAAAGAAAAAAGGAGTAGAATTTCCATCGGTTTTTTCTTGTCTATATTCAAGTATCCTATTGGCCATTCTATCAGAAAGAATAACAGCCCAATCCATAATGTCGGAATTCACAGCAGCTAGGATTAATGGGACCATTTGTATAGAAAACCTAGCTGAATTATTATTGCCAAATAACCTACACATCATGGCAGCTGCATAGCAATATGGAGGCAGAAGAGAATCTACAGAATACATACCGGATGCTTCATTTCGGTGCTTCTCTGGGTTTTTCCTCCAATCTTTGATAGGGTCGGATTGGACTTTGTTATTATCAACAAAATCTTTGATAAATTCCTTGTTATACACCTTCTGTGGGTCTGGAAGGTGGTACATTGCTTTCAAGTCTTCTGCTTTAAACGAGCCGAAAGGCACTCCAGATGCTGAAACAAACGTTCTATCTTGTATCTTTACACTGTCAATAACCCATCGAACTACATCAGAGTAAGGCATGATGCTCGCTCTGGCTGCAATTCGATGCAGAAATGAATTTGCAAGTGTTCTTTCATTGATGTCAGAGTCAGAATCCGAGCTATCCTCGTCTGGAACTGATGCCTTCTCCACTGTGACCTTGGGGTATTCTTTTTCCAATAGGTTGTAGACTGTGTCCCATGTCATTTTCCCAAGACCTTGGCATGATGTATCTGTGACTAGCCTTAGCTTTATGGGCTTTTCTTTTGAGACCGTAGGAGTCTCGGCAAACTTCACTGGTAGAGCAGTCTTGTTTCTTCTTCCTCTCTTTGACATTTCTGCGTCTGCTACCGCTTCCCTTTGTCTGTGAATGAAATAACTTGGTGTTCTTTGGCTCTGCAAGACAATAAACTCTCAGTCGTGATCAACAAGCCACTCAAACGGAATGATTTATGAACTTATGGTTTTAATTTATTTGTTTCGTATATTGCGTAAATGCTCCTTTTGGGTCACACTTAAGTATTTAAAACCAAATCATAAACCATATTCATTTGATTCGTTATTGAATTCCTTCGTACCAATAAAGATTTGGCGCTTGTGATATATTAATATATTCAAAAAAATCTTCGTATGCAAATAGATGAATCGCATCGGAAGTTTTCGAATGGCAAATGAGGATCACAATACGTTTATCCCGATTGATCGATTGCGATTGCAGATCTTTCCGATCTCTAATGGTGGGGTCTACCATATATTTTAAACAAATGTTCGATTTTTCTTTTAAAAGCGTTTATTATCAAATGCACATCGGATCGGGGAATTTCAACTAAGCGTAAAGAGTTTTTTGAAGACTGTCTCGATTAATCGATTGCGATTGACCGCATCGCATCGGAAGTTATAATTAACTGTTTTAAACTCTTAGCGATTGAAATTTTCCGATTGGACTAATCGCATCGGAAGATTTGAAATGGGCATATGAAATTTCTTTTAAAGTTATCTCCGATTCTCCGATTGCGATTGAACTTTTAACTTTGATTTGTTTTTATGATAAGGCCTTGTATATTAGATCGGACCATAAATTTTTTTGAATGTTGAATCTGTTTAGTAACAATATGAAATTTTCCAAAACAATGAATTTTATTTCTAAGTGTTTTATTTCTAAAAAGAAAGGGACCCTATTACTTAAATTTTATTTCTAAAATTTAAGTAAAAGGGAGGGTTGTTGTATGGTACAACAATTGGCGATTCACTTGAAAGAACCAGTTATCTCTGAAAAAATAGAATGAATACTATATTTTAAGTAAGTAAAGATTTTTAAAGGTAAATAAAAATTATCCTAGGATAATCAAAAATAAAATCTAACTTATGAAAAAGAATAAAAATTATTAACAATTTCTTTCTAGTTTCTTAAGAATAAAAACATTTTGAGTTGTCTTAAGCTTTGATTGGTATTAATAATGAAGTAAGTGGATTTCTTCAAGCTTGGTTTTGATAATATACTCTATTGTCATAGGTATTGCCTCTGCTGCCTACAAACGTTCATAGTCTCGACAGGGTTACCTTTTAACCATTAACTATTCATTGTCCCATTCAACTAAGATTATGACTTTTTAAAAGATAAATTCATAAGACATGTTATCTCATGTTTTTGTCTTTTATTTATTTTTTATTTATTTTTTAAGAGCCATTGTTCTGGTTTGGTAGCCAGTTGTTAACAATGCCATTCAATAGTTACAATTAAACTGAACAAGCTGGCTCGTGATGAGACCCCTTGTCTTATATTAATAAGCCATTACCCTGTTTTGATAGGTAGTATTGGTAATGTCAGTTTTATTATTTCTTATGAATATGGTAAGTCGGCTCATGATGAGACCTCTTATCTCTTAAAAGAATTTTTTCAATAATTTCTTAGAATTATATTCTAAAAAATCACAACCTAAATGAATGGGGTGAACTAGTCTTATCCTTAAGAATCAATGGATGACAATTTTCTGAGTTTTTTGAGTACCAAGACTTGAATAATCTTTACTTTTATAGATAACTTCTCTATGCTTAATAAACTTGTAATGATTTACATTTTCCTCAAGTTTTTCCAAAAAGATTATGCAAATAATTGGTATAATCTTTCAAAGTTTAACATCTTATTTAAAACTATCAAGAGAATATAATCATTTCTCTAAAAATTCTTATTTACACTAAAATAAATATTTATAATATTTTTCTTAAGAATTTTTCTATCAAGTAAACAGTCAATTTAGAGACTTATTAACAACCTTTAATTGTAAAAACAATAAAAGACTTTGCAAAAAGGAATATGTACAATTTAAGAAGGGGTTACCTCCTTATGAGAAGAATTTCTTTAAGATAAGCCCGTTTACAGGAAGAGATTCTCTCTTACCTGTTAGATCTTGGAGCATGAATGTATTTGAGCCTATCTTTTCAACGATCTGAAATGGTCCAAGCCACATCTTTTGAAATTTGGTATGTTTACCTTTTTCCTCATGTGCCTTATCCCATTTTAGAACAAAATCACCAATCGATAAATTTTTTGAGCCAGTAGAATTTGCATCAAAAGAAGATTTCACAAGCTGTTGATGTTTTTCATGAACAATTCTAGCTTTATCTCTTTCTTCTTCTAGTTTAAGGATTTGATCATACCTCAATTGAACGGATGAAGAAGGATTTTCTTCAATAAATTGTACCAGGGCTAATGATGGAAGAGTTAAATTTGATGGTATCACAGCTTCTTTTCCATAAACTAAATTAAAAGGTGAAGTTCCGATTGAAGCTTTCTCTATAATACAATCAGCCCATAATGCAAAGATTAAAGATTTATGCCAATTCTTTTGATTTTGATCGATAGTCCTTTTAATAATCTTGATGAGATTTTTATTAGTGGATTCAGCTAATCCATTACCTTGTGGGTAATAATTTGCTGAATATTTGAGTTTAAAACCTCTTTTAACTGCAAATTCAATTAAACTGTTTCCTGAGAAATAAGATGCATTATCAAAGACAAGAGCTTGAAATTGCCTGAAACACCATTGTGATAATTGATCCTATGAAATAATAATTGCACTACAAAGTTAAACTTACCTTCAAAGACATTAACCTCTACCATTTTATTAAAAAATAATAAATTTAACGGTAAAGATGTTCAACATCAACACTTGGAAAAGACAGATGCCTATCTCACAATAATGTCAAGCCCCCATTGTTCGAATGGTTGCTCAATAGTCACTGGTTGCAAAGGAAAAGCTGGTTTCCTTTGTCTTCCACTTGCAGTTTGACAAATTCTGCACTTCCTTACATAATCATGCATATCTTTAAAAAGGGTAGGCCAGTAATAACCAGCACGAATTATTTTGTGAGTTGTGGTATCACCTCCAAAATGACCTCCTGCTGGTCCATCATGCAATTCCTGCAAAACCTTTTCGGCTTCAGTCTTTTCAAGACATCTTAATAAAATTGAATCATAATTTTTTCTGAATAACACATTATCAATGATCTCATATTTAATAGCCTTTAACCTTAAAGCGCGTTTACTCTTATAGCTGAGATTAGAAGGAGCATACCCATTTTTCAAGTAATAGATGAGATCAGCATACTGAGAATCAACATCTGTAACACTTATCTGACTTACTTGAATATCTTGATTTGAATCTTGATGCTCTGGTATGTTATGAGCTCCTGCCAATAATCTGCAAAAAACTTGTCCTCTAACAATCTTGGCTGGTTTAATAACAACATCATATTCTTGCAAAGTTGTTACCCAGTTAGCTCTCTTTTCTCCTACTTCTCTCTGAATTAATAATTGCCTCACTGCAGAGAATGGGACAATGATTTTTGTATGTGTTTTTAAGAGAAAAGGTCTGAAATGTTTGATTGATTTAAACACAGCAAAGGCTTGTTTTTCAACATTAGAATAATTAAGCTCAGCTCCTTGCAGATTTGAACTAAAGAAAGAAATAGGTGCTTCAATCTCTTGATCATTGAGTTGTGTTAAAGTAAGCATAAGATGTCTAACATTGGCTAAAAGTATACAAAATAAAATCTTTAGAAAGAGTAGGGTACTTAATCTTGGTGCATTAAGCAATTTGCCTTCTTGATTAACTCAAAGAAGCCTCTGTACTGGCATATATGCCCCCATTTGAATACTGAATTCTTCTTGATCATATTTTGCATAGGTAAAACAATTAAAGAAAAATCAGGAATGAATCTTTTTACAAAATTGATCTGTCCAAGAAATGATTGCATGGATTTTTGTTATGAGGTAAAGAAATATCAGAGATCTCTTTAACTCTGTCTGGATCAATGTATATACCATCTTTTGACACAACAAATCCTAAAAGTTTTCCTTCATCCAAAGCAAAGAAAGATTTTTTCGGATTTAAGGAAATATCAAACCTTCTACATCTTTCAAATATTTGTTTTAGATCATGTAGATGATTGGTTCTGTTTTTTGAGAATATTGTTATATCATCGAGATAAACAACAACTGATCTATTGATCAGACCTTTAAATGCTATGTCCATGGCTCTTTGGAAAGTTGCTCCTGCATTTATTAATCCAAAAGGCATTTTTTGATAAGCATAAGTTCCCCATTTTGTTCTGAAAGTTGTTTTCAATCTGTCATCTGGATGAACTAAGACTTGATTATAACCTGAAAATCCATCAAGAAAGGACATAAGTTCAGAACCAGCTACTTTTTGAAGTATCTGTTCCATGGTTGGCAATGGGAAATTGTCTTTCAAACATGCCTTGTTTAAATTTCTAAAATCAATACAGATTCTTATATCACCATTTTTCTTCCTTACAGGTACCATATTGGAAACCCAATTAGAATGCCTGACAGGAAAAATTATGTTGGCTTTCAAAAGTTTATTAAGTTCTGATTTGATTTGATCTTCAAGATTTGGATGAACTTTCCTTAGCTTCTGTTGAACAGGTTTAATATCGGGAAGCATTGGAATTGTGTGCTGAATAACTGAAGTATCATATGTTTTTAAATCATCATAATTCCAAGCGAAAACATTTTTGTATTTTTTCAATAGTTTAATGAAAGCATCCCTTTCCTCTGATGTTAAATTAAGTCCTAAATTAACATTTTGAGGTTTTGAATCAGAACCAAGATTCACTAATTCAAATTTCAAAGTAGAAATTTGAAGCTTGGTATTAGTGACTTTCTTGAATCTGTCTTTAATATCATATAAGTTCTCCAATCTAACAACAGATTTCGGAATGGGATTTTCATTATCTTTTGAAGCAATTTGTAAATCGTGATCTTCTTCATCAATAATTTGATCATCATATGATTTCTCTGAAGTCATGAAATTTAAGATATCTTGATCATGGTAAAAAACTCTCCAATTTGTGACATTGTCTGGGACAGATGGTCGAAAAAGTAATTCTATTGAAAATCTATCTGGGTTGTAATCTTCGGAGGGTATGAGTCTGGAGGCAACATTGGCTAGCAAGTCTGCTGCTGAATTTTGAGACCTAGGGATAGAAGAAATATTGAATGCAGAAAAGTGTGTGGTGAGTTCTTGTACGAGTGATTGATAATGTTTGAGGTGATTTGAAAGACAGTGAATTGTATTTCTCACCTGCTTGACAATAATTTCAGAATCGCCGAATACTTTCAAATATTGTACTTTGAGGCCAATTGCTTTATACAGACCTTGGACTAAAGCTTCATACTCGGCTGTATTGTTTGTGCATTCAAATTCTAACCTACAGGACAGCATTGTTTTTTCACCTTGCGGGCTAACCAAGATACACCCTGCTCCTGAACCTTCGTTAGATTTAGAGCCGTCAAAATATAAAGACCAAAATAAAGAAGTATTAACAAGATTATTTACAGTTTCCCCAGTATCACTAAAACATCTTGACCTATCAGTCTGTGAATAGTTTTCAATCTGTGATGTTAAACTGTTTACTGAGAAAGGGGATGGTTGGGCAGTGAGATTTCCAAAAAATGACTCTGATGAATAATTTCCCAAGATGTTGTTATTAAATGAAATTGGTTGATTTTCTTGTTCAAAATCTGTTACAGTATGAGTCATGTGTTTCTCTCGATTGATTTTTATTTGATTTGGCTTTCCCCTATAAGGTAACCACATGTGAGACCAATCGGTAGAAATATACCCGTGGAGCTTTTCAGACCAATCTCTACTCAAAATCAACCCATAAAATTCAGGTATATCAGCTATTAAGATATCAATTCGTTGAACTACCCGTGGATCAGCTGCTAACCTGATAGTTACAGAATTAATCTCTCCTAAAACCTGGACCTTGCTTCTGTCTAATTGTACAATATGTATGGAAGACTTTTGGGGTTCTATGTTCAGCTTGGAACAAACTGAAGCTGGCATTATATTGGATGATGCCCCTGAGTCAATCAAACAATTGTGTAGGTTTCTGTTGTAGATCTCAAAAGTCAAAAGGAAGGGTGGAGTATGAGAATTTGATCTATCCCCAATCAGGACTGAATCAGTAGCTTCTATCATACCAGAAGGTGGTTGACCAGAATCATTTGCAGCTTTAGCACTGGGAAGAGGTGAACAGGGAACAGCATTCAATTCTTTGAGAAGCAATTTCTGCTAATGTTTTAATTTGCTAAGTTCAAACATAGTAATGTTTGCCTTAGTTTTCTTCATATCATCAACAATATTGTAATCCATTGAATCGGATACTACTAATGTTTTGGATGTTGGAGGAGTACTTGAAGTTGAAGGTGGGTTTTGGGGGACTGCTGCGGGTGATTTCTTTGTAGGTACTTTTTCTTTTGTTGTAGCAGCACCTGCACTCCGTTTCTTTGAAGTTGTCTGAACAGGTTCGGAAGTACCTTTACTCCTAGTAGAGACAGGTAAAGATTCTTCATCATTATCTGTATCGGAGTTGGGCAGTATGAAATCCCACATGCCATGACATTCAACAATTTCCTCTTCATTATCAGTTAGTGAGATTGTTTCCTCTTCTTCCTCTTCTTGATCTGAATCTGCATAAGATACGAAATTTGGTGGTTTTGATTCAGTTTTCTTATAATTCTTAAAGGGCCTTTTGGTTGAAGTTTCAGCTACTTGTTTCTTAATTTCAATCATTTCATTTGACATAGTCTTGAGGACCTTTTGAAGGCCTTCCATATCATATGGATCTTTCGAGATTTTCTTCTTTGAGTCTTCTTTGAATGAAGCTTTTTTGGTTTTTCTTTCCTCAAGAGCCGCTTTCTTTTCTAGAGCATTAATACGTTTTTCCACAGCAAGTGCTTCTTTCATGTTTTCAGCAAGTGTTGGTTTTGCGGCCCTGTCTACAAAAATAGCTATATTGGCAGGTAGGGTAGTAATATACCACTCACTTATGATTTGTTCACTTGGTTTGGAAGTCGTTGGGATTTTATTCAAAAGTTTATTGAAACGAGCATTAAATTCTTTAATAGGTTCCCTATGCTCTATCCTAAGATTGGAGAGATCATTTATTAGTGTAGCTAAAGATCTATCGTCTCCATACTTATTGAGAAACTGTTCTTGGCAAATGTCCCAACTGGTAATAGAATCAGAAGGCAGGGAAAAATACCAGGATCCTGCTGATCCTTGCAATGTATAAGGAAGAAGCCTAACAACGACATCTTGCTCAGTTACTCCCTTCAAATTAACTGCTAACATGAAGTTATTGATATGTTCCTCAGCTTGGGTTCCATTTTCTAGATTAAACTTGGGTAGCCATTTTTCAGGAGCATCAGGTAATGCATGTAATGGTGCGGGCATATTGACTGCACCAGGTCTGGTCCATGGATCTGCCATTGTAATACCAGTGGTGGATGATACTGTTGTTGAACTTCCAGATGTCTGGGAAGGAATTGATATTGAGGAATGAGCAGGTTGAGATATTGAAGTTCCCAATTCCTGGTGAACAACGATATGTAATGAGGGAGTGGATGGTTGACTTCGCACTGGGGAAGATGAGATGGAAGATGTGGATGAAAGTGCTTCACTGTCAGAATCTTCAGTATTTTTCTTTGCCCTTTTCCTTTTAGGTAAAGGAAATTCAGTAGGTTCAATACCGAGTTTCTCACTCTGAAGTCTAGTAAGAGGGTGAGGTAGATTGAATTGCGAAGTCTCACTGCTTTGAGATAGCTCAGATTTCTGTGGTGAAATCGAGAAACTCTGAAGTTTCTGGATGAGAGACTGAACTTCAGGAGATTCAAGACTTAATTGTTCTGAAGTATGGTGGGTTTGAGCAGTGATAGTGGATACCTCTTCTTCTTGCTTGGATGCTGAGGAATCAGCGGGAAATTTGGAAGTACGAGGTGATGTGGAGGGAGAATTACTCTTAGAATGGTTTGTAGATTTGGGTTTGCTTGCCATTCACAGTAGGATGCCCTCCTTCTAGCGCCAAAAATATTGAAGCCTAGAAAATCTCTGCTTCAAACATTGGGGGAAAACCACCCGGTCGGGACCTTAAGACAGCTCCTTTTCCGTTTGGGATGGTGGCTCCGACTGGATTTAAAGGACCAGTTTCCTTATAACTAAGTGGATTGAATTGGATGGGTGAAAATGGGACTAGTTTAACAGAAAATAAAACTATCTAATCTAAACTAAATACTGATAAAGAAATTCTAATTTTAACCCGGGTGATTATATGTGAATACAACTTAGGATTGTTTCAATCTAATAATAACCATGGAAATGTATTATTAGTTAAATTGAAATGTGTAGAAACGAATAAAGATAACTCTATTTAATAAATTAAACAGAGTTATATTAGCATATTGCATTCATCATTATATACCATTCATCATTATATACCATTCATATATGCCTATAAATGATAACATTCCAATTATACTCAGAAATGATAATATAAAAGGAAATATTATGAAAATCAAATATATAAATGATAGCAAATTCTTCAAATGAATACCATATAACAGAGAAAATCAACAGTGAACAGATAAAAATACCTCATTCATCTTGCAGACTATCAAACGAAATGTGATACTCTGATCTAGCAACTCCGATGTAAAATTAATTCCAAAGGCACAAAAATGCAACACTTCAAAGATAATTTTGAGCACAAAAATCACCAGATGTGATCTTTCATATAAATATAATAAGGAATGAAGAAAAGAAATGTTAGCTCCAAATCCCAAAAATATTACAACTTCCAATCCCTCTCTAAATGCATGAGAGGGATTTAAATAATAAATTACATAACAAAATCCTAATATTACTGCTACAATCTATCAAATTAAAACTAAAATGCTATCTTGAATGAAACTGATTCATTGTTTTTCTCGCTCGCTTGATGAAGCCAAGTTGCAAATTTTCAACATATCTCGGAGTCTTGGTGGATGACTCATCTCAGAATGCAACTGTCCAGCATAGGTGGCATCAGAAAATTCTGGAATTAGACAATCGACAGCGTTTGATAGAAGTTTGATAGCTGTATGTTGATTGTTTGGCTTGATCAAATGAGTCCACATACTATCCCAGGATATCGTTTGAAGTTTGCCGATTTGTTGACTTTTCCTTTCCATTTCTTCTCTCCCCCTGTCTTCAGTTTCTTTTATTTTTGGCAAACTGCCAGGAACACAGTCTGAAATGAGATTAATTGAGTATAAGCTGTCATTTATGAATTGCGTGAGATTATTCATTATATTTCTGGCCCTTGATATTGCTCTATCAACTTTCATTAATTGATGTTCCCATTCTGTAAACAAGATTTCTTTGTGTTTTTCCTCTATCCTAGGAAGATTTGCTTCTTTTCCCTTTTCTGTATCCTGCCAGTTGAGAAACTCAGAAATATTTTCATCGGCATCATCTATTTCTTGTCTAAGAGTTATGATATTTTGGATCAAAGATGAAGTAATATCACAAAAAGGTTCTGCTTGTGACAACTTTGAGCAAAATTCAATTAACTGCTGAGTCAATAATTTATTAGCCTCAAGGGCTTCTGATTTGAATTCATTTAACTTTGGGTAATCTTTAAACTTATCCAAAGTTGCTTGAAATTCCTTTTCTTGAATCATTTTTTCCTTTTCCTCATTTTGTAACAGACTCTGTAACTTAGAAATTTCTTCATTTAGCTGCTTTTGTTTGCCTAAAAGCTTTTCATCAACCTTCTTCTTTTCTTCGGCAAGCTGTTTCTCCAATTCTTTAGACCTGAATGTCTGATCCTGTAGTTGTTGTTGCAATTGGCTGATCAGTTGCTGATTCTCCTTAGCTTGTTCTTCCAGTGAAGCTATGTGAAGATCTTTCTGAGTTATTAGTTGAGAAACTTCTACAACTTTATCCACTGTTGCAGCACTATAAGATCCTGTATACTGGGACAATTTCGTGAGGTCTTCAAATGGATTCATTTCATTGTTCTTATAAACAATATTCATAAATTCCTCTGATGGAGTAGAAAATATGCCATGTTCTGTTTTTCTTTTCTTTCTTTGTCTTTTGACAACAGCCTTATGCTTAGGGCTGTAAAATACATCCAAAGGAGGGATCTCTTCACCTTTTAATACAATATGCCCTGTAGGATGTTCAGGAATGATTTCAACATCCTGCTCCATTTGTTCTTCATCTTTATCCTGCAATCCAAGCTGTTGAGCAAACTGATCATATTGTTTTAATAGTTGAGAAGAAACATCAAGATTAGTGGAAACCGTAATCTCCTTAGTTATTTCTTTTCCTTTTTCTTTATCTATGCTCTGCTCAGTGCTTTTGTCATCCGATCCATCCTTTTGATTATGCACATCATCATTGATATTTTTGCATTTGTCTGTCATTTGAGCAGTGGACTTCTGGCCAAATTTTGGACTAGATTTATCATCAGTATTTCCCTTTGGGACATCAGGTTTGTCAATAGTGACCACTTTTTGAGTATGTACAGTCGGCTGGTTGACAGCCGATTGTGTAATGATTTTGCTGGTAGATGTTTCTACTGGCGTTTGGCCGAATGCACCTTCTGTCTCTGATTTTTGGATTTGAATTCTCAGCTGGTCCAGAGGAAATCTCAACAATCTCTGGCTTCTAAATAAGAGAAATTTATTTATTTCCTCCTGTTGAAATTTAGACTTGACCAAGTCAAAAATTCGAGGAAAATTATCTAATGAAACAAACAAATCATCGAACATATCTGGTTCATGCTCAAAACGAGCAATTGAAACTGAAGCAGTGACATCAAATGCTATCTTTTTTGGATCATGTTGTCTTCCAGGAATGGTTGCAAATTTACAACCTCTTATCTTGAAGACTTCTTTTTCTGCATGCTTGAAATCATTTAGAGTGAAATGACCACAATTAAGTGGGAATTGAGGCCACATTCTCTTCTTACTGTTATTCAAAGACCTAGATATACCTTCAATTGTCAATTGATAAGAAACTTCTTGAGCGAGAAGTTTGTCTGGAACAAAAAGCGGAAGAACATGCGGCTCCACTATACTACCAAAAACCCTGATGTAAGTAAATTTTTCCTCCCCAAACCAATCTCCGATTGCGGACAGGTCGGCTTTAGCTTTATCAGAAATCCTAGGAGGAAAGCGATTAAAAATGGTTTGGAAAATGGGAATGAGGAAACCATGACAGATTCTATATACATTAGCTTGGAAATGAATCTTCCAAAGCAATTTATGATAAATATGGATTGGAAGGGGGTTATTGGGAGTCCATTTCCATCCAAATAAGGGAAATTCAGAATTGAAACAAATAACATCAAGAATATAGGCACAAAAGAAAAAGGGGGTAGAATTTCCAGCATCTTTTTCTTGTCTGTATTCAAGGATCCTATTGGCCATTCTATCAGAAAGAATAACAGCCCAATCTATAATGTCAGAATTCACAGCTGCTAGGATTAATGGGACCATTTGTATAGAAAACCTAGCTGAATTATCATTGCCAAATAACCTACACATCATGGCAGCTGCATAGGAATATGGAGGCAGAAGAGAATCTACAGAATACATACCGGATGCTTCATTTCGGTGCTTCTCTGGGTTTTTCCTCCAGTCTTTGAGAGGGTCGGATTGGACTTTGTTATTATCAGCAAAATCTTTGATAAATTCCTTGTTATACACCTTCTGTGGGTCTGGAAGGTGGTACATTTCTTTCAAGTCTTCTGCTTTAAACGAGCCGAAAGGCACTCCAGATGCTGAAACAAACGTTGTATTTTGTATCTTTACACTGTCAATAACCCATCGAACTACATCATAGTAAGGCATGATGCTCGCTCTGGCTGCAATTCGATGCAGAAATGAATTTGCAAGTGTTCTTTCATTGATGTCAGAGTCAGAATCCGAGCTATCCTCGTCTGGAACTGATGCCTTCTCCACTGTGACCTTGGGGTCTTCTTTTTCCAATAGGTTGTAGACTGTGTCCCATGTCATTTTCCCAAGACCTTGGCATGATGTGTCTGTGACTAGCCTTAGCTTTATGGGCTTTTCTTTTGAGACCGTAGGAGTTTCGGCAAACTTCACTGGTAGAGCAGTCTTGTTTCTTCTCCCTCTCTTTGACATTTCTGCGTCTGCTACCGCTTCCCTTTGTATGTGAATGAAAGAACTTGGTGTTCTTTGGCTCTGCAAGACAATAAACTCTCAGTCGTGATCAACAAGCCACTCAAACGGAATGATTTATGAACTTATGGTTTTCATTTATTTGTTTCGTATATTACGTAAATGCTCCTTTTGGGTCACACTTAAGTATTTAAAACCAAATCATAAACCATATTCATTTGATTCGTTATTGAATGCCTTCATACCAATAAAGATTTGGCGCTTGTGATATATTAATATATTCAAAAAAAATCTTCGTATGCAAATAGATGAATCGCATCGGAAGTTTTCGAATGGCAAATGAGTATCACAATACGTTTATCCCGATTGATCAATTGCGATTGCAGATCTTTCCGATCTCTAATGGTGGGGTCTACCATATATTTTAAACAAATGTTCGATTTTTCTTTTAAAAGCGTTTATTATCAAATGCGCATCGGATCGGGGAATTTCAACTAAGCGTAAAGAGTTTCTTGAAGACTGTCCCGATTAATCGATTGCGATTGACCGCATCGCATCAGAAGTTATAATTAACTGTTTTAAACTCTTAGCGATTGAAATTTTTCCGATTGGACTAATCGCATCGGAAGATTTGAAATGGGCATATGAAATTTCTTTTAAATGTTATCTCAAATTCTCAAATTGCGTTAAACTTTTAACTTTGGTTGTTTTATGATAAGGCTTGTATATTCGATCGGACCATAAATTTTTGAATTTTGAATCACCATTTGGTAACAATATGAGGTACCCAAAACGATAATTTTTGTTTCTACAATGATTTTGTTCAGTGTTTTATTTCTAAAAAGAAAGGGACCCTATTTCTAAATTTTTATTTCTAAAATTTAGAAAAAGGGAGGGTTGTTGTATAGTACAACAGGAAGTTTGATGGAAAGGATCCTCTAACATGGATACTATAGATGGAGCAATATTTTGATCTCCATAATGTGCAAAACACACAAAAGGTACGCATTGCAACTTTGCATTTAGAACAAAATACATTTGTATGGTATCGATGGCTTTGCTCCCGTAAAAAAATTGTCACTTGGTCAATTTTTACGGAGGAAATGATAGCACATTATGAGGATACAAAGAACAACACCTTCTTTAGCCAATTGATAAATCTCAAACAAAAGGGTTTAGTGGGGGAGCACATTGAGGACTTCCAAAAATTGAATATAAGGGTAACTGATATTCCAGAGGAACACAGGATTGATCTCTTCATAGGTACTTTAAAGGATAACATCCAACATGAAGTTCACGTTTTGGAACCTAATTCATTAGAGAAGGCATTCAGGTTGGCAAGAAAAATTGAATGTAAAATTATGGTGACAAGGAAGCCTACCACTCACTTCTATAAAGAGGAAAGTGTTGCTACTCCTAGATTTCAACAACCTACAAGATTGACACCAAAAAAATTGGAGAAAAAATAGAAAAAGGGCTTTGCTATAGTTGTGATAGAAAATACATTAAAGGTCATAAGTGTGTTGAGAAGAAATTATTTTACATAGATTGTGAAGAGCAAGAAGAAAATGAACAAGAAGAGGATATACACTAGGAACCAACCCTAGAAGAGGAAGAAATGAGTCGAACCATATCATGTAATGCATTGGCATGAATTACCACCCCTCAAACTCTCAAGATAGAAGGACATATCAAGAAGAAAAAGGTAATAGTGTTGATTGATTCAGGTAGTACCCATAATTTTATTCATTGTAAGGTAGCCAAGGAATTGAATTCTTTCCTATACCCAACACTAGAATGTCAATTGATGGTTGCAAATGGAGGAACTATAAATTTCTCTGGAAAATACCATAATATCAAGCTAACCATGGGGGAATATGCATTAAATAGTCCAATGCTTTCCATTCCTATGGGAGGTGTTGATGTTGTACTAGGAGTACAATGGTTACAATCTTTGGGGACGGTAGCTTTTAATTTTCAAAAACTTTTCTTGAAATTCTTTTCAGAAGGAAAGGAAGTCAAATTACGAGGTATTGCAGGGAAGCTGAGAGAGATAATAAGCTCTATTTTCATGAAAAACCTTCTAAAGAAAGAACAACGAGGCATAATTGCACAATTATGCTCAGTAGAAGTTCCAACATCAAAATCATCTATTTCTGCAGATCTCCAAAAAGTCTTGGACAATCATTCCAAGTTTTTTGAAACTCCCAAAGGACTCCCACCTATTCCTGATCATGATCATGCTATTTATTTGATTCCAAGAAGTGTTCCTCCAAACATCAAGCCTTATAGATATCCTTATGTCCAAAAGAGAGAAATTGAACGTATGATTGCAGAAATGTTAGAGGCGGGTATAATTCAACCAAGTCAAAGTTCTTTCTCTGCTCCTATAGTATTGGTACACAAGAAGGATGGATCATGGCGCATGTGTCCCGATTATAGGGAGCTCAATAAGCTCACCATTAAAGATAAATTTCCCATTCCTATGATTGATGAATTATTGGAGGAATTACATGGAGCAATTTATTTTACCAAGTTGGATCTTCGTTCATGATATCATCAAATTAGAATGAAGACTGAAGATATTTCAAAAATAGCATTTTGAACTCATGAGGGTCATTATGAATTTTTGGTCATGCCTTTTGGCCTTACCAATGCACCTTCTACATTTCAAGGTTTCATGAATTCCATTTTCAAACCCTTCCTTAGAAAATTTGTGCTAGTATTTTTTGATGATATATTAATCTACAATAGGTCTTGGAAGGAGCATGTTCAACATGTTGACAGCGTGCTCAAACTATTGTAGGAGAAACAATTATATCCAAAAACATCCAAATGTTTTTGGAGTACAAGAGGTGGAATATTTGGGTCATATTGTATCTCACAAGGGTGTTAAGGTAGACCCTAACAAAATTAAAGCCATTAAGGAATGGAAATTCCCCACAACCATAAAGAAGTTGTTAGGATTTCTCAGGTTAACAGGGTATTATCGCAAGTTTGTTAAGAATTATGGGAGAATAGCAGCATGTATAACAACATTATTGAAGAAAGATGAATTTTAATGGACTCCTGAAGCAACTAAGGCCTTTGTGTTAGGTGTGGAGCCTGATTATCTTGTTTATTTTGTATCACATCATTGGAACCCCTGTACCTTAAAAGGGGCAGCAACACCGCCCGTAATTAATCGCTGCCGTGGGGGGTCCAGGGGGGGGCAGCAGTACTTTTCAGAGCCCCCCCCTGGTGGGGGCTTTCGGGGGCAGCGCCCCCGAAGCTAAAAATAGATGTAAAATTGCCTTGTAAAAGTATAGTAATTTCTAGTCAATCTGGGCCGTTCATAGGCAAATGATCTGACGGTAGAAGTTATGTTTAGATTAGGGTTTCTTGCCCTAGAAGGTAACCCCTCGTTTGATGAGGATATTGTATTGCGGCTGTGTATTGTGTGTCCATTCTCGTAGCGAGAAACAGAGAGGGAGACTGTGAGAGAACAAAGGATATTACAACAGATCTGCTGTAGGTTGTGTCTCTTCATTTTTCTAGATAATAGAAAGGAAGGACTAGCTATTCGGGGTGGACGTAGCCCAAACTGGGTGAACCACGTATATCTGTGTCTCTCTGGTTTTAAGTGTTTTGTGTGCTTGTATTTTCCGCATATTTTATGTATTTCATTGCTCTGTAATATATAATTTTCTAACACTTTGAACATATTAAAGAGGAAATGTGCCTAGCACCGGTCTTAGCTACGCCAGACTTCACAAAAACCTTTATTGTGGAATGTGATGCCTCAAGAAATGGAATTGGTGTTGTTTTAATGCAAGAAGGAAGACCCATTTCTTTTCAGTCCTAATCCAATCAAGAAGTATTTAAAACCCTGTTTATGAGAAGGAAATGTTAGCAATCTTTGCATGCACTAAAGAAATGGAGGAACTTACCCTATTAAGGAAGACACTTCAAGTAAAAATGATCATGATAGTCTTAAACACTTTTTGGAACAAAGACTATCTTCAGAAGAGCAGCAAAAATGGGTCACAAAGATGTTGGGTTATGAATTTGAAATAATCTACAAAAAAAGGAAGCTAAATGTTGTTGCAGATGCACTCTCAAGAAATAATGAAGAGGTGGAAGCATTTCTTCACGCCATTTCTGTTATCCAACCAGATTGGATAACCGAAGCAAGAGATGAATGGAAGAAGGGCAAAGAAGTGTGGAAACTCATTCAAAATTTGCAGCAAGATCCTAGTACATCTGATACATTTAGTTGGAAAAATGATTCTTTATGGTACAAATATCGCTTATATATTTGTAAGCATTCCAAACTAAAACAAAATATTCTTTTGGAATTGCACACTTCTCCTTTAGGAGGACACTCAGGATTTTTAAAAACTTACCACAGGGTGAAGAAAGAATTTTATTGGGATGGCCTTAAATTTGATATTCAAAATTTTGTGGCAGAATGTTTGGTTTTCCAGTAGAATAAATTTGAGACAATTAAGACCCTGGGTCTTCTACAACCTTTATCCATTCCAAGTCAACATTGGGAGGAGATTTCAATGGATTTTAGTCCGAAGGAAAGATTGTAATCATGGTGGTAATTGATATACTTACCAAGTATGCACATTTCTGTGCATTATATCATCCATTCAAAGAAAGTACAGTTTCTAATAAATTTATGGACACAATTCAAAAGCTACATGGAAACCCAAGGGTTATTGTGAGCGACAAAGATCCCATTTTTACTGGAAATTTTTGGACAGAGTTATTTTCTTGTTTGGGTACTCAATTAGCTCATAGCTCATCTTATCATCCTCAATCTGATGGTCAAACTGAGATAGTAAATAAATGTTTGGAAGGATATCTTTTTTTTTATGTATATGATAAACAAACACAATGGGTCAAGTGGTTACCTCTCGTTGAATGGAGGTATAACACCTCCTTCCATATTGCAGCAAAAATGAACCCATTTATGGCACTTTATGGATATCATCCACCATCCATCACATCATCTTTAAGAGAAAATTCTAAGGTTCAAGTAGTGGAAGATCACATCGAGCATCAACAAGAAGTTCTCCAACTCTTAAAGGACAACCTGAATTTGGCACAAAATCGAATGAAAGAACAGGTAGATCAACATCGCAGCAAGATAATTTTTGATGTAGGAGACTGGGTATTTTTACGACTACAATGATACAAACAAATGTCCCTCAAGCAAGCTAAGAAGGATAATAAATTATCGCCAAAGTACTATGGTCCTTACAAGGTGTTGCAAAAGATTGGTACTATGGCATACAAATTGGAGCTTCCTGTTTCTTCACGAGTGCAGCCAATTTTCCATGTTTCATGCTTAAAGAAGGTTATAGGTCAAAATCTTCCAGTTCAAAAAATATTGCCAGAACTTGAGGAGGAAGGAAAAATCATATTGGAACCTAAAGCGGTCATGGAAACCAGAACTCGACAGCTACGAAATCGATCAATTTCAGAGTATCTCATTAAGTGGAAGAAATTACCCACTGAAGATTCTACATGGGAGGATGATAAGTTTATACAGAAGCACCCAGAGCTACTCAAGCGTTGAGGACAACACTTTTTTGATGGAGAGGGGCATGTTAGGTCCCTATATTACTAGTGTAGTCCCTTATTGTTGTTAGTGTAACCCCCTTAATGTTATTATTTTACCCTTGTAACCCCCATATTTTTATTATTGTGCCCTTAAATTACTATTGTTAGGTCGGCTAGGATTATATTGTGGCCCCATTAGGATTACATTGTGGCCCCATGGACTCCTATATATAGAAAGGAGGTTTTTTAATTTGTATCATCAAAGAATTTTTCATTCATGTAATGTATTGGAGGTTTCCCCCTCGAAGTGGCTTATTTCTAAGGCGTTGATATCTCTTTTCTTATATTTTTGGAGTTGGTTTCACAACATTTGGCTCAACTAAGTTTCCACTTCCTTATCGGTTGCTCTGGTGTTTACTATAAATAGACCAATTTGATCCTTTAATTTAAATTGAGCCTTCTGATTTCTGGATACAAAATGGATCTCATCCATATTAAAACTTTTCCTTATAAACTCTAAAGAAAAAATCCTCATGGAAACAAAAAATAGCAATTATTATGGTTCTAACTCATAACCATAAACTCTAATTTATGTGAACTTGCGATATAAGTACCAGTATCCTACTTTTGACTGCTCACTTAGATGCAAAATCTTGTTAATTTTAGTCGATATTATTAGGACAACATCACTGCCAAGGAGACATAATTAAAAATAAATTAATCGATCTACAGGAATCACTAAAGGGGTAATATTTTGTATTTCTTTTGACTAATGAAGTCCATTGAATAACAGACTATGGCTTTCCTTGTGACTCTAGCTTTTGAAATGGAATTTTGAACCTTTCATACTGATGATATAAAAACAAGTGTGTATAAATTACACAACATGCATATATAGCTTGGATTCACACGATCTAACAACTTACTAAAGTTAAATACTGAATCTCTTCTACAAATATTTTGCAGAATTAAAAACACAATTGCTAATCACATGAAGTAAAGAAGAATCAAATCACACACAACACAAATAATTTCCTGGGGAAAGCTTACAGCTAAAAACCCCACTATCTTCTATTGTATATTGAGCATGGATCATGAAACAATTACATACAAAACTCTTCTCATGAGATCCCTTCAGTACTCAGCTAATTGTATAACACTTTCATGAACAAAACTGACCAACACATAGCCAATTCTGAGCCTCTAAACAACCTACCTTGCTTGCACAATCCCTCATGAATGCAATCCCTAAAAGATAGGAATTCTTCCCTTCCTTGACTGCGCAAGTATCATGGGCACTCCAATGGGTGTTTGGTTGCATGTGTGCAACCCAATAATCCTACAACTGATAGTCAACTTTCCTTTCACCTAGAACTTAACTGCGTCTCCACTAGATCTGACATGCATGCAGCTAATAATAGTAAATCCTCAGTTGCATGTGAGATCACTGATTGTGAATTAATTAATATTTAATTCACTTGATCTCTCACTAGTGTATATTTAGATACAGCTAGCACAACTAATTTTAACTCACTTAACTGAGTTAAAATAATTACAACCTGCATTAACTAATGCACCACTGCACTTCGAACTCTGTTACAACTATAATTACTTGGCATGCCTCACCAACTACATCTAACTCAAAATCCACTAGCTAACTGAGTTTATCACTCTCATTTAAATATTTTAAGTTATCACTGAGAATATATTACAGTTTATTGTCCATCTTAATTAAGGGATAACCAAAATAGACATGCACCCAAAAATAGCACTGTGGGCCCCACCCTAGTGTAGGTGCTTAATGCACTAGGCATGGGTGCTGAAATTTTCTTGTTGAATATCAACAAAGTACACCAATACGTATTTGTGTTTAAAATTTATTTTTCTCTAAACTTGAAAAAAAATTCATGAATAATATTTGAGATAAACTGGGAAAAGTTGAAAAGGACAGAGGGTTTTTTTACTCGGTGTAAAGACTAACAAAAACCCTAAAATGACCTCATCAACCCATTCATCACTCTGGTAACCTAAAATACAAAAAGTTATAGAAATTACTTATCTTGACACTTCTGAAAAGGTTGTTGAAGAATATCGTGGGTTTTGATGAGTTAATATAGAACCCTATGGCATGAAAAACTCAAAAATACTAGCTCTTTGTTGAAATGTGAGATTTTGGTAGATTTGCATCAATGAATTAGCTGAAACTTTATGCAGAGAAGTTGGAGGATTTATTTTTAGGGCTTGGAAAATATAGCTTGGGGTTATAGAGAACAAGGATTCCCCATTTTTTATACAATTTCTCTCTGACTAGGTAGATAATGATTCTCACACCATGTAATAAACTTACAGAAATGATAAGTCTGCGGGAAAAAAATTTGTGGTAACATGGACTCCCAAAATCTAAATTCATCATTTTTATCTTCGAATTTATGAAATGTCCAATTGTGGAGTTCATACAGGTCAAATTCACATTTCATTTCTAAAATTTTGAAATCGATATCTACTAGATGGAATTCATCCAAATTCGGGATGGGAGGAAGCATAGGAATTTTAATAAAGGTTTTAGGTTTCCCCTTTTGGCTAGCCATTTTAGATAAAAAATAAAATGAAGTATAGAATTACTTGGTTATTTTTTTCTAATTGAAGTGCTTAACTATGAAATTTAGAAATTTTTTGTCATTGAACACCTCTGTAGTCACTATCGAAATGAGAGGAAAATATGGGTGGATGTAGGATAAATGGATTATCAGATGATTTGAAATAATTTTTATACGTATTAATGCTTGGGATGTCACCAATCAAGTATCGAGACGTTGGTGGGAATGACTAAATGAATCCAATTTTTAATTTAGTAAATTTATCAGAAAAATGGTGGGGTTCAATTTGGTTGTTGTGGTGGCAGAAGTGACAATTTGGCAGAGGTGGTAGCAGCGAGAGAGAGTGGATGGAAAGTGGTTTGCGGGGGGAGTGTGGTAGTATACGATTTTGATGAGGTGGGATCCTCCAATCCTTTAAATCTTGACACGTCTTAGTAGGAAGTTTGCACAAAACCATTTTATGCAAAGTTGGATCAATTTACTGAGTAAACTAACGCAAGTATTTAATTATCAATCTGGGTTTATAAACTTGGAAGCATGTCCAAAGTATATGGATTTCAGATGTAGTCAATTTTAGAAGACAAAATGTAGAAACTGAAATAAATGCATATTAAAAATATATTCTAGATTCTAAGATTTATGGAAATTCATATTATAAATATAAAATCTAACTAAGTAATTTCTGATTCAATATTTAATAAGTGAGGGAAAAGGCTCCTAACTTAGGAGATCATGTTTGTCCTTCCCCGCGGCACTACCTTCAGGAAGAGAAACAAAATAAATGATGGACGATAGTTTATGATGCACAAAAAGTAGGAGAACGGACTCCTAACTGAGGAGGTCCATGTTTTCCTTCTTTATAATTCTATTCATCATTGTTACCATTGCATTAAAACTAGAAATTCAGGAAATAACTCAAACAAGGAAAAGAAGATGAATTTTAGTTGTTGTTCTTTGATCAGATAGAATGAGAATTTAACTTAAACTCTTTTTTTCCCCTTCATACGCAGATTAGAATTAAATTGAGAATCATCAGCAAACATAAGAAATATTCAAATATCTAAATGACTGAATAAATCTGAAGCAAAACTAGTTCATGTAAATTATGCTAAATTAACCAAAACGTGTATTTAGCTTGGTGTGGGGGGCCTCCACCCTTTCCTTGCACACTTGAAGAAATTCTCAGCTACAGAAAATTAAATCAATCATCCACAGAATGAACATAAAAAAAAAGGTGGAACTAATTCCTCAAATTAACTCAAAATATTTAGAATTCTTGTATGAAATTATACAAATTCTCCATGTTTGAATTTTTAATAAGCTTGGTTTAAATAGAAAAATTATAAGAAAAAACTAAGCTAAAATGTATATAACAACCTTATCCATCCCAATCCCATCGATCTAGGTCGAAATCATCCATTCAATTACACAAAATCTACAAAATTCCCCAAAAAATACTAATTATGCCCTTTTTCCTAGGGATTTCTGAAAAACAGGTCATGTTTGATCGACATTAACTGGGCCTGTTTTAGCTCAGTTTGACTGAACCAATATATTATTTTCCATCCATGGTTCCCAAGCTTTACAAATATATCCTTATCTCATGCCCAAGTGTCCTGCACATATGAATTCCATGAAGCTATTACGAGAATTTTCAATTCTCTCCAAAAATACTCTTAAAACCCAATTTTTACAAAATATCTAAAAATTGAATAAAATAATTTATTTACCTGAATACGCATTATAAGGTAAAAATAAGGTATATGTGGATGATATAAGGTGGAAAATTATGGAAATTAGGTGTATTTTTAATAAGCAAAATTGACAAAAATTGAGGGCCAACTCACACACCCCCCCACCCCTTCGTTAATGTTGGGAGTGTGGGGGGTCCCAGAATCATTTGTTGCACATTCATTTAAGCAGAGATAATCAGGGGCGTTGAAAGTTTCTCAATGGATAACTCCATTGGTGGAATTATTTTTTAAAAAACATTCAAACAAAGTTTTGTTTGTGCCTAAACTTAATTAAAGAGGAATTTTTAAAGATATCCTCCACTTTATTATGAAGTGCTAATAAAAAGTTAAATTTTTTTTTTTGAAAACTATACAATTTAGGATTAAATTGCCTAGGAAAAAATAAGTTACAACTATAGCTTCTTTTCAAGGACTAACCGACTGGAGCCTTTGTCGAATAGGCTTAGCTCCATCGTAAGTTTTAATCGTGTGTTGGACAATATGAGGACCAATACTAGGAATTTCTTAGTAAGATCAAGAAAACACATTATGAAACTCTTTGAAAAGGGTAGTATAAGTTTCAATCTCTTATGGGGTACAATATTCTCTAATCATAATTTTTCCATGACACCTAGTTTGTAGTAATGTTAATAGGTATAGTCATTGAGATGTTTTCCAGGTTCCCCTCCAAGAAGATATCATGAATCAAGATGGGCAACTGGGATTAGTCATCAATACCATAGGAAACCAATATTTTAGGTGGCTAGTCCAAGTTATCTACTCGAGGAAAAAATATGATCAATGATGAAGATCTTCTTAGTGATGACCTGAGACCAACATGACTTCCATAATTTCTTTGTCAGTAAGAAGTTGAGTATCGAGAAATTCATGAGAATATGGATGTTAAATAGCCCAAATGGGAATAATATAATCATAAATATGTTCACAAGGTCTGCCACTAGACTCAACAGAATCATATTCCAACTAGATGTGCTGATAAGCAATATCAATAGGACTTAAAGGAATATTCTCGCCATATTGATCTATTTTTTAAGGAGAAGGCACCATCCAAGGGTCAAGAGACAGATAGGTCCATAGGTGATGGAAGAGATATGTTTATAGGAGTAGTTGAAGATTAAGGAGAAACTATCTGGGGTATAGGAAAGACACTAATAAGTGATAGGATTTTAAACAATCTTGCATGAACAATTGATCCGGATTTATGCAGGAACACAACAGAATACAGAAACAACCATAAACATAGAAATACAGTGGAAATAAGGCTTCATTTCATTAATATCAAATCACATAAATATGCTTACAAACATGATAAAATAGCTAGGGTGCTAGTAGAAAAACTCTGACAAGAGATGTTACAATGAGGCTCGAGGTCCTATTTATTATGGAGAAACAATGGAGAACTCTAAACGTCCAAAAACCTAACCCTAGGAGATGAAGCGCCAAAACTATGGGCCCCGTTTGTGTAAATTGGTGTTTCAACTTCTTGGGGACGTAACTTCGGCATACTATCTCCATTTGGGGCTTCAAAATGGCTTCGGAAGTTCAGGATCTGAAAAACTTCTAAAAATAGTAAGTTATGAAAAAAAATGAAAGAGACAATGGTGGGGCCCCAAGTGGAATAGGCGGGTGGCCACCAATATCCACCTGGATCATTCCTCCCCCCTTAGGAAGTAGTGGTCCCCATTGCGTTGAGTTCCTCCATGAGATGAGGAAACTTCTGTTGAACTTGGTCCTTGGTGAACCACTTGCCTTGGTGCAGGAGTTGGCCAGCTTTGACAACCCAATACATTTGAATATTCTGTCGGCGAGTGTTCTTGATTTTCATGTCCATGATACAGTCTGCGGTGGCCTGTTCCATGCACTCTGGGTTTAACTCTTTTGGTGTGAGTTCTTCTTCAATGTTAGAGGTGTCCAATAGAGGTGGGAAGTAGGGACAAAGGTGGTCTACATTGAATACTGGGTGCAAACCAAGGAATGGTGGAATACTCAGCTCGAAGACATTGTTCCCTACAGCCTTGGTGATGGTCTACAACCCATATCAGAGCGGGAAAATCTTGTGGTGGGGTGCAGTGAGGCGCTCCTTATGAAAATTTAGCCACACTTTTTCGCCCACCTAGAATTTGTGTGGCACCTGATGTTGATAATGTCATTGCTTGTACTTAGCATTGGCTTTGTCCAATATGTCATGAACCTATTGGCGGATGTGCTGAATGCGCTCGATGAAATTTTTTTTTTTTTCAGCTTCAGACTGGACATGAGCCGAATCAGTCGGATTAGTTGCAAATGGCATGGCTATGTCAATGGGACATAGTGGCTAGACCCCAAGCCCACCTGAAATGGGCTGTGGCCGGTTGAGCTGTGGAAATCCCAATTATAACTATGTTGTACATAGGGAAGGCTCTTATCCCATGTGCATGGATGCTTTGAATTGTACATGTGCAGAATGTGTACAATCATCTTGTTGACAACCTCTGTCTAGCCATCAGTTTGGGGATGGAAAGCTATGGACTTGGTGATCTTGGTGTCCAACATTGACTAGAGGCTAGACCAAAATGTGTTGAGGAACCTTCTATTGCGATCTGATATGATAGATTGTGGGATCCAAAAGTGCACCCACACTCGTTCAAAGAAGATTTTAGCAGTGGCTTCTACTGTGATATTCTTCTTGCATGCCGCCATTATGGCCATCTTTGAGAATCTGTCGACGACCAAGAAAACACAGTTATTTCCATGCTTAGTAGAAGGAAGGCCTGACATGTAATCCATGGAGATGGATTCACAAGGTCGACTAGGGGTAGGTAGCGGAGTATAAAGCCCTTGCTTCTTGATGTTCGGTTTGGCAATGGCGCAAGCAATGCAGGATCTGATGTACTTCCCGACGTCCTGTCAAAGGTTCGGCCAATAGAAATACTTCTACAATACTACCACTATTTTCTCAACCCCAAAATGCCCAGCAACTCGACTGTAGTGTGCTTCCCATATCATCTTGGCACGCTTTCTTGAAGGAACACAAATGTGTCCTAGATGACATAATAGTGCATCTTGGAGGTGAAAATTTGGAACTTGCATAACACCCAAGAGTGCCTTGTATGTGTAGTTGAATTCTATATCGCTCTTGTAGAGAAGCGGCCAATCAGAAGTATCATGCCCACGAGAGTTGAGAACAGTGGTTATGGCCATGATTGGTGGTCGGCTGAGGAATTCTACAACATTATTGGTGCTACCCTTCTTGTACTTGATGTTCAATTGAAATTGTTGCAAATATGTGGACCACATTTGATGGCGATCGTTTTGCAACTTCCCTTATGTCTGTATGAATTGTAGGGGTCAATGGTCTATGTGGATGATTGTCTCCTTCCCCAAAATGTAATGCTTCCATTATCGACAAGCCTACACAATGGAATACATTTCTTTGTCATAAGTGGGATAATTTCAAATTGTCTCAGATAATGTCTCAATGTGATATGCCACTGGATGCTCCTTTTGAGTAAGAACTGCCCCATTAGCATAGTCAGAGGCATCTATCTTGATCTCAAATGGTTGTTACAAGTCTGGTAATGTGAGCACTGGGGCAGAACAGAGGCAATGTTTCAATTCTACGAATACCTTTTGTTGAGATTCTGACCAACAGAATTTTTCTTTCGCTCCTCCCTTGGTGACTTGACTCAAGGCCCAAGTGATATGAGAGAATCCCAACACGAACCTGCGATAGAAATTAGCAAGACCCAGAAAGCTACGAAGCTCTATTAGGGTAGTTGGGGCTGGCCAATCCCGAATGACTTAGATCTAGGCTGGATCCACATGCACCCCCCTTTCATCAATAATGTATCCCAGATATTGAACCTGGGTCATGCCAAAAGTGTACTTCTCCAAATTGGAACACAACTTGTGTTGCTACAGTGTTTGGAGGACTTCTCGGATGTGGTGGAGGTGCTCTTCCCAAGTCAGGCTGAAGATCAGAATGTCATCCAAGTATACCACTACAAATGAGTTGGTGAATGGACGCAAGATGTCATACATCAACCTCATGAAGGTTGTGGGAGCACTTGTCAATCCGAAAGGCATGACAAGCCATTCGAAAAGGCCCTCCTTGGCTTTGAAGGCAGTATTCCACACATCAGAGGGTTCAATTGGTACCTGGTGATACCCAGACTTCAAGTTGATCTTGCTAAAATATTTTTCCCCTTTTAGTTGGTCCAGAAGGTCATCAATCCATGGGATCGGGTACCTATTCTAGACAATGATCTTGTTCGGTTCCCGATAATCAATACAGAGTCTCCAAGTCCCATCCTTCTTTTGTACCAACACGATCACGCTCCCATAGGGTGATGAACTTGGCCGGATGTGACCTTTCTGTAGGAGCTCCTAAATCTGCCTCTCGATTTCATCATTCTCCAAAATAGGGTGCCTATAGATCAGTCCATTGGGTAGCAATGCACCTGGGGTCAGGTCAATGGGGTGCTTGACCTGACAGTGTAGAGGCACCCCTGTGGGTGAGGTGAACATGTCCCCATACTCCTCCACAACCTTGTCCATTTGTTGTTGTCATGTAGAGGAGCCATGTCTGTAGGTCATGGCCACAATATTCTTCTTGCCTTGGGGGTGAATCATCAAGAAAACAAATTTCCTAGTTTGGGAAATGAGTTTACTGAATTGTTTTGCAGTAACCAAAGAGATAGTGGGACACAGTGGTACCTCTGGTATCCTGTACAATTTATTTCCCACAGTAACAATAACAGTGTGAGGCTAGGACTCATACACAACATGTCACTTCCAAAAGTATGGTTGGCCTAATAATACATCAGAAACATCAATAGGAGAAATGTCACACAATACCTCATCCGTGAAGGGCTTGATGCTATAGGGAAGGTGACACTGCTGGCTGACGCGGAGATTCCATCCTTGGTGAAGGCACCCGATGGTGTATGGTTGTGGGTGTGTTTCGGTCGGCAAGCCCAACCGCTTCATGACATACGCTAAAATGAGGTTCTTTTGGCTCCCATTTTCAACAATGAACCGTAGTGGGGAACCCTTTACCCACATTTGGGAGTGGAAGAGATGCTCTGCCTCCTCTAGATCTTCTGGTTCCTACTTCTGGATCTTCATAGTGGCAACAATGGCGTTGGGCTCCGCATCAATAATCTGCTTCCCTTTTTCATTCACCTTGTCAAGTTCTAATTTAGAGTCGAAGCATGCATCTGATTCAGAAGCCCTCATCTTGGCCACCAGCGACTACTTGGCCCAACAGTCATTTCTGTTGTGAGTGGAGCTCTTATGGAACTCACACAACTTTCCCGTGTCCTTCTTTGGCTTCGCAGTGTTGTTCTGTTCTTGTGTCTTTGGCAGGTTGTCTTGGGCTGCCATGCCTTGGCTTTTTCCTTTGTTCTGTAGTTTGGGGTCACCTTTCCCTTGCTTTTGATTCGCAAGTCCAAAGTCTCACTTCTCCTGTTTGAATTTCTGCTCAATCTTGGTATCATACTGGTATGCCATACCAAGCGAGGAGATGTCGAGGAACTCCATTTCCTCCTGAATTTATCTGTGCAGACAACCGTGATACTTTAGCACAAAATGTTTCTCTGAATCTTTAATACCCAACTTTATGCACAGGGTTTGGAACAGATTCGTTAGCTCATGCACATCTTGATCCCTTTGTTGTCGTAACGTGGTCCATTGTATGTACTTGTCCTCATAGCTCCCCACAGGATAGTATTGTTCCTTGATTGCATCTCGAAAATAATTCCAAGTGGGTACAGCTGAGAACAGAGAGGGTTATGTCTCATCCTTTTTCTCACAATAGGTTTCCCACTAGTACTTGACATGGGGGGGTAGCTTTGAGGAGTGAAAAAATAATCTTCTCCCAGTCGGAAAAGTCACGAACTGAGAAATATCCTTCTAATAGATTCAACCATCTATCTACGACATCTGCATCTATTTTACCCTCAAATATGGGAATGTCAAAGTTTACTTGTACCTTAAAGGGAGTCACACCTCCAGAGTGGCTGTTGGATGCAGATGCGACGCCGGTGGGCAGTCATTGAAGGATCTGGGCAAAGTTATCCATCATCACATTCCTTTTTTTTTCGAGCGCCTACTCAAGAAATATTTTGATAGGATCTCCTACTCCCTCATATTTCTTTTCATCCCCCATGGGCGTCTGTCAGGGTTTGCGAGGCTAATATTACAAAGGTTCCACCAGATTGAGACCTAAATCCTTATACCCCAACCTCGTTGGGGACATGAAAAGAAGGGTCGAGAAAAAGCAGACCACTCTGATACCACTAATCCGGATTTATGCAGGAATGCAACAAAATACAGAAATAACCATAAACATATAAATATAGCGGAAATAAGGCTTCATTTCATTAATATAAAATCACATATATATGCTTACAAACATGATAAAATAGCTAGGGTGATGGTAGTGAATCTCTGAGAAGAGATGTGGCGACTACAGACCTCTGAACTGTGTTACAATGATGCTCAAGGGCCTATTTATTATGGAGAAACAATGGAGAACTCTAAACATCCAAAAACCTAACCCTAGGAGATGAAGCACTAAAACTATGGGCCCCGTTTAGGTAAATTGGTGTTTCAAATTCCCAGGGACATAACTTCGGCATACTATCTCCATTTGGGGCTTCAAAACGGCTCTAGAAGTTCAGGACCCGAAAAACTGCTAAAAATAGTAAGTTGTGAAAAAAACTGAAAGAGACAATGGTGGGGCCCCAAGTGGAATAGGCGGGTGGCCACCAATATCCACCTCGATCAACACTCTCATAATCTAGATGGATATCTCTAATGAATGACACATAATTTCCCATAGTGGTATGTTTTTTCGACGATACGTAGTAATCTAACTAATCGATCGTGACAATAATGCCTTCATGAGGAAAATGAAACACACAGAACACCAAGGACATGAAAATGTTCATGGCATGGAACCCACTATGTCCAAGGAGAATATTATAATCGAAGGGAGTGTCAACAACTTCAACATAGGCAGTTATGGTTTTTCCCTAAGTGTTAGACCAAAGATCAAACTGAGATGAGAGTTGAATTAGTCATTAGAGAAATTTTGAGGTCTAAAATGGGCCTCAAAAAAAAAATGTAAAACCAAAGAAATTTTTTTAAGAACCAATAGGATTCAAGATGATGATGTCAACCGTGGGGGACGATTCATTATTTTTGGAGTAAAAAAGTAAAAAAAATAAAAAATAAAAATAAAGATAAAAATAAAAATACTTTTTCAAATCATATTTTCAAATTATCTCCCTTTTGTTTTACTCAAATTTAGAGTGGGATCAACATTTGGATGTGAAATTTAATTCCTCATCCAAGGCGTACCAATGTTTCATACTTTTGATGGACCCTACTACACGAAAATGAGAAATAGTTGGAAAAAGTGATTGCAATCATGTTTTTTCATGTATTTCTCATTTTTCATGTAGTGGGGTCCATAAAAAATATGCAACATGGGTACTCTTTGGACGAGGAATTACATTTTCATCGTGTGAGTACTCCTCAGAATTTTATTAAAACCGTAGGGAGATAAGTTGAAAATATGAGTTGAAAAAGTAGTTTTTCCTTTTTTTCCTCTAAAATTTGATGATGTAATCTAGTATTATGTTATTATTTCCACAATTATTTTATGATATTCCTTAGGAGGCCCATTTTAGACCTCAAAATTTCTCTAATCGTAATGGAAAAATTATCATTTCAAAATATTTCATCAATAATTAACCATGTAGCAATGTATAATAACAATAACAATAAATGAAAGTATGCATCAAGAGTCCATCATCACATCAACACAAGAGAACACAAGATTTTTTGTTCAAACCCTTGTGAGAGATAACCACAAATTTATTTTCTTTTTCTCCATTAATTCATTTGCATAGATTGCAGAAAATGACCTTCTAGAGGCACCCACTTGCAATACGATACAACGTGATTGAGGCATCAACCTCGAAAATCTACATGCATCCACTTGCAATAGGCTACAACTTGATTGAGGCACCAACCTCAGTGAAGGCACCCACCTCCTTCTTCAAACTAGTGTGGACCACTTTTCACAATATTTCAAACTAGATCCACATGCACTTCAATATAGTTCTTCAAAACTGATCATGTTTTTTTTGTCTCAAATTTTTCATTACCTACTCATAGCCTGCTCATAATATTTGCATAACCCACTCACAAAAATTTGTTCATCAATCCAGTACCATGAAACCTTCCCTGATCATGATTTTATCATTTATAGAAATCCTACTAAAAAATCCCGCAACCTATTCATAACTCTAAAAATAAGAAATATATATTTACAATACCAAAAATGTATATTTGTGACTCTTCATGGTGTTAGGTCCCTATATTACTAGTATAGTCCCTTATTGTTGTTAGTGTAACCCCCTCATTGTTATTATTGTACCCTTGTAACCCCCATTTTATTATTATTATGCCCTTAAATTATTATTGTTAGGTCGGCTAGGATTACATTGTGGCCCACTAGGATTACATTATGGCCCCATGGACTCCTATATATAGAAAGGAGGTTTTGTAAATTGTATCATCCAAGAATTGTTCATTTATGTAATGTATTGGAGGTTTTCCCCTCGAAGTGGCTTATTTATAAGGCGTTGATATCTCTTTTCTTCTATTTTTGGAGTTGGTTACACAACATTTGGTATCAGAGCTTTGGATTCTAGGGTTTCGCTGCTCCAAACAGGTCATCGTGGCACTTTTGCTATAACTTTGTTTCTACGAACTTTCAGACACTGAAATTGTTAGGGTACGAAGCAGAAATCTTGAGGAATATTGTCTAAAAATTTCAGAGCTTGGTTCACAATAATTTCGGAGATATGATCTGTGGAAGTTAGGTATGTTTTCAAGCTCCTAAACAGGTCATCGTGGAATTTACACTATCACTTTTTTTCTACGAAGGTTCAGAATCTGAAATTTGTATGGTGCAAATCTGAAATCCTAAGGAAATTATTCAAAAAAATTCAAAGCTTGGTTCGCAATATTTTTGGAGATATGATCTGTGGAAGGTAGTGCTTTTTCAGGCTCTTGAATTTCATCTCAAAGAGGTGATCGTGGGAAAACTTCCATAACTCTCTCTCTGGGCATCGGATTGGAGTGCCGTAAAAAGTGGTTGTAATTGCACAGACTTTAGTTTCTTGGCTATCAATTTTAGAGACAAAGGACAAAAAAGTGACACGTGGAAAGTTGTACAAGTTCGCTCTACTGAACTAGTCCATAATTAGGTCATTGTGGGATATTGGACACAAATTTGTCTTGGAGAATCCAAATCAGGTCAGACATGTGGCATTCAAAAGATAATTTAGAGGGCTACGTTGGTACCAAAATTCAGATATTTAAGTGCTGCAATCACAGAGATAATCCAATTTCAATATCGAGCTACTCAAAAGAAAGAAAAATGTGTGTATTTTTTTTCTGAATTGCGTAAGTCTTGTTTGAAGAATCAATTTGAATTGATTCCAAGGGCATATTGTAGAATAGATATCAGTATTGGGTTCTAAAATATGCCCCTTAAAAATAATTCAACACCCATTAAGTTTTTAGAAGGGTCTACTATGACTCATGAAGATGAAGAATTGCAACATGATCTATCAAAATTACAAGAGCAAGTGCAACAAATTTCACTCTCGCAAAGAGCAACAAAAAATGAAATGGAATTTTTGAAGAAAGGCATGGAAGAGAAGATGGATGGTTTGAATAAAGGCGTGGAAGCTAAGATGGATGGCATGGAAGCTGGCATGGAAGCTAAGATGGATGACATGAAAGACAACATGGAAAAAAACATGAAAAACATGAAGAATGATCTAAAAGCAGACATCGAAGGTTTGACCAAGTTGATACAAGAAATGTTTCCTAATGGTGAAAAGATAGTAGAAGAACCTCATGATGAGAACAAAATAAATGTTAATCTTGATTTCATAAACTCTAATGTTGGCGGGAAGAACCACCATATTCCAAACATGGATATGAGGAAGTTTGATGGGAAGGATCCTGTAACATGGATACTACGGATGGAGCAATATTTTGATCTCCATAACGTACAAAACACACAAAAGGTACGCATTGCAACTTTACATTTAGAACAAAATACATTTGTATGGTATCAATGGCTTTGCTCCCGTAAAAAAATTGTCACTTGGTCAATTTTTACGGAGGAAATGATAGCACATTATGAGGATACAAAGAGCAACACCTTCTTTACACAATTGATAAATCTCCAACAAAAGGGTTTAGTGGGGCAGCACATTGAGGACTTCCAAAAATTGAGTATAAGGGTAACTGATATTTCAGAGGACCACAGGATTGATCTCTTCTTAGGCAGTTTAAAGGATAACATTCAACATGAAGTTCGTGTTCTGGAACCTGATTCATTAGAGAAGGCATTCAGGTTAGCAAGAAAAGTTGAATGTAAAATTATGGCAACAAGGAAGTCTACTACTCAATTCTATAAAGAAGGAAGTGTGGCTACATCTAGATTTCCACAACCTACAAGGTTGACACCACAACAATTGGAAGAAAAAAGAGCAAAAGGGCTTTGCTACAGTTGTGATAGCAAATACACTAAAGGTCATAAGTGTGCTGAGAAGAAATTATTTTACATAGATTGTGAGGAAGAAGAAGAAAATGAACAAGAAGAGGATATACACCAGGAACCACCCCTAGAAGAGGAAGAAATGAATCCGACCATATCGTGTAATGCACTGGCAGGAATTACCACTCCTCAAACTCTCAAGATAGAAGGACATATAAAGAAGAAAAGGGTAATAGTGTTGATTGATTCGGGTAGCACCCATAATTTTATTCATTATAAGGTAGCCAAGGAATTAAATTGTTTCCTATACCCAGCACCAGAATGTCAAGTGATGGTTGCAAATGGAGGAACTATGAATTGCTCTGGAAAATGCCATAATATCAAGCTAACCATGGGGGAATATGTATTGACTAGTCCAATGCTTTCCATTCCTATGGGAGGTGCTGATGTTGTACTAGGAGTACAATGGTTACAATCTTTGAGGACGGTAGCTTTTAATTTTCAAGAACTTTTCTTGAAATTTTTTTCAGAAGGAAAGGAAGTCGAATTACGGGGTATTGAAGGGAAGCCAGGAAGGATAATAAGCTCTAATGTCATGACAAAGCTTCTAAAGAAATAAAAACGAGGCGTAATTGCACAATTATGCTCACTAGAAGTTCCGACATCAAAATCATCTATTTCTGCAGATCTCCAACAAGTCTTGGACAATCATTCCAAGGTGTTTGAAACTCCCAAAGGACTCCCACCTATTCCTGATCATGATCATGTTATTCATTTGATTCTAGGAAGTGTTTCTCCAAACATCAGGCCTTATATATATCCTTACTTCCAAAAGAGCGAAATTGAACGTATGATTGTAGAAATGTTAGAGGCGGGTATAATTCAACCTAGTCAAAGTTTTTTCTCTACTCTTGTATTATTGGTACACAAGAAGGATGGATCATGGCAAGTGTGTCCGGATTATAGGGAGCTCAATAAGCTCACCATTAAATACAAATTTCCCATTCCTGTGATTGATGAATTATTGGATGAATTACATGGAGCAATTTATTTTACCAAGTTGGATCTTCGTTCAGGATATCATCAAATTAGAATGAAGACTGAAGATATTCCAAAAGCAACATTTCGAACTCATGAGGGTCATTATGAATTTTTGGTCATGCCTTTTAGCCTTACCAATGCACCTTCTACATTTCAAGGGTTGATGAATTCCATTTTCAAACCCTTCCTTAGAAAATTTGTGCTAGTATTTTTTGATGATATACTAATCTACAACAGGTCGTGGAAGGATCATGTTGAACATGTTGACAGGGTGCTCAAACTATTGCGGGAGAAACAATTATATGCAAAAAAATCCAAATGTTTCTTTGGAGTACAAGAGGTGGAATATCTGGGTCATATTGTATCTCACGAGGGTGTTAAAGTAGACCCTAACAAAATTAGAGCCATTAAGGAATGGAAAGTCCCCACAACCATAAAGAAGTTGCGAGGATTTCTCAGGTTAACAGGGTATTATCGCAAGTTTGTTAAGAATTATGGGAGAATAGCAGCACCTCTAACAACATTATTGAAGAAAGATGCATTTTCATGGACTCCTAAAGCAAGTAAGGCCTTTGAACGTCTTAAAGAGGCAATGTGCCTAGCACCGGTCTTAGCTACACCAGACTTCACAAAAACCTTTATTGTGGAATGTGATGCCTCAGGAAATGGAATTGGTGCAGTTTTAATGCAGGAAGGAAGACCCATTGCTTTTGAAAGTCGTCCAATCAAAGGAAAGTATTTACAGAAACCTATTTATGAGAAGGGAATGTTAGCAATACTGCATGCACTAAAGAAATGGCGAACTTACCTAATGGGAAGACACTTCAAGGTAAAAACTGATCATGATAGTCTTAAACACTTTTTGGAACAAAGACTATCGTCAAAAGAGCAGCAAAAATGCATCACAAAGATGTTGGGTTATGACTTTGAAATAATCTACAAAAAAGGAAAGCTTAATGTTGTTGTAGATGCACTCTCAAGAAAGAATGAAGAGGTGGAAGCATTTCTTTGTGCCATTTCTATTATCCAACCAGATTGGATAACCGACGCAAGAGATGAATGGAAGAAGGACAAAGATGTATGGACACTCATTCAAAAGTTGCAGCAAGATCCTAGTACATCTGATACATTTAGTTGGAAAAATGACTCCTTATGGTACAAAGATCGCTTATATATTTGCAAGAATTCCCAACTAAAACAAAAGATTCTTTTGGAATTTCACACTTCTCCCTTAGGAGGACACTCAGGATTTTTAAAAACTTACCACAGGGTGAAGAAAGAATTTTTTTGGGATGGCCTTAAATCTGATATTCAAAATTTGGTGGTGGAATGTTTGAAAAGTAGGCGAATAAAAGTGGAAATCTGGAAACAATTAAGACACGGGGAACACAACCTTTATCCATTCCAAGTCAACATTGGGAGAAGATTTCAATGGATTTTATCACAGGTTTACCTAAGTCCGAAGGAAATAATGTCATCATGGTGGTACTTGATATACTTACCAAGTATGCACACTTTTGTGCATTATCTCATTCATTTAAAGCAAGTACAATTTCTACTACATTTATCGATAAAATTCAAAAGCTACATGGAAGCCCAAGGGTTATTGTGAGCGTCAAAGATCCCATTTTTACTGGAAATTTTTGGACGGAGTTATTTTCTTGTTTGGGTACTCAATTAGCTCATAGCTCATCTTATCATCCTCAATCTGATGGTCAAACTGTTGTGTAACCAGCTCCAAAAATAGAAGAAATGAGATATCAACGCCTTAGAAATAAGCCACTTCGAGGGGGCAACCTCAAATACATTACATGAATGAACAATTCTTGGATGATACAAATGACAAAACCTGCTTTCTATATATAGGAGTCCATGGGGCCACAATGTAATCCTAGCTGACCTAACAATAATAATGTAAGGGCACAATAATAACAATATGGGGGTTATAGGGGTACAATAATAACAATAAGTGGGTTACACTAACAACAATAAGGGACTATACTAGTAATATAGGGACCTAACAAGCCCCTCTCCTTCAAAAAAGTGTTGTCCTCAACGCTTGAGTAGCTCTGGGTGCTTCTGTATAAAATTCTCATCCTCCCATGTAGAATCTTCAGTGGGTAAGTTCTTCCACTTGATGAGATACTCTGAAATTGATCGATTCCGTAGTTTTCGATTTCTTGTTTTTTTGTATTTGCTTCATAACTTCTTTCGATGTGATGTTGATCTTCCTGTTGTTTCATTAGATTCTGCACCAAAGTTCGGTTATCCTTTGAGAGTTGGAGAACTTGTTGTTGATGCTCGATGTGATCTTCCATTAATTTATCATCCATATTTGCTATTATTTGATCCTTCAAACCATCCAACTTAGCCTCCATTTCTGCTTTTAAACCATCTATGTCAGCTTCGGTTGCTCTTCGTAAGATCGAAATTTGTTGCACTTGGTACCGTAATTTTGATATCTCATACTGCAATTCTTCCACTTCATGCATCATAGTATAGATTTCTGAGGTCTTTTACTAGATTTTAGGAGCTCGATATTGAAATTGAATTATCTGGCAGTGGTATTAGAATATCTCAAATTCAGCACAGCAGTATCCCTCTGAAGCTTCTTTCCAAATGCCACAGGTCTGACCTGATTTGGATTCTCCAAGACAAAGTTGTGTCCAATCTCCCACAATGACCTAATTTTGGACTGGTTCAGTAGAGCGAACTTGTACAACTTGCCACGTGTCACTGTTTTGTTCTTTGTCTCTGAAATTGATATCCAAGAAACTACAGGATGTGTACTTGCGACCAATTTTGACGGCACTCCAATCCAATCTCCAGAGAGAGAGTTATTGAACTTTTCCCACGATCACCTCTTTGAGATAAAATTCAGGAGCCTGAAAAATCACTACCTTCCACAGATCATATCTCCAAAAATATTGCGAACCAAGTTCTGAAATGTTTTGACGAATTTCCTCAGGATTTCAGCTTCGCACCATATGAAGTTCAGACTCTGACACTTCGTACAAAAAAATTTATAGCGCAAATGCCACGATGACCTGTTTATGAGCCCGAAAAAATACCTAACTTCCACAGATGATATCTCCTCAAATATTTCGAACCAAGATCTGAAATTTTTAGAAAACCTTCCTCAAGATTTCAGCTTCGCACCCTAAAACTTTCAGCTTCTGAAGCTTCGTAGAAAAAAAGTTATAGCGAAAATTCCACGATGACTTGTTTGGGCCGGCGAAACCTAGAATCCCAAAGCTACGATACCAAATGTTGTGTAACAGCTCCAAAAATAGAAGAAAAGAGATATCAACGCCTTAGAAATAAGCCACTTTGAGGGGGAAACCTCCAATACATTACATGAATGAACAATTCTTGGATGATAAAAATTACAAAACCTCCTTTCTATATATAGGAGTCCATGGGGCCCAATGTAATCCTAGTGAGGCCACAATGTAATCCTAGCCGACCTAACAATAATAATTTAAGGGCACAATAATAATAATATGGGGGTTACAGGGGTACAATAATAACAATAAGGGGGTTACAATAACAATAATAAGGGACTACTATTAATATAGGGACTTAACACAAAGCTGAGATAGTAAATAAATGTTTGGAAGGATATCTTCGTTGTTTTGTATCTGATAAACAAACACAATGGGTCAAGTGGTTACCTCTCGCTGAATGGTGGTATAACACTTCCTTCCATACTGCGGCAAAAATGACCCCATTTATGGCACTTTATGGATATCATCCACCATCCATCACATCATCTTTAAGGGAAAATTCGAAGGTTCAAGCAGTGGAAGATCACATCGAGCATCATCAAGAAGTTCTCCAACTCTTAAAGGATAACCTGAATTTGGCACAAAATCGAATGAAACAACAGGCAGATCAACATCGTAGCGAGAGAAGTTTTGATGTAGGAGATTGGGTATTTTTACGGCTGCAACCATACAAACAAATTTCCCTCAAGCAAGCAAAGAAGGATAATAAATTATCGCCAAAGTACTATGGTCCTTACAAGGTGTTGCAAAAGATTGGTACTATGGCATACAAATTGGAGCTTCCTGCTTCTTCGCGAGTACATCCAATTTTCCATGTTTCATGCTTGAAGAAGGTTATCGGTGAAAATCTTCCAGTTCAAACAATATTACCAGAACTTGACGAGGAAGGAAAAATCATATTGGAACCTGAAGAAGTCATGGAAACAATAACTCGACAACTATGGAATCGATCAATTTCAGAGTATCTCATCAAGTGGAAGAAATTACCCACTAAAGATTCTACATGGGAGGATGAGAATTTTATACAGAAGCACCCAGAGCTACTCAAGTGTTGAGGGCAACACTTTTTTGAAGGAGAGGGGCATGTTAGGTCCCTATATTACTAGTATTGTCCCTTATTGTTATTATTGTACCCTTGTAACCCCCATTTTATTATTATTATGCCCTTAAATTATTATTGTTAGGTCGGCTAGGATTACATTGTGGCCCACTAGGATTATATTATGGCCCCATGGACTCCTATACATAGAAAGGAGGTTTTGTAAATTGGATCATCCAAGAATAGTTCATTTATGTAATGTATTGGAGGTTTCCCCCTCAAAGTGGCTTATTTATAAGGCGTTTATATCTCTTTTCTTCTATTTTTTGAGTTGGTTACACAACACATGGCCTCTTGATGAATCAACACTAAGTTCTGATCATTTCTCCTCTTCCAAAATTTAAATTGGATAAAAAATCATTCCAAAAACCCATATAGAACTATATGAAAATTAAATATTTGAAAAAAAAACCCTTTTAGTGTGCCTTCTACAAAATGGCATTTTCCCAATAGTCCTTCTAAAAAATTTACTCTTGTGTTCTCTTAATTTTTCGATAAAATGCAAATTGTGGGAAAAAAATAAAACTTCAAACCTCATGAACGTGTGGATTCGAACATGTGACCTATATTATGCTATGTGGGTCCACTACCACTTGTACTATGTGTTATTACTTGTCATTCCATCCATCAAAAACTTGTTTTGACATAATTGATTTGACTTTGAAAGGGGAGTGCACAGGACCCTATCCACCTTACTCCATTACTAGATGGCAGTTGATTGAGCTCAACCTTCGTTATTTATGTTTCCAAACCATGAAAGAACAAACATCGGCCTTCACTAAATAGAAACCTCCACTATATACATTTCGAAACCATGAAAGAAAAAACAATTACATCTGCTAAAATAAAAAACTTTGCTATATATGTTTCCAAACCATGAGAGAAAAAATAGTGACCTCTGCTACATATGTTTCCAAAAAATTAAAGAAAAAACGATAACTTCTACTAAGTATGCTTCCAAAACATGAACGAACAAACAATGACCTCCTTTAAAATATAAACCCCTATTATATACATTTCCATACCATGAAATAACAAACATCAACCTCCGCTAAAACAAAAACCTTTGTTATAAACATTGCCAAGCTATGAAAGACAAAACAACGACCTCTCTTATGTATGTTTCAAACCATGAAAGAAAAAACGACGACCTCCACTATGTATGTTTCCAAACCATGAAAGAAAAAGTAGCAACCCTTGTTAAAACAACAACCTCTACTATATATGTTTCCAAACCATGAAAGAAAAAATAGTGACCTTTGTAGGGATTAAAACAAATGCATTCCCTATCAAAGACCTTGAGTCAATGAATCCAACCACAAAACTTGTATTGCTCATCGTTTCCAAAAAAATTCATTTTGCTTCTTTGGTTCTCACAGTTTTTTAGTGTATATAGTTATGTGTGTTCTGTCGAGGCTCATAAGAGCCAACATCAGGGCCATCATTCATGCCAACAATCACATAAATTAAACCCATATGACCTTATCATGCCAACCATATGACCATTGTCCAAGCCTTTGTTGTGACCAAAAATGAACATCAATATTGTGTTTCGACTTATGCAGAACAACCTTAGGTGGGTGATATATTGTCTCCAAAGGCTTCTCTAGCATGCGAGATGTAGTGGGTATAATAGGGATGATTGATTCCTTAGAAGAAAATTTTAACTCAAGAATGTTGTAATAATTATCTATTGTAGACAAGTTATCTTGTTCATTATAGGCATGTATAGGTTCATATCCTGGAGGAAGATTATGTTTCCCCCCATTCCCCCGGTGTAGGTGGAAGTGGAGGATTTTGTGCAACCATTTTATATTTTTTTTAGTTAGGGAATGGATGAGTCAATACTATAGACATTTGGGAGGTTTCCAATCATGAAAGAAGATGATGAACCTCATCTATAGATTGGAAGATATGACTAAATCATATCCCTAGAAAATCTTACAAGGAAATTTAAAATTATGGAATTTCTCATTTCTTCCTGCACCCTAATTAGGTTTATTTTGAGTATTTTTCTGAGTAGGCTTATATTATCAATTTCTAAGAACATCCACCTCAAAATATTTCTCCCTATGATTTCTCCTCTTCGCTCGAGTATCGCATGATGGGGGGCTTATCCTTCCTTTCTTCCTCTCGATCATTGTTGATGTGGCCCTTCTTCCCACTCGGACATGGAAAAAAGGTTATGGTGAATAGGGGTATGTTTGAAGGACATCCAGTGATATTGACCACGGGAAGGAATAAAATCCCAGTGGTTTCAAACCTCCTCCTGCCCTCCCTCCATAAATCTTAGTGCAAATCCACCCACTCACAAAAAAAAATCCGCCTATCATAACAATTAAAACTCTACACTATCATACAACTTCTTGTTTTTTTTCCATTTTCATTAATTAATTAATTAATTAATTTCCCTATCTCTTAATTTCAAACCTAATTTTATTATTCACCTTTCTCCTATTTTTCTATTTGGAACAACAATCTCTTTTCACATATTTTGCAAATAAAATGGAGAGAATTTGGAATGTGAGCCTGTTAAATGTGTTTGTTTCCTAATTATGCTATAATGGATGAGGTGAGTTTTTTTTTTCTTTCAAAAAAAAAAAAAAAAAAACATATATATATATATATATATATATATATATATATATATATATATATATATATATATATATATAGTCTCTATAGTATTAGTTTTATTTTGGTAGATTAAAAAAAAATATGTTCTTCTCCTCACTCGTATTAAATTCTCGCTTATAATACATTAGTTCATGAATTTATTGTTGATTACATTTTTTGTGAACCAGCTATTGATTTAGATTAGAAAGTTACCAATGATATCATTCTCACATTCAGATTAGAAAGTGATACAACTAGTTTGTTAGGTCCCTATATTATTAGTATAGTCCCTTATTGTTGTTAGTGTAACCACCTTATTGTTATTATTGTACCCCTGTACGCCCCATATTGTTAATATTGTGCCCTTAAATTATTATTGTTAGGTTGGCTAGGATTACATTGTGACCCCATGGACTCCTATATATAGAAATGACGTTTTGTAATTTGTATCATCCAAGAATTGTTCAATCATGTAATGTATTGGAGGTTTCCCCCTCGAAGTGGTTGATTTCCAAGCCGTTGATCTCTCTTTTATTCTATTTTTGGAGTTGGTTTCACAACATTTGGTATCAAAGCTTTGGATTCTATGGTTTCACTGCTCCAAATAGGTGATCGTTGCATATTCTCTATAACTATTTTTCTACGAAGTTTCAGAAGCTGAAATGTTTAGAGTGAAAAGCCAAAATCCTGAGGAACATCATCACAAAATTTCAGAGCTTGGTTCGCAACATTTTCGAAGATATGATATGTGGAAGTTGGGGATTTTTGCAGGCTCCTGAATTTCACTTGAACAGTTCATCACGGAATTTTTTGCTATAACATTTTTTCTACAAATATTCAGAAGCTGAAATTTTTAGAGCACAAAGAATAAATCCTGAGAATTATCGTCGCAAAACTTAAAATATTGGTTCACCATATTTTCGGAGATATGATCTGTGTAAGTTAGGTCTTTGTCAAGCTCCTGAATTTCATCATAAAGAGGTGATCATGGGAAAATCTTCATAGCTCTCTCTCTGAGCATCCGATTGGAATTTTTTAAGAAGTGACTGCAAGTACACAGAATGAAGTTTCCTTTCTATACATTTCAGAGCCAAAGGAGTAAACAGTGACACGTGGCAAGTCGTACAATTTTTCTCTACTGAACCAATCCATAATTATGTCATTGTGGGAGATTGGACATAACTTTGCCTTGAAGAATCCAAATCATGTCAGACCTATGGCATTTGAAAGAAGTTTCAGAGGAATACTATAGGGCTGAATTTTAGATATTTAGGATCTGCAATTATAGAGATAAGTCAATTTCAATATCGAGCTCCTCAAAAGCAAGTAAAAGGTGTGTATTTTTTTTTCCGAATTGCATAAGTCTTGTTTGAAGAATCGAGTTGAATTGATTCCAAGGGCATATTGTATAATAGATATCAGTATTGGATTCTAAAATGGCCCCTAAAAAGCATTCAACACCCATTAAGCCTTCAGACGGGTCTACTATGACTCATGAAGACGAAGAATGGCAACATGACAAATCAAAATTACAAGAGCAAGTGCAACAAATTTTGCTCTCGCAAAGAGCAACAAAAAATGACATGCAAGTTTTGAGGAAAGGCGTGGAAACTAAGATGGGTGGTTTGAAGAAAGGCGTGGAATCTAATATGTATGGTTTGAAGAATGGCATGGAAGCTAAGATGGATGGCATGGAAGCTGGCATGGAATCTAGGATGGATGACATGGAAGCTAAGATAGAAAACATGAAGAATGATCTAAAAGCAGACATGGAAGGTTTGAAAAAGTTGATACAAGAAATGTTTCCTAATGGTGAAAATATAGTAGAGGAAACTCATGATGAGAACAAAATAAATGTTTATCATGATTTCGTAAACTCTAATGTTGGAGGGAAGAACCACCATATTCCAAAAATGGATATGAGGAAGTTTGATGGAAAGGATCCTGTAACATGGATACTACAGATGGAGCAATATTTTGATCTCAATAATGTGCAAAACACACAAAAGGTATGCATTGCAACTTTACATTTAGAAAAAATTACATTTGTATGGTATCAATGGCTTTTCTCTCATAAAACAATTGTCACTTGGTCAATTTTTACAGAGGAAATGATGGCACATTATGAGGATACAAAGAGCAACACTTTATTTAGCCAAATGATAAATCTCAAACAAAAGTGTTTAGGGGGGGAGCACATGGAGGACTTCCAAAAATTGAATATAAGGGTAATTGATATTCCAGAGGAACATAGGATTGATCTCTTCATAGGTACTTTAAAGGATAACATCCAACATGAAGTTCGTGTTTTGGAACCTGATTCATTGGAGAAGGCATTCAGGTTGGCAAGAAAAATTGAATGTAAAATTATGACGACAAGGAAGCCTACCACTCACTTCTATAAAGAAGGAAGTGTTGCTACGCCTAGATTTCCACAAGCTACAAGGTTGACACCACAACAATTGGAAGAAAAAAGGGCAAAAGGGCTTTCCTATAGTTGTGATAGAAAATACACTAAAGGTCATAAGTGTGCTGAGAAGAAATGATTTTACATAGATTGTGAAGAGGAGGAAGAAAATGAACAAGAAGAGGATATACACCAGGGACCAGCCCTAGAAGAGGAAGAAATGAGTCCGACCATATTGTGTAATGCATTGGTAGGAATTACCACTCCTCAAACTCTCAAGATTGAAGGACATATCAAGAAGAAAATGGTAATAGTGTTGATTGATTCAGGTGGCACCCACAATTTTATTTATTGTAAGGTAGCCAAGGAATTGAATTGTTTCCTATACCCAGCACCATAATGTCAAGTGATGGTTGCAAATGGAGGAACTATAAATTTATCTAGAAAATTCCATAATATCAAGCTAACCATGGGTGAATATGTATTGAATAGTCCAATTCTTTCCATTCCTATGGGAGGTGCTGATGTTGTACTAGGAGTACAATGGTTACAATCTTTAGGGAAAGTAGCTTTTAATTTTCAAGAACTTTTCTTGAATTTTTAGAAGAAGGAAATTAGAGATTACTCACTATTTAAGGAAGCCGGGAAAGATAATAAGCTCTAATGTCATCAAAAAGCTTCTAAAGAAAGAACAACGAGGCATAATTGCACAATTATGCTCACTAGAAGTTTCAACATCAAAATCATCTATTTCTGCAGATCTCCAAAAAGTCTTGGATAATCATTCCAAGGTTTTTGAAACTCCCAAAGGACTCCCACCTATTCGTGATCATGATCATGCTATTAATTTGATTCCAGGAATTATTCCCCCAAACATAAAGCCTTATAGATATCCTTATGTCCAAAAGAGCGAAATTGAACATAGGATTGCAGAAATGTTAGAGGCGGGTATAATTCAACCTAGTCAAAGTTCTTTCTCTTCTCCTGTAGTATTTGTACACAAGAAGGATGGATCATGGTGCATGTGTCCTGATTATAGGGATCTAAATAAGCTCACCATTAAAGATAAATTTCCCATTCCTGTGATTGATGAATTATTGGATGAATTACATAGAGAAATTTATTTTACCAAGTTATATCTTCGTTCAGGATATCATCAAATTAGAATGAAGACTGAAGATATTCTGAAAACAACATTTCAAACTCATGGGGGTCATTATGAATTTTTGGTCATGCCTTTCGGCCCTTACAAATGCACCTTCTACATTTCAAGGGTTGATGAATTCCATTTTCAAACCCTTCCTTAGAAAAATTTTGCTAGTATTTTTTGATGATATACTTATATCTGGTCTTGGAAGGATCACGTTCAACATGTTGATAGGGTGCTCAAATTATTGCGGAGAAACAATTATATGCAAAAACATCCAAATGTTTCTTTGGAGTATAAATTCGAATATATGGGTCATATTTTATCTCATGAGGGTCTTAAGGTAGACCCTAACAAAATTAAATCAATTAAGGAATGGAAAATCCCTACAACCATAAAGCATCTTTGAGGATTTCTGGGGTTAACAGAGTATTATCGCAAGTTTGTTAAGAATTATGGGAGAATATCGACACCTCTAACATCATTACTGAAGAAAGATGCATTTTGTTGGACTCCAAAAGCAACTAAGGCCTTTGAACATCTTAAAGAGGCGATGTGTCAAGCACCGGTCTGTCTTAGCTACGCCACACTTGACAAAACCCTTTGTGGAATGTGATGCCTCGAGAAATGGAATTGGTGTTGTTTTAATGCAAGGAAGACCCATGCTTTTGAAAGTCGTTCAATCAAAGGAAAATGTTTACAAAAGGCTATTTATGAGAATGAAATGTTGGCAATACTACATGCACTAAAGAAATGGAGACCTTACCTAATAGGAAGACACTTCAAGGTAAAAACTAATCATGATAAGCTTAAATAGTTTTTGGAACAAATACTATTTTCATAAGAGAAACAAAAATGGGTTACAAAGATGTTGGGTTATGACTTTGAAATCATCTACAAAAAAGGGAAGCTAAATGTTGTTGCAGATGCACTCTTAAGAATGAAGAGGTGGAAGCATTTCTTTGTGTCGTTTTACATTATCCAACCAAATTGGATAAGCGAAGAAGAGATGAATGGAAGAAGGACGAAGTAGTATGGGCACTCATTCAAAATTTGCAGCAAGATCCTAGTACATGTGATACATTTAGTTGGAAAATTGATTCTTTATGGTACAAAGATTGCTTATATCTTTGTAAGAATTCCCAACTAAAACAAAATATTCTTTTGGAATTGCACACTTCTCCTTTAGGAGGACACTCGGGATTTTTAAAAACTTACCACAGGGTGAAGAAATGTTTTTTTTGGGATGGCCTTAAATATGATATTCAAAATTTTGTGGCAGAATGTTTGGTTTGCCAGCAAAATAAATTTGAGACAATTAAGAACCCAAGTCTTCTACAACCTTTATCCATTCCAAGTCAACGTTGGGAGGAGATTTCAATGGATTTTATCATAGGTTTACATAATTAGAAGGAAAGAGTATCATCATGGTGGTATTTGATAGACTTACCAAGAGTATGCATACTTTTGTGCATTATCTCATCCATTTAAAGCAAGTACGGTTGCTACTACATTTATCAACACAATTCAAAAGCTACATGGAAACCCAGGGTTATTGTGAAGCGAGAGATCCCATTTTTAATGCAAATTTTTGGACGAAATTATTCTCTTATTTCGGTACTCAACTAGCTCATAGCTAATCTTATCTTCCTCAATCCGATGGTCAAACCTAGATAGTGAACAAATTTTTGGAAGGATATCTTCGTTGTTTTGTATTTGATAAACAAACACAATAGGTCAAGTGGTTACCTCTCGCTGAATGGTGGTATAACAGTTCCATCTATACTGCAACAAAAATGACCCCATTTATGGCACTTTATGGATTTCATCCACCATCCAATACATCATTTATAAGAAAAAATGCTAAGGTTCAAGCAGTGGAAGATCACATCAAACATCAATAAGAAGTTCTCAAACTCTTAATGGATAACCTAAATTTGGCATAAAATCAAATGAAACAATAGACAGATCAACATCAACGGCGAAATAATTTTGATGTAGAAGGCTAGGTATTTTACGGCTACAACCTACAAAAAAATGTCCCTCAAGCAAGCTAAGAAGGATAATAAATTATCGCCAAAGTACTATTGTCCTTACAAGGTGTTGCAAAATATTGGTGCTATGGCATACAAATTAGAGCTTCCTGCTTCTTCGTGAGTGCATCTAGTTTTCCATGTTTCATGCTTAAAAAAGGTTATAGGTGAAAATATTCTAGTTCAAACAATATTGCCAAAACTTGATGAGGAAGGAAAAATCATATTGGAACCTGAAGCGGTCACGGAAACAAGAACTCGACACCTATGGAATTGATCAATTTCAGAGTATCTCATCGAGTGGAAGAACTTACCCACTGAAGATTCTACATGGGAGGATGAGAATTTTATACATAAGCACCCAGAGCTACTCAAGCATTGAGGACAACACTTTTTTGAAGGAGAGGGGCATGTTAGGTCCGTATATTACTAGTATAGTCCCTTATTGTTGTTAGTGTAACCCCCTTATTATTATTATTGTACCCCTGTAACCCCCATATTGTTATTATTGTGCCCTTAAATTATTATTTTTAGGTCAGCTAGGATTACATTGTGGCCCCATGGACTCCTTGTTGGAACAGGGTCTCCTACGAGCTGCAAAACTGGTCCAATTTTGAATACTTTTGATTATATTTAGTCTATCGCAGGGGTTTTGGGGTGGGTCAAAGCCCCAAAAGAATTGTAATGGGAAAAAGGGTAAATCGGGGGTCTGCAAACCATAGTTTGCATACCATAGGAAATTTTAGGCTAGATTATTATAAATAGAGGAACATTTTGTATTGTAAGGTAGGAAATGAAGAGCTATTGATGCAAAATGTGGTTTAAGATATCTGTTTGGGTTTTGGGGGAAGAACTCCTGTTGACTGTGTGCGTGGAGATCCAGAGTTCAACTATGTGCGGACCCTACTGCTGTGTGTGTAGGTTGGGATGGGTATTGTATGAAGGAATTCATGAATTGATGAATAAGAAAGGTTGCTTGAGAACTGAATAGGCGATCTGGGTATCACAGGGCCGAACGCAGTTCTGCTTGCGTTACCTATCCTTTCTCAGGGTGCGAAAACCTGGTTCCAGCACCCACCCATACTACTTCGGGTGAGACTTTGACCTGCACAAGCAGGTGACTACCGAAAGGGCCAATAGTATAAGGGATTTTTGGCAAACCTTCAACTTTGAACCTAGATCAGGACCCATCACGCCAAAAAATGGTTCCGTTTCCGAGACCCCGAAGCATTTTGAGAAAGGGATCGAGTAATGAAACGAGAGTCTTGGAAGCTTGAAAGGAAGGAAATTGAGGAGTGGTTCGAAAATCAGATCCAGGAATTTTCGGTAAAATAAAATCGCAGTGAGAAGTTAATGGCGGAAAGGTGGAAAATAGGTACATTCTTACAGAAAGCTACGAAACATTCTTTGTAACATTTTAAATTGAGCTTTAGGAGTGGCTAGCTAGGCTCGTAGAATTCCAAAAGTGTTGTAAGGACGAGTGAGTCACTCAGTGGACCCTAGAGCTAATCCAGTAGCTGGAGAGGACTGATAATAATATCACACGCACAGTCGATCACTAGGTGGACAGTGTGCTAGGAGGATTTGTGACAGAATTTTCCATTGATCAGTTTGTCTCCTACTCTGAGGCCGAACGAAGATTCTTTAAAGGGTTCCGAGGAAAATTTCTGAAGACATTACCGTTGCTGATTAAGATATTACTGTGTGAAAAGAGCATTTTGTGTAGTCATATCGACTAAATGACCTCGGATCCATACAATAGAGCGATGCGCAGTGGTAAATACTATCAGGCCAACCTTGATGGGGGGACATCCGCCTATAACCTTTTTCGAGAACCGGCTGCGCAAGAACCCCTGGCTACACCACTGCCCAAGCCACACAAAGGTAAGAACTCATTCATACCACCACCTCCGCTAGACAGTGATATGGCTGCGCACCTAAGACTACCTACCTTCAAGGGGGTAGGGGATGATGATGTGGACCAATTTGGGTTTGTTGCAGACTCCTTCTAGACTGCGCAAAATGTGACAAACAATATGGTGAAGAGGACACAGCTGTCCCTGGCATTCGAGGATAGAGAATTGGACTGGTATATCCGAGACATTTCCCAGAATGGGAGCGCATATATTCAAGATATCAAAGACGCTCTGAAGCAACAGTTTCGGAAGCCAAAATATTACTCTCAGTTGGTAGCAGAAGTAAAGGACTTCAAGCAAGGTGTGTCTGAATCTGTGTGGGAGGTTGATCCTCGATTGAAGAAAGCAATCAAGGGAGGGAGGTTTGAGTATGATGATAGCAAACATATAGAATAGTTCATCGCTATGCTGTTACCCCACCTGCATACGCCAATGAGTCACCAAACCTTTGAATCACAGGAAAAAGTGGTGGAAGTCGCTATGAAACTAGAATCTGCACCCAGAGAAGATATGTCGGTAGGAGTACAAAAAATTTAGGAACAACTTGGAGCTATGCACATGGAAATTCAGAACCTGCGAAAGGAGTGAGGAAAATAATTCTGCATAGATCTGTGGTGCATACGACGTCGGGTATCTGGCCATAAGAAGGATCAGTGCCCTCTATTGGAAAATTACATGCAGGTGGGAGGACCTAGTCTGGTACGCTCGGGAGCAAGTGGGGAACCCATCTTGTCACGACCAGGCTCGAGCATTCCTATGATGTGGTGCAACGACTACCATGTAGCGAGGCGGCATGATACGAACCATTTCCCTCAGCTAGGTGCGTATGTCCTAGAACTAAAGCAATAGTGGTGCAGGTTCTGCCAGTCGGTGGGACACGATGAGCAGAACTGTCACACTTATGACTTGATGATAGATTGTGGGAACTTTTATAGGGTACAATCAGACCCTGCATCACCAAGAACTTCCACGAGCTTCAGAGGCTCTCCAACAAGAGGAAAAGGAGGTCGAGGGGGAAGCGTAGGATGGGGACGTGGGTAGCTAATATGTTATCACTGCGGGGAGGTAGGACACTTCGCCAGGGACTTCCAAAATCCCACCAGGCCATCATGCAAATATTGTAGACAGCTGGACCATATGTTTCAAGATTTCCCAATCTTAATATCCAAGATGCATGAAAAACAGCCCACCCCTACGCCGAATGTGCAAAGAGTTAAAGCCGAGCTAAGAAACATAGACCTGAGTGTGAAATTCATAACACGCAGCGGGATGGTCACCCAGGGAGCAAAGGAAATGCCTGCCAAGGATCCTACGAGCTCTTAGGAAGGATTTAACATTAGCAAGGGACAAGAAACAAGAGCAGCTACTGCACAGATGTCGACACACCTCAAGATAGGGGAGGGGGTTGAGCCCTTCCTACAAGCATGTCTGAAGCTGTTATGTAACCCACGGGCTGTAGAGAACCTTCAAACATTAATACATAGCTACATAGCTCAGCGCGATCTAATTCCCAAGATCAAGGATGTACACAAGCTATACAGATATAAAAATGCACCGGAAGAGAAATGCGGCTAACTGTGTAGATTGGTGACTATGAGATGGATCAAGTTATTTTAGACCTTTGATAAGATGTGAATGTATTACCAAAGAAAACATGGCAATGAATGGGAGAGCCTAAATTGGAATGGTCTACCATCCAGTTGCGCATGGAAAATCAACAGAAGATCATCCCTCTGGGAAGGTTGCCAAAAGTCATGGTAGATATTGTCGTGGTAGAAGTCCTAGCTAACTTTGAAGTAATATAAATTGTGGAAGATGAAAATCCTTACCTGGCACTCCTAGGACTATACTGGGCTATAGATATGGGGGGTTCATCAATCTCAAAAAGCATAGCATTTTGTTTGAAAATAATCGTACACATGTAATAGTACCACTGGATCCCACAGAAGGTGTGCGGTATCCAAGCCCACATGCGACGAGGAAGAAATAGATCACATTTAAAAATTAACTACGTAGGATGAAGATTGCATTAACCCCACGATGGAAGGAGTACTCTGCTGGGAAAAGGACAATGAATGCTTTTCCGACTCTGATGGGGAACTGGAGAATGGGCAAGGACAGTTGCATGAGGATTCGCCGCTACGATGTCTTCGGGTCACAAGGAACTTCCGCTGCATCTCCATCGAGGTAAGAGACCTGCCCTACCTTGAGGATGCAAGTAACATTAAGGATTTTTTACGTGCATTCGAAGCCAAAGTTCCCAAGGAATGCAGGCTAGGGTAACTTCCACTAGCCCTGCGTGGAGCGTCTACGCATTGGTGGGATATGCATGGGCTGATATTCCTCACTTGGGAGGAGTGCCGGGATGAGATGATCTTGTGATTTGGAGCCCCAGTTAGAAGATGGATCCAGAGGTTCCTTGGGTCAGAAGACCCATGTAGATATTTGCTGGCATGGCAGACATAAAGGTGCGACAGGAACCCAAACAAACTAATTCACCTAGTTATCCATGACTTAGGCTTACGTCCGATGGCAAGGTATTTAGATGCAGAGCTGCACCAGTGCACGCACAATTGGGGGAATTGGTGGGTTGATTTTCTGCGAACATTTAAGGTGCTAGATGGCATGAGGATGCTTGATGTAGCTCTGTTGTACATGGACGCCATGACCAAGGGAGAAGCACGCCTATCAAGAGGTACTGTGGCCAAGTTGTTGTAGTGCTACCTGGACCGCATCACAAAACACCTGGCACCGGCTTTAATTCGGGATATGCGAGCCGCACGCAGGCGTCATCCAAAATCTATAAATCCATGGGAAATCCTGCAGGTACAAATAACGATTGTATGACCATTGAAATTTGGTGATAAGGGACCCTTACTGTTACAAAAAATGGGTGGCTGGCCATCAATACGAAAATTTATGGAGAGTTTGTTTCGGACGATGGATGGTAAGTTTCAAGTGAGGTGTGCTCTACCGTTGGTTAGCCCCAGATAGTATAACGTCAACCAGATAAATTCACTCAGGTCTCCATATTGTCTCTATACCCTACTTCTGTTATTCTCCTACTTGCTTATTAGGATCTTTAACGTTTTCTGGGAAGCTTGTCCTTTTGTTGATATGGCAGTCCCTAACCTGTCGAATGCCTCGGCACCTACCAGTTCAGCGCCTGCAAAAATCATGTTGGGAAGGCCTGGGGATGCCGATATTGATAAGAGGATTGACCTTTGGCTCCCGGCAGGGAGAATTGACTTTGCACCCTGTACAGAGGGGCACCATAGCTGCGCAACGGGAGTTTCTGACCTTTACAACCCTGAAACGATCGCAGGCCCCAGATGGATGGCCTCGGACGATACCCCGAGGAAAGGTACACAATTTCCATAGTTCTCCACTGACACTGATGTAGTCAAGTCACAGCTAGTCTTGCACATGGGAGGGACGAAGCGATACAGGGATACGCTGTGACTTCTCTGCAATTCTGGACAACCGATTGATGACAGACATATTTGTTCACTACCTCGCACTAGCATGGTTGGCGACCACACTCTGAAATATATGGACCTACAAATAGACTTCGCACAGCTACCCCGTGAGGCGCTACAAGATTTATACACTGCAATGTTGCACGAGATTCGTCAATGTGACCAGACTGCACGGCAACATTGTGAAGTACCCCAGAAGTGTGGGCACAATGGGTTGCATTGATCATGGAAGCAATGAATATTATTAATGAGCAGCTTACTCTGGGCACTCAGTTGGTCGAGGCAACTATGCATCTCTGGACAACAGTTTGGTTCCACCCCATGATTCAGCATATCCAAGAAGACTTACGACAGACAGAGGCTACTTTCGATCAGGTCGACGCTACTTTGCATTCCCTCGGCCTTACGCAGTGTCTAGCCCTCTTAAAATCCTGCAACGCCTTCATAAACAGACTTGTGGATCTTCTTCATGCCAAGCATGTCATCAGGAAGCGCTTGAAACCATGGGGAAATAACACCTTCGAGATATCTCAGGGTGCTCATAACGCCATCGCGTGCCTTCACCGGATATTGGAACAGGTTACCACGGCTCCGGAAGATCCTGTATCCCTAAAGCTTTTCAATATTGCATAGCGAGCTGCTGCCCAAAGTCAGAAGTTCTCCCTCCACTCATCATCACTTTCAATTCTTTGCGTGCACAAATAGCGACCGCACCACCACAGTGACTCAGGACGAGTCACAAGATTGTGTTGGGGGACTGTTGGAACAGGGTTGCCTACGAGCTGCGAAACTAGTCCATTTTTTAATACTTTTGATTATATTTAGTCTAGCGCAGGGGATTTAGGGTGGGTCAAAGCCCTGAAAGCATTGTAATGGGAAAAAGGGTAAACCAGGGGTCCGCAAACCGCAGGAAAGTTTAGGCTAGATTATTATAAATAGAGGAACATTTTGTATTGTAAGGTAGGCAATGAAGAGCTATTGATGCGAACTATGGTTTGAGATATCTGTTTGGGTTTTGGGGAAAGGACTCCTACTGGCTGTGTGTGTGGAGATCCAGATTCCAACTATGTGCAGACCCTGTTTTTGTGTGTGCAAGCTGGGATGGGTATTGTATGAACGAATTGATGAATTGATGAATAAGAAAGGTTGCTTGAGAATTGAATCTGTGTATGCTATTTATGCGAATCATTGGTAATTACTGCATTATGCGCATTCTATATTCAAGCTGCGAAATATCTGTGTAAGTGTGTTTTCTGTATCTGGATCTGTTTTGTTCTGTTTTATGCGATATTTTGCTATTATCATAGGAAGATATAATTATAGATCTATCGCACGTGGATGCAAAAAGATACCCATTGACCCTACGCCGAAAGAGGTGATCTGAGTATCACAAGGCCGAATGCAGTTCTGCTTGTGTTACCTATCCTTTCTCAAGGTGCGGAAACCTAGTTCCAGCACCCACCCATACTACTTCGAGTGAGACTTTGACCCACGCAAGCAGGTCACTGCCAAAAGGGCTAGTAGTATAGGGTATTTTTGGCAAACCTTGAACTTCGAACCTAGGTCAGGACCCCTCGCACCAACACTCTTATATATAGAAAGGAGGTTTTTTAATTTTTATCATCCAAGAATTGTTCATTCATGTAATGTATTGGAGGTTTCCCCCTTGAAGTGGCTGATTTCTAAGGCATTGATCTCTCTTTTCTTCTATTTTTGGAGCTAGTTTCACAACATAGTTACATGTAGATTATGAAGATCTATAACAAAGATTAATAATGGAGTGTGATACAAATAGTTACATGTTGATTATGAAGATTGATGATGAAGATTAATAATGGAGGGTGATACAAATAGTTACATAATTGATAATGATTATGACAAGAGGCACTCATCTCTCTCTAAACTAAATGGAACCTAACTTAAACCTTTGTAGGGTTTAGATTATACAATGCTTATTGATTGTGAAGCAAAGAAAGGAATTCATTGAGTTAAAGGGATAAGCAGAGCCACGACACCTATAAATATCACTTGGATTCATGTTATGTGTTTTCTATGACCAAGCTCAAAGGCTTCCTCTAATTTTCTATGTGTTTTTCACAGTAATTCAACCTTGTAGACCTACTTCAAAGGTGCATTATCCTACATAACTTAAAAAATATCCAATGATAGCAATGGGAAGTGTATCATTGATGATGATCATGTTCACATGTTTTCTAATGATGACGATACAGTTGTGTATCCTATTAGGCTAGTTGATATGTGTCTTATGTTGATGGCAACATGCATGTGTATTATGTTGATGGTAGTGACCTTAATTCTTTTATTGAAGTTACATTGAGCTATATGTTTATGGTGGTGATATCTTCCTATGGGTTGGGATATTTTTCTCATCATGGTTCATAGTGGCTTTACTTTCATTGAAATGTTGCTTCTTGTACACAATTAAAATCGCTAACATAAATGACTGATTCATATTATTGTATTACTTGTTAGGTAGTCATATTTTTGTTCCTAAACTAAATTAGACATTCACGTTAGTCATTTTTAGTTGTATGACTTATTAGTTAATTGTATATATTAACTCAAGACTAAATTAGTTGTTTATGTTAGTCATTTTTAGTTGGGTCACTTAAGATTGCTCATTTTTTGTAGTATTTTACTTGGAAAAATTGTGGTGACTAACGTTTTTAGTCACCTTGCCACTAATTTCTCATTTTATACTAGTGTTAGGATTTCTTTTTTCTTTGTTCCTATTCTTTTTCCCACCAGGGTTTTAAGGATTCTTTGATGTTTTGAATTTCACTATGAGAACCTTAGTAGTCTGCTCAAAATATTGTGTTATTTCATAACCAGTTGCATTTTTTAGGTATTGGTATATAACCACCATTTCCCTAGTTGAGTAGCTAACTAGTTCATAACATCAAAGGAAATGGAACCGATGACACCATCAAAGTGTGATCTCGACTTGGGTCATTTTGGACCATTTGAAGGTCAAGGAGTTTTAGGAATGACAACATACAATGTGTCCAACTAAGAATAAATCAAATCAATATGTTGAGTATATAGAATGGCCTTCATCTTAGTAGCCATACTAGCCATAGTGACATCCTCGGCTATAGGTGGAAGAAAGGATTTGGTAAACCAATATTTAAGTAACTCATCAGGGAGTTTGGTTCTAACTAGATTTTTTTGTCTCCTTGTTTAGCATAGCCCAACTTGGTCCATTTTTTCTTAAAACACTCTACAACTCAAGAAGTGGATTGTTGGGAAAAATACTGAGAGGGGGGGTGAATCAGTATTTAGGGAATACTCAAAACTTTTTACCTTTCCTTACTTCAAAACCCATACGCTACTTTGCTGAAGCCAACTAGCGTATACACGCGAATATACTTCATTAAACTCGCGTATACACAGAGATATTATTATGCAATTAAATCTTTACTTAGATCTATGCAACATTCATTCTTCTGATGTTTAGTTAACAGTAAACATGTGCAGTAACAACAGGATAAATCATCACACATAAGCATCACACATGAACACCAGGATTTTAGGTGGAAACCCAAGTCGGGAGAAAACCACCACTGCCGTTGCTCAGCCTTCAATATTTTATTATAGAGAAAGCATCTTACAACATATGTGCTGGCGCAGACTTGACCAGCACGCAGGCACCCACTGGCTTGCCATCAAATTTCTCTCCGGAAGGGAGCACCGACCCCCGCTCTGCCACTACTCCCTCTCCTGGAAGGGAGCTACGACCCCCTGCTCTCGTTTACCAGCCTCACCTGGAAGGGAGCTACCACCCCCCGACTGAAGGCTACAACCCTCAGCACCTCTATGGACCACGTTTCATCAATTTTCACACTGGATCCAAAGCTTCCTTTAGGACACTACTTGCAGGCCACGTTTCGTCATATTTTCAGACTGGACCCACTCCATACATTTAAGCTCAATCATACATCAAACTAATACATACAACTCACTTACAGATATCAGTAAACCATCAGAACAGATCAGAAATTTCTTACCGCAGACTTCAGCAAACCCTAGTTTTGCATACACTCTTTCCTTTCACTGATCTTGCGTATATACGCGCCTTCTACCATAGAAACCCGCGTATACTTCTGTACATATTACAGAACTAATTTCTCTTCCCATACGCGCTTTCTCTTCAGCAAACCCGCGTATATACACGCTTCCTCTGTGGAAAACTAGCGTATGGTTCTTCAGACATTTAGGTCATTGCCATTCTTCAGAACAGATACATCACACAGATTTTACCCTTTACATCAGACAGATGTTCGCCTCATCTCAGATCTAATCATTCCATAAACAGATGTAGCAAATACAAATACATTTCAGATCTAGATTCCCTTCTTCATCATTTTCTTCATAGGTGCTTCATGCATTCAGATCTATCATTCAACTGTAACCCTTTCCATTCAGATATACTTCAGAGAGAAGCATTCATTCAAGACCAGACATCTTGCACCCACAATTCATGATTTGCACAATGAATTTCTTCTCCTTATATAGGTTTACCCTTTTTCAATACCATGAGCCAAAACCACATTACTTCCGATGGTATTCTTGGATGGGGTCATTTAGACGAATCATTACCCAATACAATGGGTCAATACCATGGTGGTTACCCCTGGTTTTGCACTTTATGAGCGCTTTTGCCCATACGCGACTTGGCACGTTATTTATCGCGTGCATACGCGACTTTTACTAGACAAATCCGTGTATGCCTTGAGACATACTCTTTTCATCATAGATCTAGCACATATTGAATTCCTTTCTTCATTACCTTCTGTACTCTCTGTAGATACATCAGATTTACATCATTTAACAGGTTCATCAAGACATATTCTATCAAGCACAACTTCATCAAGTAGGCTGCCATCATCTTCATCAAGTGAGTTTCCATTCAAGGACAACACTCTATCAAGTGGGTTGTCATCAAGGACAACACTCAGCATCATATTTCCAAAAAACATCATATCACATCAGATTTACATCATTTACCAAGCCCATCAAGTCAAGAATAACTTCATCAGGTGGATTGCCATCAAGGACAACACTCTGCATCATATTGCCAACAATCTCCCCCTTTGGACTTGATGGCAACCACGATGGTGTTTGATCACCACACCAGATAGGTACATTAAGAATACAATGACACCATGTCACTCTCCCCATTCTTTGACACCATTCTTTCTCTTCATTCAAACACCATGTCACTCTCCCCCTTTGACATCAAGGGCAAAGGGCGGATCAAAACCAACACAAGGTTTTTCTCCTCCTGTAGAAGGAAGTGCTCTGCAGATCTGATGTACACTAAAGTGACCATGCTCCCCCTGAGTTCATGCTGAATCTTCAAACATATTTTTCAATGAAGTACATGACTCTATGACCTTCCTATCACCAATCACTCATACTTACATCCAAGATCCAACCAAGTGGATTTACATATGAGACTCAAATACCCAACCAAGTGGGTTTACAAATTTGACTCAACTACCCAACCAAGTGGGTTTACAAAATGAACAAGTCCTTACATGACTGAATATTACAATTTTACATCATGGGTCTCATCATGACCTTTTTATCAAATTACAAGAATGAATTTTTATGACCAATACCAGAAAGACTTCAAAGAACATATTTCAGAACCATCATAATGCCAACAATGCATTATACTCAGCAAGGCTAGTGCTCCCCCTAAATCTGTGCATCCAAGCATCCTTTCCATATGACTAAGGCTCCCCCTTAGTTTATGCATCCTGAACACTTTCAACCAATCATCAAGGCATCTTTATCAAAACATCAGAGATTGAAACAGTATTATAAGAACTGGAACACCACCAGAGATATCGGAGATACCAAACAACACTGCAGCTATGCTGAAGAAAGCTGACCCCAAGCAGAAATTTGTCAGCAATCAGACATACGCAATTTTATGTGAATGAACTCACGTATATACGCGACTGTGTTTCATGAAATCCACGTATCCACTACCATCTTCCATATTTCAACCAGATCTGATCCTCTGTGAGGCAAAGACAGTGTTCAGCTTCTTTCTGAGATATTTGAATGCTTCCCTGGAATACAGATAGATAGAACAGTGTAGTTGTGTCTTCAAGCGTCATCCAACGGTTGTAGCATAAGTACATTAGTAACCAAGCCTTTAGATTCTTTTCAGCATCAATACATTCTTTCCAAGAGAAATTATCATACCAGAACAACATCTTCAAATATGTGTCGAGCAATCATCCATGTGGTCCAATATCACCATGATCTTTAAGATTTAACATGAAGTAACATATGTAGGGAGAAGATCTCAACCATAGTAACAAACTCTGCATGATCTTATTCTTATTTCTGAATCAAACGACTACCAATTCATCCATGGGTGAAAACAAAAGATACTTTTCAGCAAACAGGGCTCAAAATCTCATCATAATAAACCATGTACCAAGTCATCATCATTTGAGCATGAGTATCACAATAACCAAAGAATAAGCAGTCATAGTGCCAACAATGCAATCATTAGTATTCAACCTACTGCTCTCCCTGAACCAATGCTCTTCCTTAACTTGTGCAACCTGAACACCTTCATCAGCAAGTCATCAGCAACAATTTTTGTATGATCTGTCCTTATCTCTGAATTATAAGACTTTCATCTCAGCAACGAATACTCTTTATTAAAAAGCAATCCAGGCTCATTCATAAAATTTATCATAAGAAACCATATATCATGTCATTTATCATTTAGAACTGAGAAATAAGCAGATACAGAGTCAATAACACAGTTATTAACAGTCAGACTGATGCTCCCCCTGAACCTCTGCTTCTGATTCTTCAGCTGTCATACCAATTATCTTAACATCAATGCATACGCGACTGTGTCTGCTGTAACTCGCGTGTATACGCGACTTTAGTTCATCTAACCCGCGTATGGAAAGTGACACATTGAAAATTTCACTTTCCTTCATCTCCCCCTGAACTTATGCCTCTTGTACCTGTCTTCTTCACATCAGATGCACTGTCAGAAATAAATATAACCAGAATCACCAAAACAACCATGGGAATCACCATACATCGCTCCCACTGTGACGATACATTACTAAGCTCCGTAATGTATCTCACATCACTTCTGCAGTCATTAAGATAAGTAAGCTTCAGAAGCTGATGACTGCAGTAGGGTCAATATTCCCTACGTTTCTGACCGGTCCTCCATCTTTTTCCAAATTTGCTTGAACTTTCTAACTGTGTGCTGAAAATTGTCCACTTTCTCAGATTTGTTCGGCCTGCATTCTTTTTCTACATGTCCATACTTGTTACAAGAATAACATCTCATGTGTCCAGAGAAATAAGCATAAGAATTATGATGAGTATTTCTAATCTTCCTCCTTTTGCAATCAGCTGCTTTATGTCCATACTTGTTACATGAAAAACAATATCCCTTGAAGAAACCAGAGTATCTTTCTATGTAGGAACTGTTTGTTTGAGGCTGAAATGATCTGCTCCTGCAATTTGCTGCAACATGCCCATAATTATGACATTTAAAGCATTCAACATTATTGACTGATTTCCTTTGATATTTCATCATTGTTGGTTGACCTTTTGTTTCTTTCAACACTTCAGGTTTTGCATTGACATCCTCTGAATTTTTAGCACTTCCTTGTGAACTAGATTCTCCTTTAATAGTTTCATGAAAACCAAGACCAAGTTTGATAGCAGGAGACTTTTGATTACTTAGAATGTTGTCCAAAATCTTAGTACTATCTTGAAACCTCAAAAGTTTAACTTTTTCTTCTAATTTACCTTTGAGAATGTTTACCTCAACCTCCAATCCTTGGCATTGCTTCTTCATGCTTTCTTCTTTCCCTCTTTTGTCTTCTACTTGATGATTTAGATTTAGAATCTCTTCTTTCAACCCTTTTTCTTGTTCTTCAAATGCTTGCAGAAGTTCTTCATGCTCCTTATATGATTCTTCTTTGACAGAGATGATTTTTGCTTCAAGTTCTTTATTTTTCTTATTTGATTTTTCCAGATCTTCTTTGAGAGAGATGATTTCAGCTTCAAGGCTTTCACTTCGATTGGTTACTTCATCCTGCAGTATTTGATGTATTTCTATCTGTCCCTTCATTTTAGAGATCATCTCATTGTAGGCAGATTCCTTCTCATTAAATAATCTTTTTTGATCTTTGATAACTTCTTCTAGGTCCACAGCATTACTTTCACTATCTACACCATTTCTTGCACAAAGAAGATTATCACAAGGACCCAAATCACTACCTGATTCATCTTTTTCAATTTATGCTATACATGTTTTCTGAGATATCTCCTTGCTCCGAGTAGCCTTCTTCTTTTGCTTCTTTGCCATGAGCACTTTCAGATCATGGTCAGTATCTTCTTCATCTTCACTGGACACTTCATCATCACCTTCATTTTCATAATAACTCCCTTTACCATGTTTTTCTCTATAAGGACATTTAGCAGCATAGTGACCAACTTTTCCACAATCAAAACATTTGAAGGGAAGCTTACCTTTGAATCTTCCGGTACCTAGTTGGAGTTTTCTCACGAAATTCGCTTCTTCTTCTTCGGATATATAGCTGGATTCTTTGACAACTTCCTTTTCTTTTCCTTTTGCAGATACCTTAAAAGCAGCTTCTCTGATTTGAGAAGGACCTCCTTGTCTCATTTCAAAAGAAGTCAGAATGCCATGTAATTGAACAACAGTAAGAGTTTGCAGATCTTTCCTTTCTTCAATAGCTGAAACTTTAGAGTCAAATTTCGAAGTCAAAGATCTTAAGACTTTTTTCACCAGAGTAGTATCGGTTATGGTTTCACCCAAATTTCTCATTCAATTTACAATATCGTCCAGACGTAAGAAGAAATGGGAAATACTCTCATCACTATGCATCTTCAAATTTTCATATTCAATTCTAAGAGTTTGGAGTTTTTCACTTTTTACCTTTATATCTCCTTCATAACTCAGAATGATTTTGTCCCATATTTCTTTTGCTGAATTTAGCTGCATCACTTTAGCAAATTCTGGTTCAGACATGCTTCCCAATAAGACATTTACTGCTTTGGCATTGATTTCATACTTCTTCCTTTCTGCTGCATCAGTAGGAATACTTGCCAGATACTGATAACCTTCTTCCACAATTGCCCATACATCTACAACAAGACTTTGCAGATATGCTTTTGTTCGTACCTTCCAGAATATCAGATTGCTTCCATTGAATAGAGGTGGCTTTATAGACATTACTCCTTCTTGACTTCCCATTGCGACGAATCTCCTTCAAGCGATCAAGCTTCTGCAGAAGGACCTCCTCTGATACCAATTTTTGGGAAAAATACTGAGAGGGGGGGGTGAATCAGTATTTAGGGCATACTCAAAACTTTTTACTTTTCCTTACTTCAAAACCCATACGCTACTTTGCTGAAGCCAAGTAGCATATACACGCGGATATACTTCATTAAAATCGCGTATACACAGAGATATTATTATGCAATTAAATCTTTACTTAGATCTATGCAACATTCATTCTTCTGATGTTTAGTTAACAGTAAACATGTGCAGTAACAACAGGATAAATCATCACACATAAGCATCACACATGAAACACCAGGATTTTAGGTGGAAACCCAAGTCGGGAGAAAACCACCGCTGTCATTGTCTCAGCCTTCAATATTTTATTATAGAGAAAACATCTTACAACAATGTGCTGGTGCAGACTCATACCAGCACGCAGGCACCCACCTGCGCTCATTTACCAGTCTCTCCTGGAAGGGAGCTACGACCTCCTGCTCTCATTTACCGGCCTCACCTGGAAGGGAGCTACAACCCCCTCTCGTTTACCCGGCCCCTCCACGGAAGGGAACTACAACCCCGACTAAAGGCTACAACCCTCGAAAGCACCACCATGGACCACGTTTCGTAAAGCTTTTCACCTTTGGATCCAACCCAAACACTTCAATAGAGCACAACTTGCGAGGCCACGTTTCATCATATTTTCAAACTGGACCCACTCCATACATTTAAGCTTAATCATACATCAAACTAATACATATAACTCACTTACAGATATCAGTAAACCATCAGAACAGATCAGACATTTCTTACCACAGACTTCAGCAAACCCTAGTTTGCATACGCTCTTTCCTTTCACTGATACCACGTATATACGTGCCTTCTACCATACCAACCCGCGTATACTTTTGTACATATTACAGAACCAATTTCACTGCGCATACGCGCTTTCTCTTCAGCGAAGCTGCATATATACGCGCTTCTTCTGCGGCAAACTAGCGTATGGTTCTTCAGACATTTAGGGCAATGCAATTCTTCAGAACAGATATATCACACAGATTTTACCCTTTACTTCAGACAGATGTTCGCCTCATCTCATATCTAATCATTCCATAAACGGATGTAGCAAATACAAATACATTTCGAATCTAGATTCCTTCTTCATCATTTTCTTCATAGGTGCTTCATGCATTCGGATCTATCAGATCTATCATTCAAGCGTAACCCTTTCCATTCGGATATACTTGAGAGAAGCATTCATTCAAGACCGGACATCTTGCACCCACAATTCATGATTTTTCTATTGAATTTCTTCTCCTTATAGGTTTACCCTTTTTCAATACCATGAGCCAAAACCACATTACTTCCGATGGTATTCCTGGACAGGGTCATTTAGACGAATCATTACCCAATACAATGGGTCAATACCATGGTGGTTACCCCTGGTTTTTCACTTTATGAGCGCTTTTTCCCATACGCGACTTGGCACGTTATTTACCGCGTGCATACGCGACTTTTACTAGACAAATCCACGTATGCCTTGAGACATACTCTTTTCATCATAGATCTAGCACATATTGAATTCCTTTCTTCATTACCTTCTGTACTCTCTGTAGATACATCATATTTACATCATTTAACAGATTCATCAAGACATATTCTATCAAGCACAACTTCATCAAGTAGGCTGCCATCATCTTCATCAAGTGAGTTGCCATTCAAGGACAACACTCTATCAAGTGGGTTGTCATCAAGAAAAACACTCAGCATCATATTGCCAAAAAACATCATATCACATCATATTTACATCATTTACCAAGCCCATCAAGTCAATAATAACTTCATCATGTGGATTGCCATCAAGGACAACACTCTGCATCATATTGCCAACACGGATTGCACAGTACTGTGAATAATAATCTTCCACCCGGTGTTTAGGGGCTTCGCTGTGGGTCGAAGCCCCTTATTTTCTAAAGGGTATTTGGTTTTTGTTTCCACCCATTGATGTGAAATTACTTGCTATTTAATGATGTGCTAGTTCCGTTTCAGATATAAAATTTTCTTTGCATAGTTTTAGTTATCCTTCATGAGTTTGTTTAAGAGCATGTTATTAGAAAATAGTGTACTTAGTGAAATTATGAGTTTGTCATAAGCTTAAAAAGAATAATTTTAAATGAAAGAATAGAAGAAATAGTAGACACATCAAGCACATATAACAGAGCTTAACATGGAGAATTTTGATAAAGGAGTTCTCCCTCTTGGGCTACATCTCCTTGGTCCAACTTCATAGTGTGACCTTTGTATTAGTTTCAAGTCTACTAAAATTGTTGTTAAAAGCTTCAAAACCTCTTGGAACATGTTCCAATGAGTTTATAACATCATAATCTCCCAAAAATGACTTTTTTTTTCTTGTATTTGGACTTCGGATGCTCTCGCAATGACCCCAACACCTGTTGGCCCTAGCCTTCAAAAATCTTCAAATGTACTAAAACACTTATAGATCACCTTTTCTTCCTTTGCAACATGCTCCATTGAGTTCCTAGCATGCCAATTAGCCCAAAATTACTTTTACTAATCTCAATTTCGTCGAAAATTGAGTGAGTTATGACCAAAACCAACTTTGCCCCAATTTCTCCTCTAAAACTAGAGAAATTGCTGGTTCATTTTCTAGATTTAGCAAACCCACCAAAATTGGCATTTCCTCTGAAATTTCTGCTAGTTTTAATGTCAGGATTAATTATCACTAATCAATAATTATGGGCGGATAAGCATTGGCTTAGAGATAATCACACATTAAGCGCTAATTGCGTATTATCATCACTAATCCACATTTTAAATTAATTAAACATGAATAATTATTTTCCGTCAGTTCATTGTCATAGCTCCCACTTTAACTGTCATGGCCAAATGGGGAGGGGGTTGGCCCCCTCCAACCCCCAAACGGTTGGCAATGAAAAGTTAAATTTGTGTGGAAGGTTGTATGGGTAAGAAACACCCAACATTGGGGATGGCAATACAAGGAAAAGACTCTCTAGCAGAGGTTATAAAGGAGTTTTTTAGTGTTATAAAATTGGCCAAAATTGTCAAAAACACATATGCTACCACATTTTTTTATGGTTACAGAGGTTTTGGCGAAGCTTTTAACGGAAATTCAACACAACTAAAAAAAATGGGCGGCTAGAGGTTATTACGGACGTTTTTTTCCTCAGTGCGCTAATCATGCTTTAATGCACCGGTGCGTACCTGTAGACGGCGCCCCAGGGAGGTCGAAGAAGAATGCACTAGGCCATTAAGGTATAAAACAACACTGGACGTAGTGTTTGTGATACAACGCACGAAGCTGTTATAATTGGTCTTGGGATTTGAGCGGTGCCCATAGGTCATTTCAACGCACTGGTGCGTAGAATTATAGAAACGCACCAGTGCACCCTTTCACACAAATGCACTGAGCTTTATAATTGGTATCGGTATTCGTGTAGTGCAAATATTTCATACAAATACACCAGTGCATATAGACTCTTAAATGCCCTGGTGCACAGTATCACACAAATGCACCGAGATTTATAAAGGGTATCGGTATTCGTGCGGTGCCCATAGATCATCTAAATGCACTGGTGCGTATATACACAAAAACTCACCAGTGCATAGTATCGCACAAGCGCACTGAGATTTATAATTAGTATTTGTATTTGTGCGGTGCTAATAGGTCGTAAAAGGGAACTGGTGCGTATATAGAAATAAATGCACCGGAGAGTCATACCGCATAAATGCCTCGATATTTTTAACCGGTTTTGGTATTTGTGCAGTGCCCATAGGTCGTAAAAACACACCATTGCGCTTAAGAATACAAGAACACCGGTATAAAAATACACGCACCGATTTTCATTTTATATTTTTTAGAAAAATCGACCTGTGACAGTGTAATTATTGTGATTGTTTTAAATTCATTATTTATCAAAAGTCAACACATCTTATAACAATATTCATATTAATTAAATTTTTATTAATGCATTTGAATGTGATGTTTGGATTAATTTGTTATATCATATCATAATTATTGTGGTTTTTTAAAATTCATTATTCATCAAAAGTCAAAACATATATATCTTATAATAATATTCATATGAATTAAATTTTTATTAGTGGATTTGAGAACGAAAATGGAGAATTCAATAGCGACAATAGAGAATGCAATAGAATAAATTAAAACATTTTTTATTATATATATATATATATATATATATATATATATATATATGAATAAGAAATTATTTGTCATACAAAATGGGGCAGTTATTGCTATCCCTTTATCTTTCAATTGGGACACTATGTCCATTACATTAAAGAAAATGTCTGATTTCACAGACATATTTCAAAAAATACAACACCTTGCTTTGATATCCAAACATAGTGATCATCATTCTTTGCTTGAACTGCTGTCACTGCTAGAGCTACTTCCATGACTTGGGTTATTTTCAGGAATGTTTTGTTCACGGTGTTGATTGTTTTCTTCTTCTTCACCTTCCATATACAAACATAAAAATAAACTGTAATGAGTGTATATACATTGGTGAGAATAATGAAAATTGCAATATTAAATAATATACATCAATGTAAATTGAAAAGAAATGACATACCAATGCAACAATTGACTCATAAACTATACACATTCTTTCAAAACCATGTAACATGCCATCTTTCAAGATTTGATCTGTTGGTGCAGTGCCATACTTTGTTTCCTGCAAGTTTTATACCCCATAACAAATCATATATTTAATATAAAAGATTTATTTTTTCTATTAATTATAGACGGAGCTAACTAAAACAAGATCGATAGATGCTTACAAATTCCACAATTAAGTTCTGATATGCCAACATATACTCACAACCCATATTTAACCCAATTTCAATCAATTCCTCTGATGGTTCTTCTTTGTATGTTAGCACTTATTTGAAAACATTCAATGATGGTTTTTGTAAAAAAACTTAAAAAATACAAAAATGAAATATATTTAAGTTGTTATAAGGAAGTAACAATTACTCACAGACTTAGATATCAATCCTTTTCTTCTTTGTCGTCCTGTTTTATGTGCTAAATGGGTTCCATTTTCTTTTCTTTTTCTGCAAGAAAATACTTGAAAATTAATATTTAATGCTAAATTGTTTATTTATTGTACCTAATCATTGAAAACTTCAATGAATACATATTACATTTGAAGCACGTTGTTGTTGAGATGGCTCCTCCCACGATGTAATTTTCTCCATTTCTTTGACCATCTCCTTGTACACCTTTTTGGACATTCCTACTGGCATATTTTTGATATCAGCTCGTTCATCTTTTGAGATTTTCATAATCTTCCTGAAAATGTAAGATGACAATAAACAAATTATTTTTTATATTGATATATGAAAATTAAGTATAACAAAAGTGATATTTATAAATAATTCTATACAAACATCTAAAGGAATATTACTTTTTCATTCCTTTTTTTTGTTGTTGTACATTTTTTATATTAAAAGTCTGACATGTCTCATTGACTAATTCTTTAGAAACTCTTCCTGTAGTTTAGATAAAATTTGGTTCTTGGAATCATTAGATTGGTTTTTGTATTGTAAGTGGAAAGAAATTCTATATGTTCATTCCACTAGATCCCTCAAACTTTTGTAAAAGTTTTTTCTCATTTCGTTAACCTCCAGCACCACTCCAGATGAGCTAAGGAGCAATTCATTTTCATTTGCATGTTCTATATTTTTTCTTTTCTTAGAAAAACATTCCTTTTCTGAGTTGTTGGTCCTTGTAGAACATTATACAGATCTGAATTAATAGACTATTTCACACATGTTATCTAATAATTTTAATTATATTATTAATGAAAACTAAAAAAAGAAACTCATATTGGATCGATGGTATTTTTTCATTGACCTGATTCATCCTTTTGCAATTTTTCCATCAAGATTTTACGGTCTTCTGGTCCTAGATCAGAAATAATCTTATCGATCTTCGTCATTTTGTGGCTCTGCATGATACACAATAAACAATACATATTAGTTAAACTTACATATAGGTAATATTTTTTGTAAAAAAATTACAAAGAACTTGCCTTTTTTGCTTTTCTTGATGTGTTATTAGTATTTTTGTTACTTGATCTCTTGTCAGTCATTTCTTTATCAATCTAAAACCTGTACCATATCATTCATTAATATATTTTTAAATAAACTGTCAGATTTTCAAATAAAAAAAAATCTCAAGACACTGTTGCGCCATTCATGGTGTACGCACCGCCGCTGGTGCATGGCTATCTTCCAAACACACCGCAAAAATAGTATAATAGACTGTACAGTGCTCTATGTCAACCAAGAGAACCGGTGTGTTACGTGTCAATCACCGCACTGGTTAACCATGATAAAATAATAAAAATCGTCGAGTGTTAATTTTTATAGCATAAACCGATGTCATATTTTACATATGCCGCACCAATTTAAAAAAATTGTTTATTAATTTTTTATCATATTACTTATGCAGTGCTCTTGGACAATACAGAGCACCAGTGCACTATTTTATGCAAGGTGCACCGATTAAAAAATATCTGTTTTTTCTTTAATTCATGCAAGGACCCACATGGATTGGGATTCGACTATGCTAATCGTCCCATCGGTTGGATGTCTTAGGTCTATATTTAGCAATACAAACCATATAAATATAAATTGAAAAGCCCTAATTCTGAAATCACATAAAGCAGGAGAAGAAAGGGCAGAAACAAAAAGAATGTAAGGTTTGTATTTTTCTGAAAGTTTTTTTTTTTCGAAACAGAACGTTTGCGGTGCGCCATAATAAAATAGCGCACCAACTGCATATTTTACAAATGGTGCACTGACATAATTTTTTGATCAGTACTTGTGTGGTGTGCTAGGATAATAGAGTGCACTGGTGCGCACAAGTACACAGGGCGCACAGACAAAAAATCTTCTTTTTTTAATTTACACAAGGGCTAATATGGATTAGGATTTGACTATGTAGGTCCTCCTGTGGGTTGGATATCTTAAGCTTATATTTAGCAAGACAAACCCTATAAATATAAATTTAAAAGCCCTAATTCTGAAATCACAAAAAGAGGGAGAAGAAAGGGAAGAAACAAGAAAAATTTAGGGTTTGTTTCTAAAATGGTTTTTTGGTAAAACAACATGTTTGTGGTGTGCCATAATGAAATAGGGCACCGGTGACGTATGTTAAATATGGTGCACTGATAAATTTTTTTTTTTTTTTTTTTTTTATCGACGTACTTCCACGATGTGCTAGTATAACAGAGTGCACCGATGCGCTATCTTACGCCGGGCGCACCGACAAAAAAAAATCAGTTTTTTTTTTTTTTTCAGATTGACGCACAAGGATTGGGATCCAACTATGTAAGTCATCCCGTGGGTTGGATGTATTATGACTATACAAACCCTATAAATATAAATTGAAAAGCCCTAATTCAGAAATAAAAAAGAATCTAGGGTTTTGTTTATAAAAATGGATTTCTTTTTTTATTTTGTTTCTGAAAACTGTAGAAAAGGTAAAAAAAAGGAGGAAAAAAGTAAAAAAAACAATAAAATTTTATTTTTTTATTTTACTTCATAAAAAAAATACAGAAAAAGTAAAAAAAAAAACAATAGAATTTGATTTTTTCTTTTACTACATAAAAAAAACTGCAGAAAAAAGTACAAAAAAACAATAAACTTTACTCACATCGTTCGAAACTCTATGGTAATTTAATCACCAGAGGTTTGGAATTATAATTATCTGGATACTTCTATTTGAACGTATTTCCCTGCTCCACAGTGCTCTTGTGCTCTGTTTTCTCCAGGTATCTATCTTGCAAATCTCTGGCTGAAAATTTTTGCAAAAATAGTGAAATAATGAAAAGTGTTTAGTATTTAAAGAAATGTTTTATGAAATTAGATTTTCGAAAATATTTTTCCGCTCATTTTTCAATTTACCGCTTTTTTTACTTAAATAAAATAGGGTTGCGCTTTTTTTATTTGCGGTTATTCGTTTACTGGTGCGTCCTTTAATCGAAATGCACTGGGGCGTCAGGTTATACGATGACACCGGTGCGCAATACCAAAAATGCACTGGTGCGGTTATCTCTACATTATGCACCGAAATTACATTTAGGTTTGTGCACCAAAATTTATTGTTGTTTTTCTCAAATGCAGGGATAAAATATCATATATTATATGGAATGGACAATTCTTCAAAATTCAGCTCATTCCATAATATTTCTCAAAGTCCATCGCGGATTTCTCCCTATCCATCTGGAGATGTAATATTTACTTCAGATTTGTTTTATTTTTTCACTATCTAATTGAATTTGTGTTTTTTATCCATGTAGCCAATCATGCACAACTTAATTAAATTTATAATGTATACAAATTTGCAGTTTCATGCAGATTCAACATCGAGGTCAGATGCACAAAATATTCAAACTGCTCCAAAACATCAAAAGTTCTTATCAGGAGTTGCATACCGCAAGGCGCATTTGGTAGATGAAAATGGATAGCCGCTTCACCCTGCCAATTGCAACAATATTGCATCTTCTAGCCACAATTCCTAGACAATGATGGTAATTATAATTATAATTGTTGGGTATATATATTGATTAATATGTAATTATTTCAACGTCAAACCAATTTATAATCATGCAATATTTTCAACGTGGTTACTAATTGATATCATATATTTTGTACTAATCATGTTCAATTTTTTTTTTAAATTATTAGGATTCTAGTGATGATAAATGACCTACCTACCATCTTCTGTTGCACCCCACGACAACGTCAAATTGAGAGAAGATTGAATTAAGAGAAAAAATCGGAGAGGAACGATACCAAGAATGGTTGAATAAACCACCGATTCAATTCCCACTATGTCTAGATTCACCAATTAGGAATGACTATAGCAATAGTAGCTCTTCACAAACTGGAAATGGAGGCAATCAAATAGAGGTTGGTATGGATGATTACTTAAGGGATACGACTGCCATGGAGACAATCTTGTTAGATGCATTCCAAAATGATGATTAGCTATGGGATGATGCTCATATCGCTGACACCTTTTTCGAAAGCCTTAAATTTGCTTCCACCACCCTCTCTTTGGACCTGGAGGTCAATCAAAGTCTACCCATTTGGGGACAACAATGTTACTTTACAACTTGAAAGAAAAGTCTTGCTTGTTGAATGCATGTTTCTCGAAAAATTTTAGGTAAGTTACCATAAATTACTCCCCTTATATAAATTTGAAATATAATCAGTACACTCCAATGAACATTACAAATGGTAAATTTTATGAATGTTAATAATCATATTGACATTAATGTAAATTTATTAATATATTTTCCCATGATCACCAACTACAGTTTATTCATAGATAAGGTTCTTCTGAGTGATAATGTCTTGCCCGATAGCTGCGAAGAGGCAAAGAAATTGTTGAAAATGTTGGGTTTTGAGTACATATCATATCATGCATGTCCAAATGATTTTATTCTATATATAGGAGAATATGCAGACAAAGAGATGTGTCTGAAATGTGGGCATGACATGTATGATAAATCAAAAAAGAAGGGTAAATCACGTACTAGTCCTCCTTTTAAGATATTGAGGCACATGCATATAATCCCAAGGATTCAAAGGCTCTTTTGTTGCAAAGAATTAGCTATGTTGCAAGGATGGCATGCCTCACATAGAAGTGAGTTGGGAGTTATGTGAATCCCAACTGATTCAATAGCCATGAAGCATATAGAGGATACATGGCCTAAAAAATTCAAGGATGAAGTACGAAGTCTATGACTCAGCATAGCCATGGATGGCGTCAACCCATATTCCCTCCAGAATACCAACTATTTTGTTTGGCCTGTATTAGTGATCAATAAAAATATCCCCCATGGTTTTCTGTGAAGAATGAACATCTTATGTTGGCTCTCATAGTCCCTGGTAGAAGACAAGTGAAGAATATTGATGTCTACTTACAACCACTAGTAGATTAATTGAAGGAATTATGGGATGAGATAAATGTATACAATGTATCAATACCCATCGCAGTAGAGAGGAGTTTTACATTGTATGGCATATGTGCCTACACGACACATGATTATCCAGGCTTAGGAGTTTTCTCTGGTAAATTACATGTTTAATATATTGAATTGTTTATATATGTAACAACATTATTTCATATATTAGTTATTTAATTCGTTGTAATATTTGTTCTAATCTAGTTCATGATATTATGTAACATTCCATGCATATTAATTAATGTATACAAATATAATCGTGCACCAGATCTTGTAACAAAAGGGTATTTTGGATGTAAATTCTGTGGACCTTCTCTGAAAGCTAGATGGTCCAAGGACCTACGAAAGCCAGTGTATGATTTCTACAGGGTATTCCTACCAGAAGAACACCCTTACAGAAGAGCAGCATCCTCTTTCAATGGTAAATGAGAGAGAACCCAAAGGCCTCCAATAATGACACTAGCTGAATGGCTTAGAGCATATGAGAGAGAGAAGGAGAAGGATTTCATATAAATGTTTGATTCAAATGGGGAGCCTATGTTCGATGATCCAAATTTCTTCGACGCCTATGTTGAGAAATTTCCCATTAGGATGAAAAGGAAATCTATCTTTTATGACCTCCCATATTGGAAGCATCTTAAGATTTCCCACTTATTAGATCCCATGCATATATTTAAAAATGTTTCATCTTCTTTATGGAGGCACATATCATCGAAACAAAGTGACACATTGGTTGTTAGGAAATATCTTATTACTTCAAAAACTAAAAATAAACATTGGCCAAGACGATTAGAAAGTACGGGATCATAGGCAGGCACTAGTCCCTCTAATTCACGGTTTTACAAAGAAGGTGATCTCCCATGGGTTTTAAAAAAATATGATATATCTTTGGCAAAGGAAGTTATAGTGGATGTGAGGGAGCCAACTTCATATGGGTCTTCACTACAGCGCTGCTTGACCATGGATGACCATTTTTCGGGGTTGAAATCGCATGACCATTTCATTCTTCTAAGGGTACTTATAATGTCAAAAGCATGGTTTTATTATTTGTTATATTCATAAAACATAACTAATTTTATATATTATTTCACGTGTTTATAACTTTGCAGTGTCATTATCCTTTGTTTGTGTGTGGGTGTGTGAAACATGAATTCCCTCAAGACCTAGGACATGCCATATCGAAATTATCTACATTTGTATGTTGGATCATGTCAAAGGAGATTCATGTGGGTAGCATTCCACAGTGGCGTCAAGAGATAGTTGAGATTGTTTGTATGTTTGAGAAGGAACTGTCAACAAGTTTCATGGACTTACAGGTTCATATTATAATCCACCTATTAGATGAGGTTGAATTAGTTGGGGTTGTTTCTTGTCATTTGATGTTCTTCTTAGAGAGGTACATGAAGAAATTGAAAGATTGTTTTTGACAAAGGGAAAAACCTGAGGGCTCTATCGCAGAGGGGTACATATTGTATGAGTCTTTCTATTATGCCAGTGAGTACATCAAGCAGATCGACAATAGACCAGGTGCAGTGACTTGGGATGATGAAATGGATGAAGACACAATTTAATGTGAGTTGCTCCAAATGAGTGGAAAAAAGCGCTTGATAAAGAGTAAGCGACTTATAATTTTTCAAATTTACAAAAATTAATTAATATTAATGTTGATGAACTTCGATATAATGTATATTTTAATCTCTAAGTACTATATAATGTTAATTTGATTTCATCAGCGAATGCAGAAATTGAAGCAATCAATAAATTCGTTCTTTACAATTCTGAAGTGACACAACCGTGGGTTGCATTGTACGAACAAAACAAGATGAAATGGGATAGTGACATGAAATAATTCAGATGGTTGAATGGTAGAAGTGTGCCTTATCCCGATCATTTAAAAGAAAATATGCCAAAAATATGCCCCAATAGTTGGGTTGCTGACCAAGTCAGAGAGAAATACGGTGCTACCGATCATTACCCGCGTGCTGAAGAGGATGCGCTAAACGTAGGGATTGGGTGCAGCAACTCGGTAATAATCTTTTTAATTTATATGTAAATTTGAAACTTATATTAAGACATCTACATTTCATATATTAACTATTGGATTATTATTTATAATACACATGACACTATGATTTTTTTAACTTTTTTATAATAGGTGCATTTGTTCCCATCTATGTGGGCATATGGACACCATTTTCGCACAGAAAATGTCGATGATGGAAACATCACACAAGACTATGCAATGGAAGTCGAGTTCGATAAATCTAGTTGATATAGCCACTATTACCAAAACCTATTTCGAGGGACGTTAGGCTACATCGGAAAGATACAAGAGATCATTGAAGTGGATTTTTCTTCTTTCTGTAATGTTCCAAATATGGAACTCTGCAATGTATAAGCTGTATAATGGTCTTGTTATGATGAAAAAGCTTAAAATAAGCATAAGAAACATAAATACATCATTTTTAACTACATCAGCCACTTTAATTCAGATTTACAATCCAAAGGATGGGGAAAAACAATTATTTTAGCCCTAAAATGCTTAATTTTAGAAATGTGCGTGAAAATAAGCAATGGAAATAGTTTGATATGTTATCTCAAGCCAAGAGGAGTCTTCATATAAAATTTCAGCTCAAAATAATACACCTAGCTATGTTAAATAGCTCCTACATTCCCGATTAGGCTAGAAAACCTTGATTTCCCATGACTTTGCTAAACAGAAATTTTTGAACACAGTGAGAGCATAATTTTCATGGGGGTTTCTGCATCAAATGATAAGAGAAGACTGATATGCAACTTATACTGATCAAACAATAGAGAAATGTTGAATAATACAGAGAATGGGCTTAGGCCTTCTTATTGGAGCTCTCGGAGTGAAATAAGCACCTCCTCCTCAAATATTAGCATATAATCAAAGGATGCAGCTCTACTGTTGTTGCTTCTGCATAAAAGACGTAGTTCATTGAAGGATAATGCGTTGTGGCTGAATGTAGGTGAATGGCCTCAAGCCAAATACTAAAATGAAGCTCAAATCCTTCTCTATTGATCCCTTAAGAAAGCTTATCCAAAGAGAGGATGGAATTCCCACACGGGAATTCTTTGCACCAAGCAGTGCAGCAACTCTGGCTAAATAGCTAAAGCATGAATTTGGTCTCTATACCAAAATATCTGAATACATGAATTCCCTCCCTTTGATGCTATTCCTTCCTTTTATCTTTGGTGAGCCTCCTCGCCCCGGACCCCACAGAATGTTGAGGTGACTTCTTCATAAAGCTTCCTCTTTCAAAACTTCGCTGCCCTAGCTTGCTGCCCTCCTCTTGTGGCTGTGTTGTTGACTTGGTCAATTAATCCACCTCCAATGCCTCTTTTCACACTAGGGATATTCAATATATTTTACATGTGTGTCTTAGGCTGATCCTTGTTCACAATGAACCGGTTTTCTTAGGTGATATCTTCCTCCTCAAGAATGCATGTTGACTTAGTCAAACTTGACTATGTCCTTATCTATTTTTCCCATGTTCACACTAGTAAATGTAAAGTTCAGATCTTGAAGTGATCCGCTTCCTTCTCAAGGTGTAAATTATTCATATTTTATTATTCCTGGGATCCCTTACCCATTTATTCCTCTCCTAGGTGAAAGTAACAAAATATAATGTTCCAATTTGCTATGTGAAAATTTGGGAACATTATAGTCCTCCCCTCCCAAATGTTGCTTTTCCTCAAGAAATTGAAAGGATAAGACTGAAGAGTATCCTCTCCTCCCATGTAGCAACCTCATATGATGCAATCCTCCAAGAATAAAGGTGTTGTGTCATCAATATATCTCCAAGTTGCTCCTCCCAAGTGTGCAAGCCATCTATTGGGGAACATCCCAAATAGTTAACATGATGTGATAATGAAACATCCATGGGAGAAAAAATGGGCTATTTGAAGATCCTCTTGAAACATGGTGGCTGATATAGATTGGGATTCATCATCCCCATTTGAATCTCTCCTCCCAAAGCTATCAACCAAACAAAATGAGTCACCCTCCGAAATGATAACTCATATAAATCATCCTCCACCTAAAGCACCGGCAAGGTAGGTGGGTTGAAATTCTAGCCATGGTAGGCATAGTAGCCTACCCCACGCTGCTTTCCTCTCCACTTAAGATAATTGTAAAGGATTTTCTGATCTTGGGCTGCCATCATATTACCCTCAAATGGAAAGAAGGAAGCTAGACCTCCAAAGGTCCCTCTTCTAGCGTTGTGCATCAAGCTGACCCAAACCATCTCATATATGATGGATAAGAAACCATCATCATATGGCACTCCATCCATCTCATGGTCCTCCTCATAAAGAGAAAAATATTTTGTTGTAGAGGCCATGTCCCTTCCCATCCTCCCCTTAGAGCATGTAATGCAAAAAGTTTGGGGATGCTCCTCCCCCAAGAACACACCCACTCCATGTGTTCCTCCTCCAATCATGCTCCTCATATAGGCAAGAATAACATCAGCACATAGGATCATGATCAGCGTCATAATGATAGAAAGACTAAAGGTTCTATGTAGTCCTGGAGAGTACCAACAGTCTCCCAAGTTGTCACAACGCAATCTTCCCCTCTACAGTTTCAGAAAATAGTATGGCAAGTTGTCTCTTGACAAATGGATTTCTGTATAAATCATCACACCCACTAGTAAATAGTAGATGGCTGAGTATGTCAACTGAGCACACAAGAAGCAACCATATACTTTCCTTGGATCATACATTAGATGGATGTCTCCATCATAATAGTTGGCCAAAAATAGACCATGGAGCCTAAAGAGAAACTTGCCCCTTTGAAGAGAAATGCACTGCAAAGAAATGGTAAGAGAAAAATATTGTGTGGTATAATCAATAAATGAAACAATATAATTCTTACCATGTAATGAAGACAAGATGGTGACAAGATCCATAGATGAATCCTCCATAGTGGCATGATATACCCATATGAAGAGGAATGAACCACATGCTGCATGAAAATCCTCCTTCTCATTCTTGGAAATCCAAGTTAAGGAGATCATACCACAATGACCAATGAGTTCATCCATCACTCTACCAAACTCACCTCCGCTATGCCCATCAAGTGCACAAATTATGAAGTGATCCTGGGAACACTTCATCAACAATCTCATGCTCCACAGTGACAACGATGTTGGCCTATGTAAATTATAGGCTCCTGCCAGCTAATAAATCCAATCTCTGACATGTTCAAAGTCAAAGACCCCCCTCATAATGTTGCCATCTCCTCCTATTGCAACATCATGCAAAATGTGAGAGCATCTCTATCCTTGCTCTCTCTCAACCCTCCAAAGCAACAAATGTCTTTTCTGCCCCGACATTCCTCCATCATACAACCCATGTGGTGAAAAGATCACATCATCATCATGCTTCCACACTCCTTGCCATATGATGCAAGTACCCTGCCAAGTACTCTCCTCCCACATACCCTTGGAAAAATAATATGTCTCATGATGGCCAAACTCTCTCAAGAGTAGCCAACGCAGTTTTTCCTCCTTCTGCCCAATATCATAGAGTTGCAAGTAACTCTCCAGCTTCTTGCTCTCTATCCACATCCATTTGTCCACCAATGAATGCCTTCTATCCTCCTCCATCTTGGTATTCCCCCAAAAGAAATTACCATCCTCCCATATCATATTTTTCTCCTTGCATTCCATGTGATGCTCAAATGTAGCTCCTTGGAGACCTCCTAGAGAAGATCTCTCACTAATGATAATCTTGAACCCATAAGGATCCAAAGGGCCTGAGAGCAAAGCCTCCTTGTGGCTATCTCTTGATCCACTACTGGATGCAGTAGGAAAAATGCCTCCAGTTTCATCACCAAAGTCTTTGTTGCACACTTGAGTGTCCCATAAAATGTAGAAAATAGGAATCTATTGCCTCTCATCATTGTTTTACTGCATGGTCTTCTCTCTTCTCTCAGTTGAATAAACTGAGAAAAATCTAGGGTCTCTTTGGAAGCCCTAGGCTGGAACTTGTATTCTACCAAATACCCACTCAGGATCTCATGCTCTAAGTGGTCTCCTTGCTCTCTAGTTCCTCCATAAGAATAGGAAGTGCATGCATCTTCTTCGGCTTCTTGAAACCTTCTAGAGGTCTCGCTGCAACTCTCTCTTCCTTGAAACCCTCTTGGAGTTTCAATGCATTTCTCTTCTTCTTTCTTATTATATCTGAAAATGGATGATAGTAAGCTCATCCTCTCCATAATTGTTTTCTCCTCTTCTTCTTATCTTCTGATTGGATCTGAAATCCACAGGCTGAGCCAAGATGGCAGCTTTGATACCACTGTAATGTTCCAAATCTAGAACTCTACAATGTATAAGTTTTATAACGGTAATTTTATGATGAATAAGCTTAAAATAAGTGTGAGAAACATAAATACATCAATTTTAACTACAACAGCCACTTTAATTCAGATTTACAATCCAAAGGATGGGGAAAAACAACTATTTCAGACCTAAAACGCTTAATTTTAGAAATTTGCATGAGAATAAGAAAGGGAAACGGTTTTATATGTTAGCTTAGGTAAATAGGAGTCTACATATCAAATTTCAGCTCAAAATAATACTCCTAGCTATGTTAAACAGCTCCTACATTCCCCACTAGGCTAGAAAACCTTGATTTCCCATGACTTTGCTAAACAGAAATTTCTGAACACAGTGAGAGCGTAATTTTCAAGGGGGTTTCTACAGAAAATTATAATAGAATATTTATATGCAACTTATATTGATCAAACAATATAGAAATGGAGTATTACACTCTTATACAGCAAAACAAGACACCCAGAAAAGGTTTCCGGCAAGATACATGTACAAAGAAGCACTGCAGAAAATAATGTAGTTTACTACAAAAACGTATTAAACATGAATTAATATGACATATAAATGCTAAATAATACATATAATGGCCTTATTCCTTCTTATTGGAGCTCTCGGAGGGAAATAAGCACCTCCTCCTCAAAGATTAGCATATAATCAAAGGATGCAGCTCTACTGTTGCTGCTCCTGCAAAAAAAGATGCAGTTCACTGAAGGAGACTACACTGTGGCTGAATGTAGGTGAATGGCCTCAAGCTAAATACTGAAATGAAGCTCAAATCCTTCTCTCTTAATCTCTTGAGCAAGCTGATCCAAAGAGAGGATGGAATTCCCGCACGGAAATTCTTTGCACTAAGTAGTGAAGCAACTCCGAATAAATAGCTGAAGCATGCAATTGGTCTCTAGAAAAAAATATATGAATACATGAATTCCATCCCTTTTATGCTATGCCTTCCTTTTGTATTTAGTAAGCCTCCTCACCCCAGACCCCACACAATGTTGAGGTGACTTCTTCATGAAGCTTCCTCTTTCAAAACTGCACTGCCCTAGCTTGCTTCCCTCCTCTTGTGGCTGCGTTGTTGACTTGGTCAACTAATACACCTCCAATGCCTCTTTTCACACTAGGGATATTCAATCTAGTTTAGATGTGTGTCTTAGGTTGATCCTTGTTCACATTGAACTAATTTTCTTAGGTGATCTCTTCCTCCTCAAGAATGCATGTTGACTTAGTCAAACTTGACTATGTCCTTATCTATTTTTCCCATGTTCACACTCATAAGTGTAAATTTAAGCTCCTAAAGTGATCCCCTCCCTTCTCAAAGTGGAAATTATTCATATTTTATTGTTCATGGGATCCCTTACGCATTTATTCCTCCTAGGTGAAAGTAGCAAAATCTAATGTTCCAATTTTCTATGTGCAAATTTGGGAACATTACACTTTCCAATGTGTTATTTTTAGGTGCAAGTGGTGGGATACCTTTGATCGGAATAATGTAAAGGAAGATCGCGATAGTAGGCTGATATGTATCAACTCTAGAAAGATGTGGGATGAAGCTAAGGAGCCCTATGTTTTCCCTAAACACTGCAACCAAGTGTTTTTTTACCCAGATGTGTTGGATAGGGATTGGTGGTTTATATTGACACATGACCCTAGATCAAAACATATTTTTTAGAACAATATTGTTATCATGTGATGCGAGCTAGAAGATAATGAGGGTGATCATGAGAACCAAGAGCGATATGGTACATGCATTATTTCATCAATATTTATACTTTTTAAGATGGGTTTTTAGAAATATTAATATAATATGTATTTTGAATTAATTAGTAATTTGCATAGCGTTAATGTTAAAATCAATAATTCACATGATAATTTGCATTAATTATGTTGATCTCAAAAACAATGGCATACTGTATAATTTTTTTTTTTTTGTATCTAAGATCATAATAAAATAATGATAATTCTAAAGTACATGAATTTATTTGCATTATTTTCTAAACTTTATTATGTTACAGTAAATCATGTTATTCTAGATTTATTATTTTACAATTATTTAAAATTTACAAATTTACGAATTCAAAATTTTTAATAAATTCATTTCACATTAATACAATTAAAATTTTACAAATATTTTACATACAATTACAATTATAGTTACAATTACAATTACAATTACATTTATAATTAAAATTTTACAATTTCACGTACAATTACAATTTTATAATTTTACATACATACAATTACAATTTTACAAATTACAAAATTACAAAAAACCATCGTACAAACATCAAATTTGACTAAAAAACACATTCTGCAAAATCGCTAACTGCATCATCGTAATCATGATCATCTAACAAAACACAATTAACATTATATATTGACATCATTACAACACAAACATAAAATATACATCTCATGTCAAATAACTCATGCTATCACATACACATCTATCTGCAAGCTGCACATTAAATGAACATATCTAACATGACCTAACAACATACACATCATGATGATCACCAACATGTAAATTAAGTACAACTGCAACATGAACATAAAATACATGGACCATATATAATTAATATATATATATATATATAACTGAATAATGTTAAAAATATACAACTATAATATAAATGTCATGGATCAACTAGTGGTAGTACAACATCAATATCAGTACTAGTGGCTAATGGTCCAGCCTCATCTCCATGATGATGAATCCTGCTAGATGATGGTACGTTGCGCCACGCAGACTACCCATCATGTGTTGTGGCTCGGTCGTAACGTGCAACAGTCCTCGTCACTCGCGTAAAATTTGTCATAACTCCTATGATATGCCGCATCAGGCTGTACATGTCATGTGGCATGCCTCTCCACATTCGTAATAGACTATCATCGGCCTATATGTCTCTGTAACGAGCAGGCGTGATGCCCGCCTCAAAAATCAATGAAATGAGTTGGTCGGCCAACTCCATCCTGTATCTAGCATGATCACCAAGTCGACCGTGCACCGGCGCACCAGCAGGAGAAGGTCTCTGATCTGCACCAGCCTCCTAATGATCATCCTCGGCTTCTCGCATGCCCTCATCGTGATGATCATTAGGATCCACACCTGGATTAGGTGGTGGTGGAAGCATCTCGTCACCATCAAAAGAGCCAATATCTAAAAAATATATACAAGTACACAACAATAACTAGACAATTTTATTATAAAATTTAATAAAAACAAGTTAAAGAAAATGTTAGAATAAATTTAAATAAAACAATAATATTACCTCTATCATATGGTGGCTCATCAGCTGTGAAGAGGAAGTTGGCACACACTCACCAATCAAACCTTGAATAAGGACAAGGGACCATAATGAAGGGATGTTCATCAACATTGGCTAGCAACTCCAGTGCATCATCTGATATCCTCGCTGGAAAAAGACTCTCCTCCCTCATGGGCATCATCTGCCCCCACATGTGCATACGTGCCTCAGTAACTAGCCTACGAGGTTGTCGAAGAAAACTAGGTCTCATCTTTGGAAACCTATCAAAAAATAAACAAAAAATCTTTGAAGCAAAAGGGAATTTGACCCTCCCTTGTGCATGAGCACGACATCTATCTAATGATGTACAAAACTGCTGCAAAAAAATGGCAGACCACCTGATAATTTGTGGCTGTTGTTGTAAAGAATCAACATAATATAAAAGCGAGCAACTAATGTGTTGCCCATCACTGGTGTTGTGTGAAATGGTCGAAATGATAAGTGAGAGACACTGGACCTCCTCACGACCAAACGCACCAATACGTAACTGCCCTCCAGTGACCTAAAAATCTACAGGAGATACTAAATGTGCTCCAATGTATCTCTAGGAGTAAACTAACTGACTCACTGCCACACAACCAACTAGAACCTCGAGGAACTAGGGAAAATCCACTCCTCTCCTTGATAGCCCTATAATAAAATATACATCCTGCTCAGTGGGCATTTACCACTGGTTGATACCAACCCAGAAAGCCTGTTGCTGGGCATTCCACCTTCGGATAAGATGTCTCAAAAACAAACTATGTGACTTTAGGGAAGTAGCCTCCTCATAGAACTTGAGGAGGCCTACCTCCCTTAGGAGCCCCTGCGTCGCTACTATAATAGGGCAAGGGTATGCATCTCTCTCCCTCTCTCTTGCCTCCCATAGGTGAACCATGTTATATTGTTCCACCTATTGCTGTTGTGCTTGCCCCTCTTCTCTCCTCTCACGTCTCTAAGTGATTGACATATTAAACACAATTTGTTTATTAAATGACACATGTATTTAGAAATATACGTATATAAATATTTTCTGAAAAATAAATAAAACAACAGTCAGTGTGCCAAAAACAAAGTCATGCACGGGTCCCGGTGCATCTTTCAACAGAGCGCACCGAATACAGTGCCCCTAATGATATTTAGTGCAATGAGAGCGATGCTCCAGAAAATGTTTTTAGCGCACCATTCATTACATGTGGCGTCAGGAGAGCGGTGTACTGAATACACTATACACCCCAAGGCATATTTCTAAGTTAGCGCACCGCCATCCTACCACCATACAAAGTCGTTGATGCAGTATTCTAAAAGGCCGCACCGCTGACACAAGCCAAATACGGTAAGCCATGCGCTAAAAAAAATAGTCATCCCAGGGCGGTTATATCGGTCAATGCACTGTATCACCACTATTCAACTGGGTTAACAGTGCGGCCAGGTAACCGACCACACTGCTCTTTATAAGGAAAGTTAACATAACACGATGCGCCTTTGGTACTGCCCCGGAACCGGTGCGGATACCCTTAGCACCGGCTTACCAGGCCGAATTGTTGACAATGTCAAATTGTGGTATGTAGTGTGATGACCACATTATGCGCCCCGGGGTGCATATGTCCGTTAATGCACTTTGTTACCACAATACCTCATTGTCAACGGTGCAGCCTGGTAAACGACCGCACCGCAGTTTTTAATTTTTTTTAAAATAACACGGTGCTCCTGGTAGTACCACCCCGGAACTGGTGCAAATATTGTTAGCACCGATTGTGGTGCGACCTGTAAATTTATAGGCATCACCGCTAACCGGTGCGAGCCGAACGGCTCGAGCGCACCGCGCGACATTTTTTTTTTTTTTTAATGGTTAATTTTAAGGTTATTTGAAATTCTAATCCACTAAAAGGTTTAATTATGGAAAAATAATAAAAATACTTGTACATTTACCCATCGAGGAGGCATATTGGCTGTAGAATTTGCAAAATAAAATTTGTCCACTATTTTATAAAATTGAAGCTAGAGATTGGTGGAAATGCACAGCAGCAGCGCGTACAATAAGTGCAATGGGAGCACGAATGTCAGGGTAGCTCAACCAATGATACCTTGAACCGGTGCTTGAGAGCTCTTTCGCACTGACAAAAGTGAAAAATGTGGTTTTTTGGCCATAATTTTTTTTTTATTTAACCATATTCCAATGCGCGGGGTTTTTACTGGCATTACGGTGCATTTACTATATGCCGCCCTAGGCCATTTTTTTTTTCGCACGCTTTTATGAAGCACCAGGGAGGCATATCTGTAATGCACCGATGCTCTATAGTAATATGACGCATCGAGAATGGTGTCCGGTGAGCCAATGGTTTGTGTGGTTTTTTGCCCGCAAATTCTTTTTTATTTAACCATTTTCCGATGTGTGACGTTTATGGGGTCCCAGTGCATTTCCGTCATTCTGCCTCAGGCAATTTCTATTCTGCGCATTTTTTATGAGGCACCGAGGCTAACACGTTGACATGCATAGGTGTTGTTCTGTAATTAAAAGCACCGGTACAGTGTGTACGGAGTACATGGTTTCGAGTGTGCCAATGTTTTGTGTGGAATTTTTGGCCATAATTTTTTTATTTAACCATCTGTCGGTGCACTGGGTTTATGGGAGCCCCGGTGCGGTTGATTTATTCCACACCGAGGGTATCTGTTTTTGCGCACATTCTCAAAAGCACCAGTGTAGTATAGATGTAAGGAACCAGTGTTATACAGGAATATGACGGACAGGGCGGGTGTGTTAGGAGAGCGCACGATTCCCAGTGTGCCTATGTTTTGTGCTGCTTTTTCACCATAATTTTTTATTTATTTAACCTTGTACTGGTGCACGGGGATTTTAGGGCAGCCCAGTGCATTGTAGAACTGGTGCGTTTAAGGGCGACTTGGGTGGTTTTAGCTTTCACGTGTTTTTTATGAGGCACCAGTGTGCAAGTTATGTGAAGTATCGGTGCTCTACAGAAATACAACACACCGAGCGGGTGTGTATAGAGCACACAGTTTCTGATGTGCCAATTTTTAGACCACACCAGTGCTTTCTCGTGTGTAACTCACTGATGCGTTTTACGGTGATAAGAGCACCAGACAGAATACATCTGCAAAAACCTCCGCCCACCAACCTCTTCTAGGAACTTCTGCTAGAAACAGATGTCTTGGGTATTTTTATAAAGGGTTCCTCAAAAACATCTGCTAGAGGGTATTTTCCTTGTAGTGTGGTAAGGTGCTCAGTTTGCAGGCGGGAGGTCAGGGGTTCGAGCCCCCGCACCACCATAAAATTTTATACCAAGTTATAATAATCCTCCCGCCATATTTTTCGATGCTACCAAGTTTAAACCTACTGCCAGTTTAGTTGGAAGACCTCCTAAATGTATTTGAACTCCGCCATGGGTTTAGAACTATAATATATATATATATATATATATATATATATATATGATTCCACCCATAAGACTAATTTCCAACATTGATATAATCAAATAATTTGACCCCCATAGGTTAGGAGATGGCCCACCAGAGAGGACACGTGGTGCCCTCTGGTTGGGTTGTACTCTAGCCCTAAAAATAAAATTCAAATTCCAACTTAGGAATAATTTAGAGGTCACTGGACAATTTCTTTCTTCACTTAACCCATCTAGAGAATCTAAAGATGACACTTTTCATAGTGTCACTGGCTGCAATCTAGAGAATATTCCTGCAATGCTAATTGTACCTTCCACATCATCATTGTACATGTTCTTCTCATTTTTTTCTTGTTTTGGAAAACGAACAACAGATGATAACTCAGTCATACGAACTCACATTTTGATGAAACGAGTTGCACCAGAATCCTGGCAACGAACTCTATCCGGTCGTTTAGGTTTGAAGAAATTTCGATCACATTCAATTTTTAGCTAAAACTAGAGCTTTAGATGATTCCTTACCATCAGAAGCCTTTTGGATCCCAAAAGATATTATCAATTGTTTAGCAAGTGAGGGTATAGATCCCTCACCTTTCCAATATCCAACCATTTTTCCTTTGAAGGATTTTGACCTTTGAGACCAACTCTAAGGTATTCAACATCCCCTCTTCTTGAAGTTCTGATTCTTCTGTCAGGTATGAGATCTTGCGAAATTTCTTCAATATATTCTAGCGAGAAATCATCTATTGATGGCATATGAACATGCTCTCCTTGATCATCAATCAAAGGAGGCTCAAATAATCTCAAATTCTCAACATTAACGAAAGAATATATTTGCATTTAAGGAGGAAAATCTAGCTTGAATGTGTTTGTACCAATCTTTTCTAGAATTTTAAATGGACCATAACAGATTGGTTTGAGCTTTTTACCTTCCCCTTGCAATATTTCTTTTCTTATGTACAACCAAACTTCATCTCTAACTTGGAATTTGTGATCAACTCAATGTTTGTCATGCCTTTCCTTCTAGCTTCTTTGACTCTTCACAAGTTTCTCTTGCATTGCGTGATGTACCAACTAAATTTTCTCAATGAACTTTCTTACTTTATCTACGTCACTATGTCCATCTATAGTAACATCTTTCTTAGAAAAAAATTCCAATGGTGATCTTGGCAAGTAACCAAAACATGCCTCAAATGGAGATGTATTTTTGGAAGAATGTTTTGCCCAATTGTATGCATGTTGTATGTAGTGTAACTATTCATCCCACAACTTGGGATGCTTGCTGCAATAGCCTCTTAGAAGCTGAATAAAAGTTCTATTTACCACCTCTGTTTGACCATCTATTTGATGATGAAATGTTGTACTCTTCTTCAACTTTGTATCCATCATGTCCCATAATTTTGACCAAAAATTCCCAAAAAATCAAGAATCGTGATCACTTACAATAGAAGTAGGTAGACCAAAATGGATCCATACATTTTGAAAGAAAATATTAGTGGTTTGTTTAGTTGTAATAGTTTTCTTACATGCCATAAAAATTCACATTTTTCTGAATCTCTCTACCACAACATACAAATAATCATGACCTTTCCTTGACATAGTAAGGCCTCCTATAAAATCCATTGAGATGCTCTCCCAAGGATGAGAAGGAACTGGAAGTGGTGTGTACAAACCAATATTCCTATTTCTAGTCTTACTTTTTGCACATAAATAACATCCTCTAATAAAACGAGAAACACTTTCATTCATGTGTGGCCAATAAAAATACCTTTGTAGATGCACTACTTTCTTACCTATGTCGAAATGTCCTGCAATCAATGATGTGTGTGCCTCTCTAATGATATTGCTTCTTTCTCCCTATGGTATACCTAGCTTGCCCAAGTGATAAAAAAAAATTTATGCACATGATATCTAACTCTTCACTTTGGTTTCCCTTACTCAAGTTCTCACACACATCTTGAAAATCAATATCATTCACATATTGTTCAATGTAACTTTCATGCATACTAGAATTGTGCTTGAGAATAATAGCTGAATTTACAATAGGCCTAGAGAGTATATCAGGTACCTTATTGTAGATTCCTTTCTTGTACCTGATAACCAAGTGAAATTGTTGTAGAAAACCCATCCACCTGAAATGTCTTGATTGCTACAATTTGGACTGTGATTGTAAATACTGCAATGGTTGATGGTTAGTATCGATAATGCTCTTTTTTCCCATCAAGTAATGCTTCCGTTTCTTTACACTTTGTAACAATGCATATAACTCTTTATCATATGTAGGATATTTACTCACAACTCCATTAAAAGTTTCAGAATGAAATGAGATAGGTTTACCATGATGCATGAGCACTGCTCCCATAGCATAATCACTTGGATCCATTTGGATCTCAAATGGCTATCTTAGATATGAAATTGCTAGTATCGGTGCCAAAATTATATTTTGTTTTAAAGCATCAAATGCTTTCTGCTGCAACTATCCCCAATGGGGTAATTCCTCTATGCTTTTCAACGCATGTAACGGTGCTGCAATGGAATAAAAATTAGCAATAAATTTCTTCCAATACCGTGCTGCTCATAAAAAGCTTCTTACCTAGGTAATTGTATTGTGCTTGGGCCAATTCAAAATGACCTCAACTTTGGAAGGATAAATCTTTAATTCATCTCCTCCAACTATGTGTCCCAAATATATCAATGAAGTCTTACCAAACTCGCACTTTGACATCTTAAGAAACAATTTCTCTTTTCTCAAACCATCAAGTACCTTGTTCACATGCATGACATGTTCTTACCTTGATTTGCTAAATATGAGTATGTAATCTAAGTAGACAATGAAAAATTCATCTAGAAATGTTCTAAGTACATAATTCACCACTCTCACAAAAGTATCTGGTGCATTTTTTAAGCCAAATGGCATAACCAACCACTCATACAATCCTTGTCTAGTATTGAAAGCAATTTTCCAAATGTCTTCTTGAGCTATCCTAACTTGATGATAACCACTTCTCAAATCTAACTTAGTGAAATAATTTTCATGCTTTAATTGATCAAGAAAATCAGCAATGCATGGAAGTGGGTAGCGAATCTTTACCGTGATTTTGTTCAGTGTGCGGAAATCGATACACATGCGCCAAGTCTTGTCCTTCTTTGGAACCAAAACTATTGGAGAACCACATGGAAAAGTAAATGGGCGTATGATACCTCTGTTCAGCAACCCTTGAATCTTCTTCTTTATTTCCAAACTTTCCATGATTGACATGTGATACATACCAATATTCGGAAGTGGAACATCCTGCTGTAGTTGAATCTCATGTTGAATTCCCCTCTTGGGTGGCAACCCCTTTGGTTCTTAAAACATCTCGCCATGCTGACTTACCACATAAAACAATTCAGATTTCAATTTTTCATCACATTCTTCAAAATATTCATAGTTAACATGTTCCTTTTTCTTTATCATAAGAAGCACAAAATTTTAACTTGCATTTACTAGCCTCTTCATTTTCCCTACATTAACTAAAGAGATATTCAGTCTCTTGCGAGAGCTCTCAAAATATACTCCACTCCATCTTTGACCAAATGATATTTTTTCTCATGACGGTAGAATACCACTTTCCTGTCATACAAATATGGACTACCCAATATAATCCCTGAAATATCAAGTGGTACAACATCTAATTCAGCTTTATCAACAAATTTTGCAGTAATAGCAAATCTGAAAATACATTTCATTGTCACCTGTAAATTTGCATTGTTAACTATCCAACCTAGAGGGTATGGCTTATGATGAGGTATAGTTTCAAGATTCAGTTTTTTAACTAAGTCTTATGAAATCAAGTTTGCTTGTGACCCTGTATCAAATAAGGCAACAATATTTGTATGATTAGAAATTACTCTAACATGGAATAATTCTATCCTTGTATCCTCATTTGAATTGTTATTGCGACTGTTTGAGGTACTAAAACTTGCAATTGCTTCCTTTCCTTTTTTAACCATGGCAACTATCTTGGTTTCATCTCCTGAATCAAATCCAAGATATCTTTGTGTGGTAGCAGTTGTCTTTTGTTTCCCTTTGTTATTTGGTTTATTTGGTCTTAGTTCGGGATGTAGTTCCCAATAGTGAGCTTCATCATGCCCCTCTTTGGAACAATGTTTGCATGTTATTTTCTCCCCTTCTTGCTTCACACTTGCATTCTTCTTTCCATTCCATTTTCCTCCTTTCTCTTTTCCCTTACCTTTGAATGGCTTCTTCTTACTACCCTCTTCAGAAAGGTTTTTACTCCTTGCTTCAATATGTGTGGCTTGCACACGTACTTCATCTAAGTTATTTGGGTTAAACATGAGAATATTTTGTTTTAAGTAGGAATGTAGACCTCCTATATACTTCAAGAGTGTGTCTTGTGAATTTAAGTCTACTCCAAGTAATAAAGCCCTTTTTCTAAACTATTGTGTATACTCTTGGACACTTTGACCTTTTAGTTGTCTAAAATTTTTCCAACTCATTATTGTTTACTGCATATAGGCTGATGGATAGAATTTCCTTTCAATGGAAGAAATGAATTTGACCCAAGTAATGGAAATCTTACCATGGTTGCGCATTTCCTCTTGTGTCTTTGCTTCCCAACAAACTAATGTTGCTCCTTCTAGCCTTAATGAAGACAATTGGATTTTAATATCGTCTTCTTGTAGATTTTTAATTCTACAGTAAACTTCTAATTGATGAATCCAATTATCTAATTTTTCACCATTAACATCTCCATTGTATGTACAAAGTTCAAATTTGATGTCCAACTTGAGTAATGGAGTCATACCTTTTGGGATATTGGAATGAGTATGGGTATGAGTTTTTGTAGTGGATTTGGAAGATGAAGATGTGGATGAGGATGATCATGATGATGGTGGAGAAGGAGGTAGTTTTCCACCACTAGCTTTTGAGCTCCTCTCTTCCTCCATTTTATTGTTTAAAGATTGTTCTCTATGAGGGTGTTTTGAACCTTCTCCAGTTTCCTTTTCCATAAAAGCTTCATACATAAGTTTCACCATCCTTTGCATTTCTTTGAACTCCTTCTTGACATCCTCTTCCTCAGAATGTTCATGAGCTCCTTCATAGCCTAACATTTTGGTTGTTGATTCAAGCTCTATCTCTGTAGCTTGTATCTCTTCAACCACTTCAGCATCTTCTGAAATTAATTCCTATTGTGCTTCAAGTGTTGCCTTGAGTGGTCCTTTGGGTAAGGATTTTTCTATCTCATCTTTCTTCCTTCTTGTCCTAACTTCTGGACTAGCTATCAGTAGCTTCCCTTCTCCTCTTTGCAATCTCAATTTTGTAAGCATCAGTAATTTTTCACTACTAAAAACTCTTCAAGTTTGTTAGTATGAATCTTTTTTCGGAAAAATACCACTTTAGCTATGCATAAAAAATATCCCTAACATCAATTATGGCTGCCAATATCTTCAAATCTACAGTTAGTTGATCAAGACAAAGCTGCACAAATTCAGATCTATGCATAAAAAGACATTAAGCAGTAAAAATGAAGTTTTGCTCCATGCATCCAATAGACAAGACAAGAATAATATTTTTGAAAGAATTTTTTATATTAAAGGGCACCTCAGAGGAAAACAAGAAAGGTGTTTCCAATTCTCCTCAATGGGATGGGTTCTTGAATGTCCTCAACATTTCAGATCTAAAATTTCTCTCTCTTGTTGGTGTGGAAAACCCAGGCAAACATAGAACTCAAAGGGAGCTCACAAAGCAAATAATGGAGAATGTGACAATGATAACAGCTCAAAGTGAGACCAAGAGTATAGATCTAGAGTGATCTAATATGAAATGAAAGGTGACAAATGAATGGGAAAACCCTTCTATTTATAACAAAATATTAGGGTAGTCTAGAACTTGGAGCATGAATAAAATATTATTAATCAACTTCTACAACCACCTTTTAGGAATATTTTATTATATTTGTTGGAGGGAAAAAGATTTTGACTTTGGTCAAATCCTTTGTTATAAATAATAAATAAATGAATGGTTTATTTATTATTTTTAAAGAAATAATTAAAATATAATTAAATAAATAATGATTTATTTAATTATTTATAAATGATTTGGTCAAATTTAACTAGGAATATTATTTAAATAAGGATTAAATAACTTATTCCTAGGAAATAATCAAATAAATAAGGATTTATTTAATTGATTTCCTTGTTTTGGGTTAAATATGACCGGGAATAATAATTAAATTGATGTTTAACTGATTATTCCTTGAGGAAATATAAACAAATATAGATTTGTTTATTATTTCCTTTTGGGGTTTCCTGTTTAGACCATAAAAAACTTAATAAAGGTGTTTTACTAAGTTATTTCACATAGTGAAAGCAATTTTACTTAGGGTAAAATTGGTCTTACATGGTGTACTTGGGTCCATTTAATGATAATAAGTTAGATGACCAAAAAATGGTGTAACAGATTGCCCCCCAGCATGCGAGAGTTAGGAGCAAATCGTATGACCAAAGTACGTTGTAAGAACTCAATCACCAGACATCAAGAGGGAAGTCAGAGAGACAAATGTAAGGTAGTCTAATGTGTTAAAGGAATAGAACCTGAGGAGATGAGACTTACAGGTGCAAAAAGTCTCTTTTTATGAAATGGTACCTGTGCTAAAGGCAGCGGGGGAGGCATACCTATGCCCGCCGAGAAAAAGTACAAAAGAATAGTGTGTCAAGTAATCAAGGAATCGAACTATAAAGTGCATGCTGGCATAAACACGAGCCAGATAAAAGATAGAATGATGAATCCCACATACATGTTGTGCATGGGATAATAGCCAGGACTTATACAATAATATCTGAGTACATGAGATACAAATACAACCCAAATTCCCCCTATAAATCGGGAAGGGCTTGCAAAATCTTACTGATACATGAAAATCAAAGAGGCACTACAAGCAGTTAAGGCCGACATCATCAAATATATGGAGCTGCATCAAAGGCTGGAATGAAGAGGTCATCCAGGCATGTGGGGGGCTACCTGTAGGGCCACCCCCTCATGAGGGTTGAGACATCTCACACACACCTGCGAATCACCAATATCTGTTCCTACATCACTGGACCATCAAGTATACGGATCTCGATCATGCTGAAAGGAGCTAGAGCTAATAAGAAATCAAGCCAAAGGGTAATGAGGAATCCCCTTTTTCCTGATCTAAGGCACCGAACAAGTATGGAAGCCCTCTAGACCAAGTACAAGTGTTGTTAGTGAGGAAATTCAATTTGGAGGAGAGGTGAATAGACCCTTCACGGAAAAAATGTGTCCTGGTGAAGTATTGAATCACGAAAAACTAATAGATACCCATTTGAGTGCTCGGTGAGAGCTTTCAAATGGTGCAGGCAGTTTTTCAAACGAGGCTACAGTCTGGTCGCAATGAGTGAAAGAAAAATTAGGCGTTTCTCTTCTAATAAGGTGTTTTCCCTCCAAATTCATTCATTTTCTTGCATAGCTGTGGTGAATGTGGAGAGGAGAGAAGGCCCTAAATCTTGCGGTGATCGTAGTGGACAAACCGACCATTGGAATCGAGATTCGTCAGTTGCAGGTAAGAGGCCTAATCGTACTCTTTCTTTTTGATGGATTGAAAGTTCAAATTAGGGTCCCAAATCTCAAGAACAGCCCCTTCCTCATCTTCATGGCTGGGTCACACTATTTGGGCTAAAAACTATGACCTGGGAAGCAGGTTTTGGCTTGAAAAGTGCGACCTATCCCAGGATTTGGCCAAAAACTGTGACTTGTCAGATGGAGGTTATTTCAGTGCTGTTGTGGGCAGAGAGTCAGATTTTTTGTTATTGAATGCAGTTTTTCCTATCTGTATACTGAAAAAGATGATTTTTTTGTGCAGAGATGGCAGATATATAGATCAAGTGGAGAGAGAGAGACCTGGGTACATTACGGTCGAAAATCCAAGCGGATCAGGGTGTCTGTTGTGCATTGGCCAGGTTTGGGGTTCTGAAATTTGTGGAGAACCCTCTGATGAGAGCTAGGGAGTCCTTGTTGGCCCGAATTTTTAGTTATTGGGATCCAGATCATGAGTTATTTATAGTGTAGGGGCACAGGATCGAGTTGACAGTCCAGGATTTGTATTTCCTGACTGGTCTCCCACCATTAGGGATGGTGGGAAATACATAGCCAGTGTTACCATAGGGGCGTAACATCATGAATTTTGTAGACCGACATTGTCGACCAGGCCTCCGAGTCAAAGGGACTCGGATATCAATTGGGGATCTAGAGAGGTTAGAGACCAGTGCAGTGGCGGCAGCAGTGTTGCGGATCCTGGGAAGCTAGGCACTCCATCACATCATTGGAGGGCAGATGATGATTGTAGAAAGTGGGTTGAGTGGGACCTACTATGGGTGGGCCCAGATGATGTTGGTGTCATTGAAACGACAGCCGTCGCTTTGCAAGTGGCAAGTGAACCATGATTGCTCATATGGGACTGTATTGTGGTCCTTCTTTTTTGAGAAGATCTCTACCTTGTGACCTCGTGTACAACTACCGGATGGGGGTCCAAGAGAACCCAGGATGCGTCAATGGGGGCGACTACTGTGCAGAGGAGGAGGAGGGGCGGTCAGACGGGTGTTCCGACCAGAGTTATTTGCCCATTGGGATCAGATGCCGTTGTACATAGACGACTATCCCTATAGTGGGATGAGTTATTGTGGAGATCCGGACTTGCCACTTCCACCTGGTCGAGTATGGAGGCCCAATGGTAAGTGACAAGTAACTAATATTTTACGTGCATGTTAAATTTTGTGAATAGTATATATGGTGCTGATCCTAATACTTTTGGTATGCAGATATAGCTCCGGTAAAACCGACCGGATATATGGGACGACCCGCAGGACATCTGTCGTAGATGTGAGGGGCTGCTGACTGGTGTTTCGGAGTGAGGTTGGCAAGACTTAGATGACCAATACATAGAACTATTTATTGGGCTACCCTCAGAATGGAGAGGTGTCATGCGGTGCATGGCAATGGCCAATCAGACTGTGCATGATCTATGAGCTGCAGGAGCAAAGCCATTGGCTCGAGATCCTCCAAATAGTGATTAGATGTAGGGCAAGTGGTGCCCCCTAGTGGGTATGTCGGGGCAAGTGGTGCCCCCCAGTTTTGAGTTTTGTTTTTTGTAACATGCTATGGGCATGTCATATGTATCGGAGTAAATGGACTCTAAAAACATGTTAGATGATATATATTATGAATATGCATTTGGTTGATGATATGGAATGTTATTGTCTTGTGTGTGATAAATGCCAGTCTAGAATATGGTTTGCAATGCTATCTACGTAGTGATTTTGTCCTCTAGGTACATGATTGAAAGTAATGAATCTAAATTCACGTATCAAAAGTTTCACTCGTAAATATCGTCTAAACAGGATAGGGTTATGCACACGATAGACACCATTGAGTTGTAAGACAAGAAGCAGGGAATCTAAACGAACGTGCAGATGGAGGATGCGATGAGAGAGGGCATCAGCTAAGAGGCCATGTACTGCATCGTATTCAGCCTGATTATTGGTGGCATTACCAATGCAGACCCCATTAGAAAGAACGAGGGTATGTAAGGGGGTAAAGATGGCCCAAGTTGCTGAGGCTAGATTCCGGGAATAGCGACTTGCTCCATCGACGTAGCCAATATAATGTGTGGACGGGAGGTTCTGTGAAATAGTGTCACAAGACAAGAACTGGGAGGAGGAAGAATAATGATGGAAGCGTGAGTGTAGGGTAGAAATAAAACGACAACTATGGGAGGGAGTAGTCTGGGTAAGATGGCTATGACTCATAGACTGACTAGAGGGTGATGTATGAGTGCTATGGGAGGAATAGCTGGAGCTCATGTTGCAAAGAACATCATAGATATGGATGGTATCATCCTGGCTATGGGTGGGAAAGAAAAGGTTGGGGAAACCACATGACACTGCAAAACTACCTAAATCATCAGCATGGGAAGAAAGGCTCACATACGGATCATCACAGGGATGATAGAAGAACAAGTAAAAAGATGGTCAAATGATGTGGAGCCCAAGAATGTTGCTGAAGGGAGATCAAGAAAAACATATGGAGGGGATTCAGAGGGAATGTACTCCAAGGGTTACACGGATGATGATAGGTATAGGAGTGGGGCGGCAGGTTCTGTCATCTCAACATCAGGGGGAGGAATGTCAATGGTAGCAGGGGGATCCTCGAGTTGGCCTGACGCATGCTACGCGAGGATGGGAGAGGCGGATTGATTTTGTTCAACCTCATACTCATGAATGACCTCTAAAGAGGCTTGTTAATGTGTGAGGTGAGGATAATGGTGAGAATAATGGCCATGGACACCACACAGAGCACAAGGTTTTTTGGTGCAAAGATCCTTTGGGTTCTTAACTACGGACGAGGAAGAAACATAGGATTCAGGGACCGTAGACTCCGGGAGCATGACTTTAACCATGGGTTTGATACGGGGCAACTCAGGACAAGTATGGGTGGCATGACCGATGCCATCACATAGGGCACAAGGCTTGGTAGGTGGAGGAGGGGTAGGGTCAGTCGGGGTGGCCTTGTTTTTGGATGCCCCCTTGCAAGCTTTTCCTTTCTTTCCGGTAGCTGTCACAACAGGAGAAGGGTCCTGTTGAGGTGCTGGTGGCACTGTAGCGACGGAAGAGGCTAAGGGAATCGGTTGAACCGGTGTCAAAGAAAGGTATGGTTTGGGGTGACCTGGTGGGGTTTCGGCTGGAGGAGTAAGATACCAAACAGGTATTCCCAGGGTCAAATTAGGGAGGGAAAGGGTTGCCATGATGGGGACCGAATAAACTCCAGGAAGGGGAGCAAGGAAAGGTATCTAACCGGCGGGATAATGTCCAAGAGGGACAACTCCCATATGGTTGAAACCTAGGGTAACCAACCCAAGAGGGTAGAGAGGCTCATGACTACTAAGTGGATGGGAAGGTCTAGGCAGAAGAGTTTCAGCCAGCTGAGGTGAAGGGCTAGGAGCAGGTTGCGGCGGGCGAGGTTGAGGTTACTGACTAGCTGAAGCAAGCCACTTAGGGTCAGCCCGAGACGATTTCATCATGCAAACATTCGCTAAGCTGGAATCAGAGACAGGAGGAGGAGGAAGACCAAGGAAGGTTGCAAGCAAGGAGGAGTCTTTGTAGACGCCGGGGGAAACACTAGTCAAAGAATCAATGGTTTTCTTATTGGTTACAGAAGAGATGGTGGACTCAAGGGAGGTCTGAGATTTTGGCTCATGATATGTCAACTGGTCGATGGTGACTATCTTTCCATTGTGAGGGAAAAACATCTTGCGGTGGACCGCATATGGGATAGCAGACATGGCATAGGTGTAGCTACGCCCCAAAAGAATGTTATATTTAAGAGGGGCATCAATGACTTCAACGTCAACGCAAACAGTCTTGCCCGCAAGGGTGATAGGACAATTATGGAATAGGCCAATGGGCTGGGAGGCATGGCCATCCCACGCACGAAGGGTGATTGTGGAAGGGGCCATCTCAGGAGATCCGAGTTGTTTCCAAACCGAATCAGACATCACACATGTAGATGCCCCCTCATCAATAATACATCGAGACACATTAGCGTTTCAAATTTTGACTGGGATTTGGAAAGCGACGGAAGCAGGAAGAGGAGGATGATCTGACTGATGGGCATAAAAAAAAATCAATTGGTCATCAGCAGGATCTACAGCGCCCATGGCAGATAGTAGACCCTTCCTTTGAGAAGGACATGACTGGAGGAGTTCTAGTGTTGAAATGGCAGCAGGATACTGCACCAAATTATCTACTACGCTATACGAATGAGCAGCTCGACTGGAAGCAGCATTTCGGCGTAGTGGGCCCTTAGGAACCTTGATAGGAACCTCAACTTTGGGTCGGGGGATCTGCAAAGGACCATTGGGTGTCAAAAGAGGCTCTGTAGGACCTGAAGAAGGTAACTCGGGGACAGACGAAGCGGGAGGCATGGGGTACTGACAAGATCGAGTTTGAAGGTTAAGGTCAACGGTGAGAGGTTGGTCAGAAGTCATCATGAGAATCTGATAATCGGAGGAAACAGAAGGGGAACATTGAGTGGTTACCGGGGCATTAGGTGGTTGAGTAGCCATGAATCCTTGCTGAGGGAAAGGATCAGTAAACACGGCTGGTTGAGAAGTAGCCGCATTGGGGGGAACAGTAGGGGAGGTATGTTGTCCACGCAATGTAGCCTGAGACTCCCACATCTTCTGCATCCGCGGTAATAGGGGAAAATCATGAGTGTAATGACTGTAAACACCACAACACGAACAAGGCTTATTGGTGTGAAGAGGCCTGTCTGGCTTGGGCTGAGAGCCCTGTGGCTAGTTAGCAGTGTTACAATCAATACTTGGAGGATTGGATCCACGATTACCACGGGCAAATTGATTTTGATTGCCTTTCCTCTTTCTTTGAGAAGAAGGAGGATTAGTCGCGCCCTACTGTGTAAATAATTTCCCTGGAGGGGGTAGTAGTTGTTGTTGCGGGGGTTGAGAAGGCAAGGGAGGTGGCGGTCCAAATGCTGGAGGAGCTGGGACAACAGGCTGTGGATAAGGATAATAGTTAGGATGGGCAACATTGAGGTAAGCAAGAGGGTGGGCAAAAGGAGGACGCATGCTGTATCCTAGATACATGCTATCTGGAGGGGGGAAAGTGCTGGATGTGTTGGCCCCTCCCGGAGGGAAACCATAGCCCATAGGAGGTTGAGCGTAGGTATGTGAAAGAGCTCCAACGATACCGTCGGCAGAGTGAGATGCCCCCGAGGCGTTAGCGCCACCAGGTTTGGGAGGGTCAGGAAGGACAGTATAAACATAACCAGATTGAGCATAGATGAGGTCATATTTCAAGGATATTTGGAGGGCAACTTCTTTGGTTTGAGGGAACTGGAATGCGACATTTTTGCCGATGGCAGGTAAGAGAGAGCGAAGGAACTAGTCCATATAGACCCGATATTCAAAGGTGGGAGCTCGACATAAGCTCCTTCTTCTCCGCCATTCTTGGACATGAGCGGAAAGGCGGATCGAAGAGGATTGACGGAAAGAAGTCAAGAGTTCGGTACCAGTGTCGTATCGGAGGGGGAGCTGGAAATAAGATAAGAAGGCTTGGGCAATGGTCGCAAAGGTGATATGGGAAGAGGCGGTCTGATCAACATACCATTTAGAAGCTTCGTCAGTAAGCATGCATTGGAACAATCTAAGACGGATGAAATCATCAGTAATGGAATTGGAGGAACACCACATGTGGAAAGAACGGATATGGTTGGAGGGATCTTCACTAGCAAGGCCTTCAAACTTGGGACTTTCGGAGGGGAGCTTGGTTGGCATAGCAGGACAACTAACATCATGGCGGATAGGATCATTGATCAACTGATTGAAATCAGGGAGACTGAGAGCTGCCATATAAGGGAGCAAAGGGATAGCTGAGGTAGTTCCCATGGTGGTTCCGCTAGGAACAGACCCCGTAGTAGGACCGGAGTTGCTGCTAGCGTTAGGCCTTGAACTAGACATGGTGAAGGTAACAGGGGGAGAACCCAAAGAATCATAAGAAGAGTTGGAGTTTGGACTCGGGGGAGGACTAACTCGATGACGGCGGGAGGGAGTAGGTCGACCAACCGGAAACTGAAGGTGAAGGCCAAGAATTCTCTGGGATAAATGCCTTGGAGGCGCAATGATGACGGAACAAAGGGAAGAAGAAGGACCAACAAAGGCAGGGAGGTGCAGAATCAAATGACGATGATGTCGAAACAAGGGCAGAGAGGTGCAATGTCAATTGATTTTAAAGTCTTTTCCTGGCGGTGTTAACCAAGCTCTTCTTCACTTAGGGTCAGTGTGTGGCGTGTGTTAATTTTAATTTTTAAACCTAGACGTTTTGAGAGTAAAAGAAAAAGTGTGTTGTGTAACTGAAAATAAATCTGCAGAGAACAGTAAATAAGGCTGAAATAACAGAAAATTAACAACTAACAATGCATTGATATAACCCAAGAAGGTGAGTCTCTCAAAACTAGTCTAAAAGAGGGAAGAAATCTAGTCAAAACACACAAAAAGGGGCCAATAGATCTAAGGTCGGGAGGGATAGGGATCTAAAGGAGAAATTTGCTGAAAAGAGGTGCAGAAAACAGCAAAGAGGCAGAGGCAAGGTTGTTGCAACAAAGGAGGAAATCATCTAAAGGTAGAAGGGAGAAGGAGGTGACCCTAGAGGCAAACCCAAACAAAACTATATGAGGTGATTTGAAAGGGAGAAGAGCTGATCTAAAAGGGATCTGAGAATGAGGTATCAGATCTGAAAAGAAGAAGGCTGAAACTCTGAAAATTCAGATGTCTGAAACAGCTAAAAATCTTCCACAAAAAGTGGTGAGTACTAAAGCCCTAAGGGGCGAGATTCCCACTTAGTTGAGTAAAACAGATTAGAAATAGGTCTAAATGGGTGGAGACAAAGGCTGGAAAACCCTGACAGAAGCTTCAGACAAACCCAGAAAAATTGTTGGAAAAGTGCAGAAAAAAGTGCAGGTCATAGGTTCTGGCCTGTTATCAGTCCAGGTCGCAGTTTTGGGGCAGAAAAGTGCGTCCTCTAGGCCAGGTCATAGGTTTTGGGCCGATAAGTGTGACATGCAGATTCGGGTCTCTCGGCGGCAGATTTCAGAAAAAGTTGTCATCTCAGCTACGGCTGATGTCTGTCACCTACGCAATAGGGCCAGAAACACACAAAAGTTAAAAATTTTAATGTTTGAGGGTTTTGGTGGTAAAAAACACCATAAAAATAGGAAAAACAAAAAACTGAAGAGAAACCCTATGATCTAAAATAGCTAGATATGCAAGAATATATAAAACGACAGCGGTCGCAAAAGAAAACCCATGTGGAGTCGCCAGTTGTTAGTATGAATCTTTTGTCGGAAAAAGACCACTTTAGCTATGCATAAAAAATAGCCCTAAGATCAATTATGGCTGCCAATATCTTCAAATCTACAGTTAGTTGATCAAGACAAAGTTGCACAAATCCAGATCTATGCATAAAAAGACATTAAGCAGTAAAGATGAAGTTTTGCTCCATGCATCCAATAGAAAAGACAAGAACAATATTTTTGAAAGAATTTTTATATTAAAGGGCACCTGAGAGGAAAAAAAGAAAGGTGTTTCCAATTCTCCTCAATGGGATGGGTTCTTGAAAGTCCTCAGCACTTCAGATCTAAAATTTCTCTGTCTTGTTGGTGTAGAAAACCTAGACAAACATAGAACTCAAAGGGAGCTCACAAAGAAAATAATGGAGAATGTGACAATGATAATGGCTCAAAGTCAGACCACGAGTATAGATCCAAATTGATCTAATATGCAAATGAAAGGTGACAAATGAATGGGAAAATGCTTCTATTTATAACAAAATATTAGGGTAGTCTAGAACTTGGTGTATGAATAAAATATTGTTAACCAAATTCTAGAACCATCTTTTAGGAATATTTTATTATATTTGTTGGAGGGAAAAGGATTTTTGACTTGGGTCAAATCCTTTATTTATAAATAATAAATAAATAAATGGTTTATTTATTATTTTAAGGAAATGGTGGAAATATAATTAAATAAATAATGATTTATTTAATTATTTATAAATGATTTAGTCAAATTTAACTAGGAATATTATTTAAATGAGGATTAAATAACTTATTCCTAGGAAATAATCAAATAAATAAGGAATTATTTAATTGATTTCATTATTTTGGGTTAAATATGACTAGGAATAATAATTAAATTGACGTTTAACTAATTATTCCTTGAGAAAATATAAAAAAAATATAGATTTGTTTATTATTTCCTTTTGGGGTTTCCTATTTAGACTATAAACAACTTAATAAAGGTGTTTTACTAAGTTATTTCACATAGTGAAAGAAATTTTACTTAGGGTAAAATTGGTCTTACATGGTGTACTTGGGTCCATCTAATGATAATAGGTTAGATGACCAAAAGATGGTGTAACAAAATTAAAAAAGCAAGCAACCTTGTGCTCTGATACCAAATTGATCTGAAATTACTTGCTAGTTAATGTTGTGCTAGTTTCATTTCAGATATAAACTTTTCTTTGCATTGTTTTACTTATCCTTCATGAGTTTGTTTAAGAGCATGTGATTGGCAAACAGTGTACTTAGTGAAATTATGAGTTTGTCATAAGCTTAAAAGGTATAATTTTAAATGACAGAACAGAAGAAATAGTAAACATAGCAAGCACATATAACCAAGCTTAACACGGATAATTTTGATAAAGGATTTCACCCCTCTTGGGCTACATCTCCTTGGTCCACTTTCATAGTGTGACCTTTGTATTAGCTTCAAGTGTGCTCAAATTGTTGTTACAAGCTTCGAAACCTCTTGGAACCTGTTCCAATTATTTTATAACATCATAATCTCCAAAAAATGACTATTTTTTTTTGTATTTAGAATTTGGATGCTCTGGAAATGACCCCAACACCTGTTGGCCCTGGCCTGAAAAGATCTTAAAATGTACTAAAACACCTATAGATTACCTTTTCTGCCTCTACAACCTTCTCCATTGAGTTCCTAGCATCCCAATTATCCCAGAATGACTTTTATTGAGCTCAGTTTGGTCGAAAATTGAGTGAGTTATGACCAAAACCAAATTTTCCCCAATTTCTCCTCCAACACTGGAGAAACTACCAGTAAATTTTCTAAATTTAGCAAACCTGCCAAAATTGGCGTTGCATCTGAAATTTTTGCCAGCTTAAATGTCGAGATTAATTATCACTAATAAATAATTATTAGTGGATAAGCATTGATTTAGAGATAAGCATACATTAAGCTCTAATTGCATATTATCATCACTAATCAACATTTTAAATTAATTAAACGTGATTAATTATTTTATGTTGGTTCATTGTTGTAGCTCCCGATTCAACTTTCATGGCCACATGGGGAGGGGGTTGGCCCCCTCCAACCCCCAAATGTTCAGCAATGAAAACATGAATTTTCGCCTACAACTGTATGGGTAAGAAACACCCGACTATGGAGATGGTAAGGTGCTCAGTTTGTAGGCGGTAGATCAGGGGTTCGAGCCCCTGGACCACCATAAAATTTTATACCAAGTTAAATAACCCTTCCCCCATATTTTTCAATGCTGCCAAGTTTAAACCCATCGCCAGCTTAGTTGGAAGACCTCCTAAATGTAGTTGAACTTCGCCATGGGTTTAGAACTATAACAGATATCTATATATATATATATATATATATATATATATATATATATATATTAAAATGATTCCACCCGTAAGACTAATGTCCAACATTTATATAATCAAATGATTTGACCCCCATAGGTTAGGAGATGGCCCACCAGAGAGGACATGTGGCACCCTCTGGTTGGGTTGTACTCTAGCCCTAAAAAAAAAAAAAAATTCCAACTTAGGAAGAATTTGGAGATCATTGGAAAATTACTTTCTTCACTTAACCCATATGGAGAAACTAAAAATGACACTTGTCACAATGTCACTAGCTACAATCTGGATAATATTCATGCAATGCTGACTGTACCTGCCACATCATCACAATACATGTTCTGCTCATTTTTTTGCATGTTTTCGAAAACAAACAATAGATGATAACTCAGTCATACGAACTCGAATTTTGATGAAACGAGTTGCACCAAAATCTTGGCAACGAACTCTTTCTGGTCGTTCAAGTTTGAAGAAATTTTGAGCACTTTCAATTCTTAGCTAAAAATTGAGCTTTAGATCACACATGGTATGTGGACCATGGTTTTGTATTGATGTAAAGCTATATAAAGCAATGTAAGGCTTTGTCGAAGTAAGGTAGAATGTACTAGTTAATGAGCATAAGAACTTCATATATATGTTTTAGTATTTTTTGGGTCTTAGGAAGGCTCCGTAGTTGTGTGCATGAAGGCCTTGAAGAGTCTGCAACTTTGTGTGCAGACCACCTACAGCTTTGTGTGCAGATCACCTACAGCTCTATTGTGTGCAAGTCAGTGAAGTGAATTTATTGAAGAGACTTATCATAATAAAGAATATTTTTTAAGGCATCTATGTGTTTGTATGTGTATTTTCTTATTATCTACATTGTGAAGTTGATTATGTGCTTTATGTTGTGTTTAAATAATAAATTTGAATTGCACACAAGTATTTATTGATGAATGAAGTATAGATTGTTAAGGTAGATAAATGCATCTGCATGGTTTAGAATAAGCATAAGGAAGAATTTAGTAATATATCCACACTCCATTGTCCCTCTCGATGCAAAAACTTAGCTATGGCATCCCCCAATATTGCCTTGGGTGACACTATTATTTTGTGCTACAACTCGTTGTCGAAAAGGCCAGTACTAGAGGATTTTTTTGGTGTGCAGCTAACTCTGAACATAGGCCAAGCCCAATCGAGCCAACAAATGGTTCCATTAAAGGGATTAGGATCTGTTTGAGGGATATGTGGATGTGGCATCCATCAAGGAAGGAAATACAAGATTGGGTAGATTTGAAGGGGCAAGAATTCACAGCTCAAGAAAATAGAAATCCACAATTGTCGACTAAAGCTTGTTTCCAGAGGTATATTTTCACATAACAACATGATATTTTCTTTGCAAATTTTTCTAATGTACTGCATGAATTTTTATCAAATTTGACAGAGAAAAATACTTGTTTTAAGAACAATGAACCTACTACGTGGAGCCCTGAATTGGTACAGGTACTCAAGGGTACCGATAAAAGCATATCAAGAGTTGTTGATTTATGGATCGATGGTATTTTCGGAGGATTTATCATTGAGTTCATGGTAGAAACATCTATATCTTTTAGCGAAGCTAGACAAATATTTTTCAAGGGTCCGCGAGGTAAGTATCTAAATTCTCTAAAGTTGTGGATTAAAATACTTTTATGTGAAAAGGGCATACTATGAATGCAATCAGAATAATGTTTGGAAGAAGTAAGTCTGGATCTATGAAAATTGGAAAGATATATAGAGTAGATCACTAAAAATTCATTGAGACTAATCATGGTCTCATGTTGGGTGAATCTGAAAGCGAAAGAGAAATAAGTAACCCTGCAACCCCTAGAGGTGTGTCACAGTTAGGAGCTGAGAATAATCAGGGCAGCTTTGGAATTCCTCTTCCCGCTACTCCCTTTACCCCCAATCCCCCTCCCATTACTTTCCCTCCCCCTCCACCTCCCCCAACTCTTCCCCCACCCCCAGGAAATATGGTCAATGATATAAATCTACCTATCTTTAGAGGACTTGGATCAAAAGATCCTAAGAAATTTTGGTTTGAAGCCAAAGGAGTATGGAAAGGCAGATAGATTACCGATGAAGATATAAAGAAGGCGCAAATTATCACATTGTTGAAGGAAAGAGTGCTAACACGGTACATAAATTATTTTGCGACGAATTAGGCTACTTCACTGGATGATACAAAGAAAGCGTTGACTACATAATTTAAGAAACCAAAATTACAATAGCAGCGTATTACTAAACTAGTGGAGATTAAGAAACTAGTGAATGAGTTTTTTTGGGAATGGGATCAAAGGTTCAAAATGTTAATGGGACAAGTAATATTTTAAATTACTGAAGAGCATCATAAATAGTGGTTTAGAGTTGTGTTATTGCCACATATCAGGCTACCTTTGACAAAACATAAGATATCAACATAGGTCGAAGCTCTGGAAATTGTGATGAAGTTGGAAGCTTCGTCGGTCACAAATACACATGTAGGAGTACAATATATTTAGAGCCAACTAGCAAGTTCACATTTGGAGCTACAAGATCTGAATAAAGTTAAGAAATTTAGGCCATTAATTCGATCAGAATTATGGTGCATAAAGTGCAAGGCAGAAGGCCATTATAAGGAGCAATGTTTTGTGTTCATAGAGTATCTCTCTAGTGGAGCACCTAATCCAATGAATCCTGGATTGAGTGCGTGGTGTGACATATGTAAAATTTCAGTTCAACATCGTTTGCAAGAGTGCTATTTCTTACAGAAATATGTGCATACCGTGAAACAGTTGTTTTGTAACTTCCATAGATCAGTGGGTCATGATGAGAAGAATTGTCATAGTTATGATTTGATGATGGAGAAAACTACTGGTCCTTATAGAATGCAAGTTGAGGGACACACACATAAGGATTAAGTTTATCATGTCAATCGAGGAGGAATTCAAGGATTAGGATGAGGACAAGGATGAGGCATTGATCGAGAACGTGGCCAACTTATATGTTACAACTGCGGAGAAGAAAGGCACTTCGCGATGGATTGCCCGAATCCTACCTCAACCTGTAAGTATTGTAAGGATTTTGATCATGTGTTAGAAGAATGTTTGGTCCTTAAGGAAAATATGCATGAGAAAAGAAACCAGTAGCCTATGCATAATCTATAGATGATGACCGTTGAACTGAGGGAGGATGACCTATGCATCAACATAGTAACAAGAAGTGGCGTAGTGACAAGAGATGATAAAGTCGAAGGTAAGAAAACGATGGAAGATACATGGGTTAGGAAGATCGTAGAAAATATCCTTGGATTTAACATGCATAGGGAAAAGGATACATTCATGGAAGTGAAGTAAAGCTTCATGGATCCTGGAGCTTCCACATCTATAGCGCAGCCGCTACAGAAATTAATACCAAAGATGGGCAACACTAAGGTAACTACTAAGCTAAGAGAATTTGATCACACTATATTAATATCATTCTTATCGACCTACATGAATTTTTTGAGAGATCAAAAGGATATTGAATGACTCCAGCAGTTGATAGACTCCTATGCTGGAAAAGAAGAACCGTGAAACGATAAGTGTGCAGTAAACAAGATGCATTGACATAAGAAGAAAACGGGAAGGGAGATGAGGCTAACTATGCAGATCAGGGACTATGATATGGATCATGTAATCCTATATTTAGGATTTGATGCCAATGTGTTACCTAAGAAAACTTGGGATTGAATGGGAAAATAAAATTTGCAATGGTCATTGATCTAGTTGAGGATGTCCAACTAGCAAAATATCATCCCTATAGGAAGGATATCTTTCGTTGTAGTAGATATTAAAGGAGTGCACATTTTGCAAGATTTAGAAGTAATTGAATTGTAGATGATATCAATCCATATATGGCACTACTTGTATTGGATTGGGATTTCGATACTGACTCAATAATCAATCTAAAGAGGAGACAAATGGTGTTCGAAAAAGGCAATCTGAGGGCCATTGTTCCTTTAAACCCATCAAAATGAGTGTGCCATATAGAACTTGTCCATGATGAGTATTATGATGCAGATATTGTAAATATATAAAATATAACATCTAAGGAGGAATATTAGATTAATATCACTGTAGATGGAAGACTAATATAGGAACAAGATAGTTTCTGTACTTCATTTTCTAAGGAAGCGCTGGAAAATTTGCATAACATGTTACATGAAATATCCACCAAGTGATGTAATAGAATCACAAGATCACTTTGATGCATAACTTCAGAGGTATTTGATATACCTTATTATGATGGGATAGGATGTGTAAGCCTTTTCTTGATGAATATGAAAGACAAGTACCAGAAGAAAAGACGATCCAAGCATTGGATGTAGCCCTGATATCTACACCTGCTAGATGGCGGGGTACTCATAAAGAAAATATCAGTAGTTGGAAAGAATATCACAGGCTGATAAAAGTTATATTTTCGCAAGTAAACACCAGAATCAAAGTAAAATATGATGGCAATTCTGAACCCCCAAGAGCCTATTTTTCGTTGGACTTCATTTTGGGGAGAAGATCCAAAACCAGAGTAGGCACATGTTTTTTCCATGCATTGGACATGATACCTATGAATTGGTATCTTGAGATAGAACTGCGACATGGAACAGTGAAATGGGCATATTTTGTTGAAGGGTTTCTACTGAAATTTAGTTTTAAAGATTATAGTCTGTGAATAGACGAAGCCCTTTAGGAAGTCAGAGCAGGGGTTTTTAAGGACACAACTACGCTAACTTGGACACAGCTAGATTGGACTACATAGTTGCAGCACGCACTGGAATGCTTTAATGTGACAGTGGAAGAGGATGATGAGGATCTTTGAAATATTGATATTCCAAAGTCAGAAGGACATCACAAAGTTTCTGGACCAGAGCCTGAAATACTTGGCATAACACATCTCGTGAAGATGAAGAAGGTGAATATAAGGTCAGAAAAAGAGCCAAAATTTTTAATGATTGAATATTGTTTGGATGAAGACACAATTAGCAAGATTGCAAAACTGTTGCACGAGTGTCAAGAGCTCTTCCCCATGAAAATTTTTTAGTTGAATGGTATAGTATGGGATCTAAGAGTTATAAGGATTCCTATGAAACCTTATGCGAATATGGTAAAACAAATACCCTATAGGTTGAATCTAAAATACAAGGAAACAATGAAGGTGGAGTTAGATAAAATGAAAAAAGTTGGGATCATTGAACCGGTAGAAGAGTCTAAATGGGTCAGCCCCTTGGGGGTTTAGGAAAATAAGGTGAAAGATGATATGAGGATATGTGTGGACCTAAGGAAGTTGAATGATGCATGCTTGCATGATCCCTTTCCCACAACATTTATAGAAGAAGTATTTGATAATGTAGGAGGACATGAGGCTTGTTCATTCACAGATGTATTTTTAGGCTACCATTAGATGAAAATCATGCCAGAGGATATAGATAAGAAAAAAATTCCTACGGAATGGGGATCTTATCAGTACATGGTGATTACTTTTGGCTTGAAGGATGCTCCAGCCATATTTTCTAGAGTTGTAGTCGTGGCTTTCAAAGAGTATATACACAAATTTTTGGAGATTTACTTTGATGATTGGGCAGTGATTGGGTTGCTCAAGAAGAATGTTTCATGCCTGATATTAAAGTTGGGTACTTGTAGGCAGTATCAAATATCATTGAACTTGAATAAGTGCATCTTTTTTGTACCTTTTGGTATACAATTGGGACATGTTGTTTGTAAGCATGGATTGATGGTAGACCCCGCGAATATTTACGCTATTGTGAACCTGGAACCACATAATACCATGAAGAAAATGTGCACGACACTTGGAAATATTGGCTACTACATAAATTTTATAGAGGCACATGCACATATAATTGTGCCAATGGGGAAGTTATTGAAGAAATATTTTAATTTTCACAAGGACAAAGAATGCCAAAATATCCTCAATATACTGAAGGATAATTTTTTAATGGCAGCTATTCTAGTTTTCCCAGACTGCAATAAGGAATTTCACATACATGTCGATGTAATATTCCCAATTAGCTCCTAGCGAGGTTGAATATTATATGTTGCTTCTATTTGTTAGTCATCACTATTTTTCACTATTTGTAGATGACTATATATTTGTTCTATATTTCTGAAAACAATATTCCTTGGATATTGTGAGTTTCAGAAATCTCACACCCTTCATTATCCTAATAGAAACTTTTTCACTATTCTATCAGTTTTCCATTTCATGGTCACCTTGTCACTCTTAAAAGACTCCTTATGGGATTATGCCTCTCATCTCTATCCTTCTTTCCTTCCTATGACCTCCTTAACCTGTTTACCCTTGTCCATAACTCCCCTCTCCCTCTAGGGTTTCCTATAGCCTACTCATTCCCATGTTCCCCAAGTTCGTCAAGCATTGATGGTATCAAAAAACTATCTCTTTAGGCTCTTTAGATCAATCAAGTACATTGGATTTTGAATCTTCAATACAACAACTTTGACAATACTCTATTTTTCACTTGAAGCCTCCAACCAATTTTCAGTCAAGGTCAGGTCAAAGAACCCTCCCACTAGGTCAATTAGGGTTTCACATGTTTTAAGGTCATCATTGGTGTTTCAGGCACTTATTTTCCTTTTCTAGAAACTAGCTCAGATGTAATAGAATGTTGAGACAAGGTTATTCAAGAAATATCTAAAAGTTTCCAAAGAATATTACCTTATCAAGTTCAAAGTCTGCAAGAGGTAAATGCAAACTTCGACACTTCTGCAGGAGTGTTGAAAGGTCTATCAGCAGAAGATACTAATAAGGTAAGTGGTCTACTCCTAAATGAAGACAACTTGCAGCAAGGAAGAGAGGAAACACTTTTTCTTGTAGATAATTATGGTTTTTGAGCTTAATGGTCCAGTAGAGTGCCAATTAGTGATCAATTGCAGAAATGACCTAAAGGAGGCACACAAAACCTAACATGAAGAAAGCCTATCAGAGACTATTTATGAGATAGGGAAAAAGGTGAGGTGAACTGGACAGAAATTAATGAACTTGAAAGGGATATAGAGAACTCAGAAGACAACACTGATTATTATTGTAAAATAACTCCAAACACCTAAGGTTTTGGGAAAATTTCCAGAGAAGGTGAAATGATGATTTGAACTCCATAGTGCAAGAAAAAAAGGGTTTTGAAGGTGTTGCTATGTTAAATCCTCCCAAAGGTGTTTAATGAGCTTGTCATGCCTAAAATGAGAAAGGGATTATTTAAACTCCATGATGGAATAAAAGGAAGGTTTTGAATATGTCACTGTGTGATCAGATCCAAAACCTGTAAAAGCTGAACTTTTCATGCCTCAATAAGCAAAGGGAAAGGTCAAATTCATCATTTCAGTCACCTACATGCAAACACTGTAAAACGTTTAGTGAGAAAAGGTGAAAAGTTGAGTTGAGTTTCATGGTGGAAATTACACAAGAATTTGAAGAAGTTGCTATCTCGCTAAATTACAAAGGTGTAAAAATGAACTTTTTATGCCTCAAGGAGAAAAAGGAAGAGCCTCCTCAAATGTTTCTAGTCACCTGCAAAAAAAAGTGTTAAATGACATCAGTAAAAAAGAAAAGGACTTGTAAACTTTAGAAAGTGGATTTCAAAGATTAAATCAAAGTTTCATGAGCCTATAAAACCCCATATAACACTTCAAACACATCATTTTTTCCTTGCAAAATCATTAGAGCAGTCAGAGAAGAATAATTTGTGATTTTTCCAAGAGAATTTGGAAAACTTTGCCTGGCGCTACACGCCTGGGATCAGGCATTGCGCCCTTGGCTTTTTTCTCCCATACATTTTACACAGGCGTTGCGTGCCTAGGAGGTAGCATTGTGCACTGGAAGAGGTGTTGCACTCTTTCCCAACAGAGCTTCTGTTCATTTCCAAAGGCACTATGCGCTCAGCCTAGGCGTTGCGCTCTTAGACTTGGCACTGCGCGCTTGGCCAGGTGGGCTTTCCAAGCAATTTAAACACTCAAACCACCTCAAAATTGCTTCAAGTCATCGCCAAGGGTTATCCAAGCACTGGTAGGGGTAAGTACAGTTCATCATCCCATTTTCAAGAATTTTTGTCATCATTTAATGGAAATAAATTGAAACCCTAAGAAGCCCTAGGTGTTTAAAGTCTTTGAAGCCCTAGGTGTTTAAACTTGCAATCACTATTTTTCATTTCTTCATCTGCCTATAAAGAGTGTTGTTCAAGGCAAGGGTGAATTAGAGTGCTGTGAAGGTTTTCATTCATCTAATTTTTCCCCAAAATCCATTTCCTTCATAACACTCAGTCCCTTCACTTGCAAAAGGATTGATATTCCATTGCCCTCCTTCATCTCAATTTGACATCAGCCCAAGAGTGTTTCAAAACAAAGTTTTAAACATTTCACAACAGGGAGACAATGGTAGTGGTGGAGAGGCTCAAATTCCAAGGAGGCATGAGCACAAAGGTGGAAATATCAATAGATTTGAACCCCCCAACACAATGGAGCTAATGGCATCTCCCCTTATTTTTTCTTGTTTCAAGAATGTAGGATGCTTTGATTTTTGTGAAAAGGTGTAGCAGGTGCAAAACCACCCTGAGCTAACTAGACTCTTTATCCTTAACTTGCAAGATAAACAAGTTAACCTTGCAGGGGTCACCTTTGAGCTATCTACAAATTCTATTGCCAATGCCACTAGGATACCAAGTGTGGGTGATATATGGTTCAAATAGGCCAATATTGACATGAGCTACTTTGAACCCTACCTAAAGCCTATATACAAAGACCACAGCAAATCCATGTTTCCTTTCTCACATTTTCTTGATAGGTATGAACCTAGGATGAGGATCATTATGAGGTACTTTACATGTGAGGGAAGGTTCTCCCGTCTTTACTCCTACCACATCAGGCTGCTTATACACTTTACTAGAGTGAGGATGATGCATATACCCTATTACCTCTACAGAAGAATTGAAAAAATGTCCTATATTGTACAAAAGAGAGACTGTCCTCAACAGATGCAAAGAATTTTTCATAATTATTTGATCAAAATGGTTGTTATGCACCAACTACAATAAAAGGGAATTCCATGGGAGACCTTCATTGCCAATGAGGTGTTTACTTCTCCACAAGCCCATCATTAGAAAAATACACCTTCATCCTCTCATCCTCCCATTCCTACTCCTCCATCACCTCCTATTGATCATCCATTTTCACTCACTCACATTCCCTCACATCATAATGACCCTCCTTCATCACCTTTTCACAATCCCTCGCCATCATCTCATGGTACTAGTGCATCAAATAGTGAAGAAGGCAATGAGGCAAGTGGCAGTGAGGAAGATGTTAGTGAGGCAGAGAACATTGAAGAAGATGGAAATAATGATGACAGTCATGATGGAAATGAGACAGATGGCACTGAGATGGTTAACATATAACCTTTTCCTTTGACATACCAGAGGGGAAATAGGCATGTGTTTTCTGGCCTTAAGAGGCAAGGGGCCATGTCTTTTACATCAACCAAGCAGCTTGACAAAGGTAAGGAAAAGGTCCTTGATGAAGAAGAGGAAGACAAACATGAGACTGAACAAGAATTTTAGCTAATTCACCTTGACAGTGATGATGAGAATGAGAAAAGGATCACAAACATGCTGCTTAAGAGAAAATATGCCCAGATTAGGGATTTACAAGCCAATATTAGTAGGGCCAATAATTTGATCAACTTCTTTGAGGTTGAAAACTAGTAGTTAGAGGCAGAGAAATCCATCTATGAGTTCAGAGCTATCAGAGCCTGGAAAGAGGCTAGGAAATCTAAGGCAAATCTATATGAGGTCTTGGACACTCATGAGGACATTCAAGAAGAGGAAGCACAGCTTCCTAGGAGGAGGCTAAGGACAATTGGCTTGAAAAAGGCTCTAGCCAAGGAAAGGGAGCAAGGGACAGCATTGGCAGAGCAACTCACTCTAAATGAGCCGCTTGCCATGGAAATATACTATGATAGGGAATCTTGGCTAGAGAGGGAAAATTTGCACTTGGACGATCAGCTGGAGAATACCAAGAGATACCTAGACATGTAAAATAATATGGCAAGGCATTATGCCTTAAGAAACAAGATTGCAAGGGCAAAGCTCAAAATAGCCCTTGAAAATATTGAAGCCCTAAAAGACGAAAACGACAAATAAAAGCTTTAAATTCTTGCTAATGCATCCCTACAAGCATCCCAAACATGATCAACAAGACAAATCCCAATTTTGGCATCTTTTGAGTTTTTGAAATTTTTGACTGTTTTGAAGGGCCAAGCGCACAGCGCCACTGGACCTGTGCTATTTTTTGGGGCACCCAATGGAGTAATGGTTTACATTTTCATATTCATCATGCCAAGGACATCACTCACAGAAAATTTCAACTCATTTGGAGCAACATTGGTCCTCCAAAACTACCAAAAACAAGTAAACAATCACCTTTTTGCCCTATTTTTAAAATTGATGCTGCGCCCTGAGCAGTATTAAAAAAAGTGATTTTTGACTAGGGAAATGGACACCAACCAAGAAAATATATGAATTTTTGGTAACTATACAGGACAGGTTTTCCAATGATATATCATGGAGCTCATTTGGACACCGAGAAGGCCTCCAAATCTTAGCTGCAAAAGAGGCCGTTGTTCTAGTTTTGGCATTGCACGCTTGCCTGAAAGTCAAAAAAACACACAAGGAGTTAATAAAAAAGATATTTTGATGGCCTAATAGGAAAATATCTCCAAATCTAGTTTAGGAGTTATTGTTAGGAGTTATTTTTTTCATTTATTAAGTTAGGATATTTGTGCCTTGGGCCTTGCATGGTCTCATAGGACAAAATGACATTTATGAGTAATTAATGGCTTCTAAAACCATATCTAAGGTTTTGGTCCTCCTTTGCAAGTTAAATATTGCATGGAGGCCTCATTTTTCATGTTGTTTGATTGTTGAGATAAACTTCATAGACTTTGAGTTGTAAGGAGTTTTTGGCTGTGGAGCATTGTGAAGGTTTTGGACTGAATATCAATGAGACAAGCACATTTGCAGGATTCATGAACATGGCGAATGGTGATTTCTTTCTAATTTAGTACTTTTCACCTTATGTTTTACATATTTTTTCATCTTTCTCTTGCAATAAAATAGAAATTTTAGCTTAAGATATGTTGTTAGAAGCACCTTAAGTTTGTCTGCTTCTATTGCTCAAATGTTTTCCTCTACTAGGTCAGAGTATAGAATTCTTAATTGATCTCTGGTCCCACTCAACTTTTTTGTCTTAAGAATGATTTAATGGAGCCAATGCAAAAGAATTTTATGGTTAGCACTGTCCTTTGCTATAACTTAAAACATTGTTTTTGAGGTATTTCTTTGAAGTATTGCTAATTAGGGTTTGGCTGAAGAGGTTTATGGTTTGCCTTGCCCTTTTGTCTATCTTGAATAATTTCTTTAAAGGTATTTCATACTTTGATTAAGGAATTAGGAGTTCCCTGCTCTTTGATCATTACCCTATGTTATTTTGAATGTTTTCTTTTCCTGAAGGTGAAATCACTAGAGAATCTACAAGTTTCTTGCTCTCTAGGGTTTGCTGGATTGTTGTCTTAAGGTTTAGTTGGTGAAATTTGATCAAAGGAGTTTATGGTATGCCTTGTCTTTGATTATTTCTTTATGCATAGTGAACTTAAATGTCCTTCTTGTTATAGTATATGTTAAAGGATTCTTAACTACCCTTTGCACCTACTAGTGTCACAATTTAATGTTCACTTCACTCACATAAGCTTTGAAGATCCATTTGGCTTTTTTACCTTTCCCTCTAAAACACTCTTGACCTATTGCAGTACTTTTCAAGACCTTTCGCAAAATCCATAGCCAAATGGTCTGAATATCTCTCACTCTATATACTCGGCTTGACAAGCAACCCAACCAAATAAACCAAACAAACAAACCCTATCATTACAACTAGCCTAAAAACAAAACCCTAAAATCAATCAAGTTTACATATTTTACACAAATATATAGAGAGCCCTATCTAAGTCTATGAAGGCTAGGTCTCCAAAGTTGGTTTGACGTTACCCTTGTTCAATTTGGTCTTGCCAATCTGACAAATTACAGGGACCTAACATAATGGCGACTCCGCTGGGGATCTGAGTAAGTAACAAGCTTAGAAATTCCTTAAGAACTCACAAATCCCCTATCAAAACTTAGATAAATCAAGTGTTAGCTAAGAGTGATGTATTTTTGATTCATCATACTAGCACCATAGTGACCATACTGGAGAACACTCATTGAAAAGCTTAGTGTTACATAAATAACTCATAAAACCCAAAAACATCCTTAGATTGGTATTTAGTTGTTGATGGTGGACAACAAGTACATCCTCAAAACAATTTCATCATCCACCTAGTGACTCCACTAGTCTTCAGTAGCCCTGTTGACCCCACTATTTCTCATAGACTCCCCTGGGAATATATAAATCAGTCATAACAGTGAAAATCCTAGTTACATACTGTGTGAACTTAGTACCCTTGCATATAGGTTTTTTTTTCAAAACTCTCATAAACTTTCAGCCTCTCTGTGTGTTGGCTCTGAAATCTAGCTTCACAAAGAATCAACACCAGATCTCACCCTCACCCAAACCCTCCTACCATATTTGAGGACCTAGAAATAATGTTATGGAAAACTTATAGGACTGAAGACTTCACTATTGTTAGACCCATTCACAAAGCAAGTTTTGTCCCTGAAAACCTCACAGCCTTGCAAGACACCCAATTTGACTTACACCATAGAAGAAACCTATTCAGAAATAAGTCTCCAAGTGGGATAGACTAGACAAACCTTGAGACTACAGACTTACATCAGAGTCCTAATAGAGAAACATCTCCTTATACTCCTCCTAATTTTCATCTTCTCCAACACTTTGACTCATTTACATCCAAATCTGCTCAATATCGAGTTGTTGGTCCAAGTACATCTACCACTCCCGTTCATACATCCACTGCGCAAACCATTCCATTTCATCCTCCACCTCCTCTCACAAACCCCCCTCTTGTAAACCCTCCTTGGTTTCCTTTACCTCAAATCATGGTAGCATGTTTTGCCCCTTTGGACTACCAATCTAAAATCCCTCACTTTACTGGAGCTGACTCTACCACTGCCCAACAGCATGTAGACAAGATGAATGATGCATTTGACTACCAAGAAATAGAAGCGGAGACCATAAAAAGGATAATGTTAGCGCAAATATTAGGAGGAGAAGCAAAGAAATGGTTCAAAAGCTTAACTCCTAACATCATTCATGACCTCCCTTCCCTTTATCAAACATTCATAAACAAGTGGGATACTAAGAAAAATTCTCTTCAATTCCTATCAGAGTATCATAACCTTAAAATAAATGTTGGGGAAAGTGTCCAAGACTACTACAGTAGGTTCAATAGTGTATACAATGCACTCCCTCCCCACATGAAACCCCCATAAGGCCTAGCCTTAGTAAAATTTTTGGATGGGTTTGATCCAGGCATGTCTTATCAATTAAGAGAAAGAGATCCCCTTACCTTAGAGGACATTCAAAGAGGAGAAATAAGTGTAGAAGCCAAAATAAATGATAAAAGGGCTAGATTATGGGCAGAGAAGAAGGTTACACACAAAGAGGAAACCATGGCCTCCACATATGATGCTAAAATTGACAATCTAGTTAGGTTATGGAAAGGATGATGGAGAAAACCAATTTGAATGAAGAGCACCTCCTAGGAAAAACCATGAAAATCCTCAAAACATAAATAGAAACCAAAACTTCAGAAGAGACCCTCCTCAAATCATAAAAAGAGACAATGACCAACAAATCATACCCCATTTCCAAGAAAACTATGTGGATGAAGAAGAAAGAGAAACTAAGGACCCAGAATAAAATCATGTCAACCTAATAGACTCCAATAATGAGGATGATGTTTTTCACACAGAAGAAGAAAAAGGTTTGTTTTCCTCAAACCATACTGATATAACATATGAGGATTCGAAAGAGTACAAGTTAGGATTTGAAAATGATATCATGGAGGTTCATAGGCAGTATGACCTCTGAAATCGGAAAACTCGGGACACCCCTAGGAAGAACAAACCATAAATTTTTGCTAAAATGACACCTGAAAACATTCTTAAAAAGACAGCAGAAAACACCAACATAATGGCTAAGACTCCTAATCAGAGCAAAGAAAAAACCATCCAACCAAATGGTAACCAAAACTGCCCTAGTACATCAACTAGTGGACCTAAAAAAACTGCTTTACCTGACATTTGTAATAAAAATAAGCAAACCAAAGTAGCTAAAAATATCATGTATGATAAAATTGATGTAAATATACCAAGAACACAAACACCATTTAGTTTTGAGGCTGATATTGCCAAGATCAATATAGCCATACCTCTTACTGAACTAGTGACTCAAGATGTATATCGATCCCAAGTTTTGAAGGCTTTGAACATAGGAAATGACACCGACACTCTAAATTTGACTGATGAAAATCCAGAATTGTTGTTTGGACCTGAGGTAGAGGGAAAATATCAAGGAGTTGTACCCCCATTCTATGTCAATTTGAACATTCATGACAAAATCTTACACATTTCCATGCTAGACTCTGGTGCTTCACATAACCTCATGCCAAAGGTAGTGATGGAGAGATTAGGCCTCAAAATAACCAAACCTTACAAAGACTTATAGTCTTTTGATTCAAGTAGAATTAAGTGTCTGGGCCTGATCAAAGATCTATGTGTGCTAATCTAGCACAAATACCAGCTAAGAGCCTAGTCATGGACATTGTAGTCGCTGACATTCCCCCAAAGTATGGCATGCTTTTATCTATATCATGGGGATCCAAACTCCAAGGAAACCTCCAAATGGACATGACATATGCTACCATTCCAGTATTTAACCAAAAAAGAAGACTGTACAGAGAATATCACATGAAATACATGGTAAGCAGCTAAGATAGGCCAAACAAAACTCCTCTCTATTCTATCCATTCAAACATTGACTCATTTATCTTGTATAATGAAGATGGAATTAATGAAAGAATAAATGAAAAGGAGGAAGAGCTAGGGCTACCAGAACAATCAAACCAATCACAAAATGAAGAACATGACAACCAAAACCCTAGAACCCATGCACAATAACATAATGGTGAATCTAAACTTGAAACACTTTTGAACATGAGCTTTGATGACTCTTGTGGCAAAGTTGGTTCAGGAACAAGTGTTTGGATACACAACACCAATGAAGGTCACTCTTACAAGCTAGATTTTCCATGTACAAACAATATTGCAGAGTATGAAGCTCTCCTTTTAGAATTACAATGGTTGAAAAATATAGGAGCTAAAAATATTTATGTTCAAGAAGATTCTGATCTAATCGTTAGGCAAATCAGAGGAGAATATTCAACCAAGAAGCCTAGGCTAAGAGAATATAGGAATGTTGCCTTAGACCTCCTAAAGACATTTGAGAAATATGAACTTACCTCTATCCCAAGAGCTCAAAATAGCCTTGCCAATGAACTAGCCTTTGCTACCAGCACTTGCCAATTACCTCATGCAAATGAACAATACACGGTAAAAGTCAAAAGCAGACCTACAGTACCTGATAACATAGATTATTGGCAAGTTTTTTAAGGGGAAAAACATATTGAAGACTTCCTTCAATCCAAGAATGAATTTGAAATACCAAAACAAAGCTTAGATCATGAGGAAGATTGCTCTAATGAGGAACAAACACACAAACTAGAGCCATTTCCTCATGATGATATAAATATGCTAGAACACCTTCATGAGGTATAATTTTGTAGGGATCTGAATCAAAAAGACCTTGAGGTATTACAATGCAAAGATAATCTATTTCCAAAAGTTCTTATCCCCTTAGAATAGTTATTTGACTTCAATGACGCTGCTAGGAAGCCTAAAATGGAATCCACTGAAACTGATGTAGAAGAATGCAATATAGGCAGTGTAGAAGAACCCAAAATGATAAAGCTATCCAAAACTCTGCTACCTCACATAAAACAGAAATATAATGAGCTACTCAAAGAATTTAAATATGTGTTTTCATGGGGTTATGAGTACTTGAAGTCCTATGATACAAACATCATTCAACATAAGATTCCTCTCAAGGAAAACCAAAAACCATTCAAACAGAAATTGAGAAGAATAAACCCTGTCCTAGTGACTCTAATTGAGAAGGAAATAAAGAAGATGTATGATGCTGGAATAATAGTCCCACTCAGGTACTCAGAATGGGTTTCAAACCTTGTGTCGGTAAGAAAGAAAACAAGGGAGATTAGGCTATGCATATACATTAGAAACTTAAACAAAGCCTCCCTGAAAGACAACTACCCTTTACCTAATATGGATCATATACTACAAAGGGTAGTAGGCTCTAAAAGAATATCATTGCTAGATGGTTTTTCGGGGTATAACCAGGTACTAGTACACCTAGATGATCAGCAAAAAACCACTTTCACTACACCTTGGGGCACCTTCATGTATGTCAAAATGCCTTTTGGGTTAATGAATGCGGGGGCTACTTTTCAAAAATCCATGGACATTTCTTTTTGTGAAGACATAGGTTACTCACTATGATATACCTTGATGACATTATTGTCTATTCTAAAACTAATGAAGAACACCTAGTTCACCAAATAAAGGTCTTTGAAAAGTGTAGGAAGTATGGTCTATCGTTGAATCCTAAGAAAAATATGTGTGGTCTTCAAGAAGGAAAACTCTTATGCCACATCATATTTGAAGAAGGGATTAAGATAGACCCAAAAATGATTGAGGTTATATTGCAGATCAACCACCCTAGGAACATTAAATAGCTGCAATCTTTCATTGGAAAGATCAACTTCCTAATAAGGTTCATACATGTCAGACCAGGAGGTAACTCCGCAAAACTAAAGATGAATTAGATGGAGATTGTGTGTGTACTTATACATGGAGGTGAGGCTATTGGGATTCACTTCCCAATGTCTCTTGGCCTTCCTTATTTACTAAATTACAATAATATACAATCTCACCCAATCCCTTAGGATTAGGTGTTAACAATATCTAACCTTGCAAAACTCCTAAGAAACATTACTAACATGCTTAAAAGAGAAATAGGATTCAAGTGGATCACATAAACCAATCAATCCTTTGAACTAGTAAAACAAGCACTTACCGAAACACCAGTTCTAATCAGCCCTGACTTTACCAAGGATTTCTTCATATTCTCATTTGCATCGAAACACACAATTGCTGCAATATTGCTACAAAAGAACATGATGGGACAAGAACAGCCCATAGCTTTCTTCAGCAAGGCACTAAGAGATGCCCCTCTAAAATATAACATTATGGAGAAACAGGTCTTTGCCTTAATCAAAGCCTTAAAATATTTTAGAGTTTACATCTTGCATTCACATATCATTGCTTTTGTACCTCATAGAGTTGTCAAGGACATACTGAATCATGATCCTGATGGTAAAAGGGGTAAGTGGATTGTTATCATCTTAGAGTATGATCTAGAAATTAGACCCACTAAATTGATCAAAGGATAAGGACTTGCCAAACTCATGGTTGAAGAAAACTTTCAAGCACTAGACATAAACATGATACATTCCTTGGATGAACAAGAGGAAATGACAACTCCACCCATTGAAGAAGCATTTTTTAAATCACTCTGGTATGTTGATATGTTATATGTGCTTTTTAATCTAAATACTCCTCTTGCTTTGTCCAAAACCAAAGATAGATTCTTGAAACTAAAGGCTGTAAATTTATGCATTCTAGATAGAGCTTTGTATTGGAAAAATTATTTTGGTATCTTGCTTAAATGTTTACTTGAATATGATGTAGATTTAATCATGCATGAGTTTCATGAAGGAGAGTGTGGAGGTCATCTCTACTAGAAACCGACTGCCAACAAAATCCTTAGAGCTGGTTTCTATTGGCCCACTCTTTTCCCTGATATCCACAAGCTAGTAATGACCTTCCATAAATGCAAATATTTTATGGAAAGATAAAACTACTGCCTTTACCTTTGCATCCTATCAGTTTTGAAACTCCTTTTCAACAGTGGGGTTTAGATTTCATTGGAGAAATCCACCCTGCCTCATCTTCCCAACACAAGTGGATCCTCACTACCACTAACTATTTCACCAAATGGATAAAAGCCATCCCTTCAAGGAATGCCACTGACTTAGTAATCATCAAATTCCTTGAAACCAATATTCTATCCATATTTGGTTGTCCAAGAAAAAGCATCACTGATAATGTTGTTGCATTTAAGTCCAAGAGAATGGTGGAAATTTGTTACAAATATCACATCACACTAGGGCATTCAATGACTTATTACCCTCAAGTTAATGAGCTAGCTAAGTCCTATAACAAAATTTTGGTGAACATCATCAAGAAGTTGTTGGAAGAAAATGAAAATTCATGGCATAGAAAACTATTGCATGTACTATGGGCTGACAGATTAACAAGAAAAAAATCAATTAACATGTCTCCCTATCAACTAGTGTATGGCATGGATGCAGTTTTTCCAACATCCTTGGGAGTTCCAGTGATGAAGCTCCTCCAAGAGGTACAATCAGAGGAGAATGACATACAAAGGAGGCTGAACCAAACCATTCAGTTGCAGCAACCAAGGGAAGAATTTTACAACAGAACACAGGTAGTGCAAGAGAACATCAAGAAGATATTTGATAGAAGGACCAAGGAAAATGATTTCCAGATTGGAAATAAAGTGCTGAAATGGGATTCAAGGAGAGAGGACAAAGGCAAGCATGGAAAACTTGAAAATCTATGGAAGGGTCCATACATCATCCATTAGGTAAGAGGTAACAATACATTCTTCCTACAAGAGCTGGATGGGACAGAGTTATTTGGAGGTCCTGTCAATGGCACTATGCTCAAGCACTATTTTTATTAAAATTCCTAATTTGAAGCTTCATTCATTATACATAGCATTTCTTGGTGAAAGATCATAAAAATCAAACACAAAAACAAAGGAAAAAAAAAATAGAAAAAGAGGGCAGATGAAAAGAAAAGGTACAACCCCATACAAAAAGAAAAAAAAAGGAATATGTCTGAAAGTGTGCAAGTCTAAATGCTACTACTTTGAGAAAGAAAAGTCTTGTTCAATCATACAACCTAACCATGATTGAACATGTTTTAAATTTCTACTGATAAGTTAGAGAAACAAGATTTTCCAAACCATCTAAACTTGGCTTATCAAGTAGACTAGGTTAGGAAAATATGTTGGTTCCCAAAGCTTAAAATTGAACCAAAGAGAAATGAGAGGGATAGGTAACAAATTCCAAATTATGAGCCCTCAAGTTTCTAGTTTCACTTGTAAAAAAATAACGTTTATGTGCAGCTTGTCCACAATGCCACAGCCCATGACAAATCAGATTGCTTAACCTTGGTTTTGTCGTGTTTTGAATTTCATGTTAGTAGATTAGAGAATGAAGATGTGTCAAACTGCTTAACCTTGACAGTTAAGTAGAGTAGGTAGAGAATAAAGAGTTCATCATCCTAATCTGAGCTCTTGGAAGTAATAAGGATAGAAGTAGATAGTTTTCATGCTTTCAAAAGAAGAAATTATGTCAAGGGTTTGCTAATCGAAATGTACCCAAGTGAAAAAAAAATGTTAGGCAAAGTATGATCAGTAGGTAGAAGTGATATTGAAGAAATCATGTTTTTTCAGTTTTGAAATCACAACTTCAAAATAATATCAGAAAATGAAGGAGGAAGGATCTGCCAGGTACAATTTAGGTACTGATCTTCAAAACTCAGAGATCTGAAACTCTGAGGTTCTGGACACATCCTGAAAAGGAGATGCCCTCCCCAAGTGGAGCCACTGTTATTCATCAGTATTTTTCACTATTTTTAGATGACTATAGATTGGCTCTAGATTTCTAAAAACAAAATTCCTTGGATATTGTGAGTTTCAGAAATCTCACTACCTTCATTATCCTAATAGAAACTTTTTAACTATTCTATCAGTTTTTCATTTCATGGTCACCCTGTCACTCCTAAAATACTCCTTATGGGCTTATGCCTCTCATCTCCATCCTTCTTTCCTGAATATGACCTCCTTACCCTATTTTCTCTTGTCCATAACTCCCCTCTCCCTCTAGTGTTTCCTATAGCCTACTCATTCCCATGTTCCCCAAGTTCCTCAAGCATTGATGGTCTCAAAAAACTCTCTCTTTAGGCTCTTTAGATAAATCAAGTACATTGGATTTTGGATATTCAATACAGCACCTTTGACAATACTTTGTTTTTCACTTGAAGCCTCCAAGCCAATTTTCAGTCAAGGTCATGTCAAAGAACCCTCCCACTAGGTCAATTAGGGTTTCACATGTTTTAAGGCCATCATTGGTGTTTCAGGCACTGCTTTTCCTTTGCTAGAAATTGGCTCAGATGTAATAGAATGTTGAGACATGGTTATCCAAGAAAGATATAAAAGTTTCCAAAGAAGACTACCTTATCAAGTTCAAATTCTGCTAGAGGTAAATGCAAACTTCGACACTTCTACATGAGTGTTGAAAGTTCTATCAACAGAAAATACTCGTAAGGTAGGTGGTTTTCTCTTGAATGAAGACAACTTGCAGCAAGGAAGAAAGGAAACACTTGTTCTTGTAGATAATTAGGGTTTTTGAGCTTAATGGTCCAGTAGAGTACCAAGTAGTGATCAATTGCAAAAATGACCTGGAGGAGGCACACAAAACCTAACATGAAGAAAGTATATCAAAGACTATTGATGAGATAGGGAAAAAGGTGAGGTGAACTGGATAGAAATGAATGAACTTGAAAGGGCTATAGAGAACTTAGAAGACAACACTGATGATTGTTGTAAAAGCACTCCAAACACCTAAGGTTTTGGGAAAATGGCCAGAGAAGGTGAAATGATGAGTTGAACTCCATAGTGCAAGCAAAAAAGGGTTTTGAAGCTGCTGCTATGTGAAATCCTCCCAAAGGTGTTTAATGAGCTTTTCATGCCTAAATTGAGAAAGGGATGAGTTAAACTCCACGATGGAAGAAAAGGAAGGTTTTGAAGATGTCACTGTGTGATCAGATCCTAAACTTGTAAAAGGTGAACTTTTCATGCCTTAATAAGCAAAGGGAAAGGTAAAATTCACCATTTCAGTCACCTGCATGCAAACAGTGTAAAAATGTTACTGAGAAAAGGTGAAAGGTTGAGTTGAGTTTCATGCTGGAAATTACACAAGAATTTGAAGAAGTTTTTATGTGGCTAAATCACAAAGGTGTCAAAATGAACATTTTATGTCTTAAGGAGCAAAAGGAAGAGCCACCTAAAATTTTTTTATTCACTTGCAAACAAAAGTGTTAAATGACATCAGTAAAAAAGAAAAGGACATGAGCTACTTTGAACCATACCTAAAGCCTAGATACAAAGACCACAACAAATCCATCTTTCTTTTCTCACATTTGCTTGATAGATATGCACCTATGATGAGGATCATTATGAAGTATTTTATATGTGCGAGAACGTTCTCCCATCTTTAACCCTACCACATCAGGCTGCTTATGCACTTTACTAGAGTGAGGATGCTACACATACCCTATTACCTGTATAGAAGCATTGACAAAACATCCTATATTTTACAAAAGAGAAACTATCCTCAATAGTTGCAAAGCCTTTTTCATCATTCTTTGATCAAAATGGTTGCTATGCACCAACTACAATAAAAGGGCATTCCATGGGAGACCTTCATTGCCAATGAGGTGTTTACTTCTCCACAAGCCCATCATCAGAAAAATACACCTTCATCCTCTCATCCTCCCATTCCTACTACTCCATCACCTCCTGTTGATCATCCATCTTTACTCACTCACATTCCCTCACATCATAATGACCCTCCTTCATCACCTTTTCACAATCCCTCACCAGCATCAAACAATGAAGAAGGCAATGAAGCAAGTGGCAGTGAGGAAGATGTCAGTGAGGCAGAGAGCATTGAAGTAGATGGCAGTAATGATGACAGTCATGATGGCAGTGAGATAGATGGCACTGAGATGGTTATCATAGAACCTTTTCCTTTGACATACCAGAGGGGATATAGGCATGTGTTTTTTCCCTTAAGAGTCAAGGAGCCATGCCTTCTACATCAACGAAGAAACTTGAAAAATGTAACGAAAAGGTCATTGATGAAGAAGAGGAAGACAAACATGACACTGAGCAAGAATTTCAGCTAAGTCACCTTCACAGTGATGAAGAGAATGAGCAAAGTACCACAAACATGTTTCTCAAGAGAAAATATGCCCAAATTAGGGATTTACAAGCCAATATTGGTAGGACCAAGAATGTGATCAACTTCTTTGAGGTTGAAAACCAACAATTAGATGGAGAGAAAGCCATCTATGAGGTCAAAGATATCAGAGCCCGGAAAGAGGCTAGGAAAGCCAAGGCAAAGCTAGATGAGGTCTTGGACACTCATGAGGACATTGAAGAAGAGTAAGGACAGCTTCCTAGGAGGAGGCCAAGGACAATTGGCTTGGAAAAGGCTCTAGCCAAGGAAAGAGAGAAAGAGACAGCATTGGCAGAGCAGCTCACTCCAAGTGAGTTGTTGTTAGGTCCCTATATTACTAGTATAGTTCCTTATTATTGTTATTGTAACCCCATTATTGTTATTATTGTACCCTTGTAACCCCCATTTTGTTATTATTATGCCCTTAAATTATTATTGTTAGGTTGGCTAGGATTACATTGTGGCCCACTAGGATTACATTATGGCCCCATGGACTCCTATATATAGAAAGGAGGTTTTGTTCATTTGTATCATCCAAGAATTGTTCATTTATGTAATGTATTGGAGGTTGCCCCCTCGAAGTGGCTTATTTCTAAGGCATTGATATCTCTATTCTTCTCTTTTTGGAGCTGGTTACACAACATTTGGTATCAGAGCTTTGGATTCTAGGGTTTCGCTGCTCCAAACAGGTCATCGTGGCATTTGCGCTATAACTTTTTTTATACGAAGTTTCAGAAGCTGAAATTTTGAAAATTGAAAATTTATTTGAAATCTTTAGAATAGTGTCTAAAAATTTCAGATCTTGGTTCGCAATATTTTGGAGATATGATCTGTGAAGTGGAGTGCATTTGGTAGCTCCAAAAACGGGTCATCGTGGAATTTGCACTATAATGTTTTTCTACAAGGTTCGGATAAATTCATATGAGTGCTTGAGCGAAATCCCTAAGAAATTCTAAAAACATTTGAGCTTGGTTCGCAATATTTTTGGAGATATGATCTGTGGAAGGTAGTGCTTTTTCAGGCTCCTGAATTTCATCTCAAAGAGGTGATCGTGGGAAAAGTTCAATAACTCTCTCTGCGGGCATTGGATTGGAGTGCCGTAAAAATTGGTCGCAATCACACGGACTGTAATTTATTGGCTATAAATTTCAAAGACAAAGGATGAAACAGTGACAAGTGGCAAGTCGTAAAATTTCGCTCTACTGAACCAGTCTATAAGTAGGTCATTGTGGGAGATTGGACACAACTTTGTCTTGGAGAATCCAAATCAGGTCAGACCTGTGGCATTTGAAAGAAGCTTCAGAGGGCTACTACAGGGCTGAATTTCAGATATTTAAGATTTTCAATTACAGATATAATTCAATTTCAATATCGAGCTCTTCAAAAGAAAGAAAAAGGTGTGTATTTTTTTTTTTAATTGCATAAGTCTTGTTTGAAGAATCAATTTGAATTGATTCCAAGGGCATATTGTAGAATAGATATCAGTATTGGGTTCTAAAATATGCCCCGTAAAAATAATTCAACACCCATTAAGCCTTAAGAAGGCTCTACTATGACTCATGAAGATGAAGAATTGCAACATGATCTATCAAAATTACAAGAGCAAGTGCAACAAATTTCACTCTCGCAAAGAGCGACAAAAAATGAAATGGAAGTTTTGAAGAAATGCGTGGAAGCTAAGATGGATGGTGTGGAAGCTAAGATGGATGGCATGGAAGCTACAATGGATGACATGAAAGACAACATGGAAAGCATGAAGAATGATCTCAAAGCAGACATCGAAGGTTTGACAAAGTTGATACAAGAAAGGTTTCCTAATGGTGAAAAGATAGTAGAAGAACCTCATGATGAGAAAAAAATAAATGTTAATCGTGATTTCATAAACTCTAATGTTTGCGGGAAGAACCACCATATTCCAAAAATGGATATGAGGAAGTTTGATGGAAAGGATCCTGTAACATGGATACTACGGATGGAGCAATATTTTGATCTCCATAATGTGCAAAACACACAAAAGGTACGCATTGCAACTTTACATTTAGAACAAAATACATTTGTATGGTATCGATGGCTTTGCTCCCGTAAAAAATTGTCACTTGGTCAATTTTTATGGAGGAAATGATAGCACATTATGAGGATACAAAGAGAAACACCTTCTTTAGCCAATTGATAAATCTCAAACAAAAGGGGTTAGTGGGGGAGCACATTGAGGACTTCCAAAAATTGAATATAAGGGTAACTGATATTCCAGAGGAACACAGGATTGATCTCTTCATAGGCACTTTAAAGGATAACATACAACATGAAGTTCGTGTTCTAGAACCTGATTCATTGGAGAAGGCATTCAGGTTGGCAAGAAAAGTTGAATGTAAAATTATGGTGACAAGGAAGCCTACCACTCAATTCTATAAAGAAGGAAGTGTTGCTACGCCTAGATTTACACAACCTACAAGGTTGACACCACAACAATTGGAAGAAAAAAGAGCATAAGGGCTTTGCTACAGTTGTGATAGCAAATACACTAAAGGTCATAAGTGTGCTGAGAAGAAATTATTTTACATAGATTGTGAAGAGGAAGAAGAAAATGAACAAGAAGAGGATATACACCAGAAACCAGCCCCAGAAGAGGAAGAAATGAATCCAACCATATCGTGTAATGCACTGGCAGGAATTACCACTCCTCAAACTCTCAAGATAAAAGGACAAATCAAGAAGAGAAAGGTAATAGTGTTGATTGATTCAGGTAGCACCCATATTTTTATTCATTGTAAGGTAGCCAAGGAATTAAATTGTTTCCTATACCCAGCACCAGAATGTCAAGTGATGGTTGCAAATGGAGGAACTATAAATTGCTCTGGAAAATGCCATAACATCAAGCTAACCATAGGGGAATATGTGTTGACTAGTCCAATGCTTCCATTCCTATGGGAGGTGCTGATGTTGTACTAGGAGTACAATGGTTACAATCTTTGGGGACGGTAGCTTTTAATTTTCAAGAACTTTTCTTGAAATTTTTTCCAGAAGGAAAGGAAGTCGAATTACGGGGTATTGAAGGGGAGCCGGGAAGGATAATAAGCTCTAATGTCATGACAAAGCTTCTAAAGAAAGAACAATGAGGAGTAATTGCACAATTATGCTCACTAGAAGTTCCGACATCAAAATCATCTATTTCTGCAGATCTCCAACAAGTCTTGGACAATCATTCCAAGGTGTTTGAAACTCCCAAAGGACTCCCACCTATTAGTGATCATGATCATGCTATTCATTTGATTCCAGGAAGTGTTCCTCCAAACATTAGGCCTTATAGATATCCTTACTTCCAAAAGAGCGAAATTGAACGTATGATTTCAGAAATGTTAGAGGCGGGTATAATTCAACCTAGTCAAAGTTCTTTCTCTGCTTCTGTAGTATTGGTACATAAGAAGGATGGATCATAGCGAATGTGTCCGGATTATAGGGAGCTCAATAAGCTCACCATTAAAGACAAATTTCCCATTCCTGTGATTGATGAATTATTGGATGAATTACATGGAGCAATTTATTTTACCAAGTTGGATCTTCGTTCGGGATATCATCAAATTAGAATGAAGACTGAAGATATTCCAAAAACAGCATTTCGAACTCATGAGGGTCATTATGAATTTTTGGTCATGCCTTTCGGCCTTACCAATGCACCTTCTACATTTCAAGGGTTGATGAATTCCATTTTCAAACCCTTCCTTAGAAAATTTGTGCTAGTATTTTTTGATGATATATTGTTCTACAACAGGTCTTGGAAGGATCATGTTCAACATGTTGACAGGGTTTTCAAACCATTGCAGGAGAAACAATTATATGAAAAAACATCCAAATGTTTCTTTGGAGTACAAGAGGTGGAATATCTGGGTCATATTGTATCTCACGAGGGTGTTAAGGTAGACCCTAACAAAATTAAAGCCATTAAGGAATGGAAAGTCCCCACAACCATAAAACAGTTGCGAGGATTTCTTGGGTTAACAGGGTATTATCGCAAGTTTGTTAAGAATTATGGGAGAATAGCAGCACCTCTAACAACATTATTGAAGAAAGATGCATTTTCATGGACTCCTGAAGCAACTAAGTCCTTTGAACATCTTAAAGAGGCAATGTGCCTAGCACCGGTCTTAGCTACGCCAGACTTCACAAAAACATTTATTGTGGAATGTGATGCCTTAGGAAATGGAATTGGTGCGGTTTTAATGCAGGAAGGAAGACCCATTGCTTTTGAAAGTCGTCCAATCAAAGGAAAGTATTTGCATAAACCTATTTATGAGAAGGAAATGTTAGCAATACTGCATGCACTAAAGAAATGGCGAACTTACCTAATGGGAAGACACTTCAAGGTAAAAACTGATCATGATAGTCTTAAACACTTTTTGGAACAAAGACTATCTTCAGAAGAGCAGCAAAAATGGGTCACAAAGATGTTGGGTTATGACTTTAAAATAATATACAAAAAAGGAAAGCTTAATGTTGTTGCAGATGCACTCTCAAGAAAGAATGAAGAGGTGGAAGCATTGCTTTGTGCCATTTCTATTATCCAACCAGATTGGATAACCGAAGCAAGAGATTAATGGAAGAAGGAAAAAGATGTATGGACACTCATTCAAAGTTGCAGCAAGATCCTATTACATATGATACATTTAGTTGGAAAAATGATTCCTTATGGTACAAAGATCGCTTATATCTTTTTAAGAATTCCCAACTAAAACAAAAGATTCTTCTGGAATTGCACACTTCTCCTTTAGGAGGACACTCAGGATTTTTAAAAACTTACCACAGGGTGAAGAAAGAATTTTTTTGGGATGGCCTTAAATCTGATATTCAAAAATTTGTGGCGGAATGTTTGGTTTGCCAACAGAATAAAGTGGAAACAATTAAGACCCAGGGACTTCTACAACCTTTATCCATTCCAAGTCAATGTTGGGAGGAGATTTCAATGGATTTTATCACAGGTTTACCTAAGTCCGAAGGAAAGAGTGTCATCATGGTGGTAGTTGATAGACTTACCAAGTATGCACACGTTTGTGCATTATCTCATCCATTTAAATCAAGTACAGTTTCTACTACATTTATGGACAGAATTCAAAAGCTACATGGAAGCCCAAGGGTCATTGTGAGCGACAGAGATCCCATTTTTACTGGAAATTTTTGGACAGAGTTATTTTCTTGTTTGGGTACTCAATTAGCTCATAGCTCATCTTATCATCCTCAATCTGATGGTCAAACTGAGATAGTAAATAAATGTTTGGAAGGATATCTTCGTTGTTTTGTATCTGATAAAAAAACACAATAGGTCAAGTGGTTACCTCTCGCTGAATGGTGGTATAACACTTCCTTCCATACTGCAGCAAAAATGACCCCATTTATGGCACTTTATGGATATCATCCACCATCCATCACATCATCTTTAAGGGAAAACTTGAAGGTTCAAGCAGTGGAAGATCACATCGAGCATCAGCAAGAAGTTCTCCAACTCTTAAAGGATAACCTGAATTTGGCACAAAATCGAATGAAACAACAGGCAGATCAACATCGCGGCGAGAGAAGTTTTGATGTAGGAGATTGGGTATTTTTACGGCTACAACCATACAAACAAATGTCCCTCAAGCAAGCTAAGAAGGATAATAAATTATCGCCAAAGTACTATGGTCCTTACAAGGTGTTGCGAAAGATTGGTACTATGGCATACAAATTGGAGCTTCCTGCTTCTTCGCGAGTACATCCAGTTTTCCATGTTTCATGCTTAAAGAAGGTTATAGGTGAAAATCTTCCAGTTCAAACAATATTGCCAGAACTTGATGAGGAAGGAAAAATCATATTGGAACTGGAAGCGGTCACGGAAACAAGAACTCGACAACTACGGAATCGATCAATTTCAGAGTATCTCATCAAGTGGAAGAACTTACCCACTAAAGATTCTACATGGGAGGATGAGAATTTTATACAAAAGAACCCAGAGCTACTCAAGCATTGAGGACAACACTTTTTTGAAGGAGAGGGGCATGTTAGGTCCCTATATTACTAGTATAGTCCCTTATTATTCTTAGTGTAACCCCATTATTGTTATTATTATACCCTTGTAACCCCCATTTTGTTATTATTATGCCCTTAAATTATTATTGTTAGGTCATCTAGGATTACATTGTGGCCCACTAGGATTAAATTATGGCCCCATGGACTCCTATATATAGAAAGGAGGTTTTGTAAATTGTATCATCCAAGAATTGTTCATTTATGTAATGTATTGGAGGTTGCCCCCTTGAAGTGGCCTATTTCTAAGGCGTTTATATCTCTATTATTCTATTTTTGGAGCTGGTTACACAACATTTGCACTTGGAGGATCAGTTGGAGAAGACCAAGAGAGACCTAGACATGCAAAAGAAGATGGCAAGGCATTATGCCTTTAGAAACAAGATTGCAAAGGCCAAGCTCAAAAGAGCCCTTGTAAATATTAAAGCCCTAAAAGAGGAAAAGTTAAAATAAAATCTTTAAATTCTTACTAATGCATCCCTACAAGCATCCCAAACACGATCAGAAAGACAAATCCCAATTTTGGCATCTTTTTTATTTTTTGAAATTTTTTACTGTTTTGAAGGGCCAAACACGCAACGTCACTGGCGTTGCACTCTATTTTGGGGCACCCAATAGAGGAATGGTTTAAATTTTCATGTTCATCATGCCAATTACATCACTCACAGAACATTTCAGCTCATTTGGAGCAAAAATGGTCCTCCAAAAGTTTCAAAAACAAGCAAAAAATCACCTTTTTGCCCCATTTTCAGTACTGGCACTACGCCCTAAGTAGTCTTGGAAAAAGTGGTTTTTGACTAGGAAAATGGAAACCAATAAAGAAACTAAAGGAATTTTTGGAAACTAGACAGGACCGGATTTCCAATGAACTAGGATGGAACTCATTTGGACACAGGGAAGACCTCCAAATCTCAGCTGCACAAGAGACTATTTTTCCAGTTTTGGTGCTGCGCTCTTGGCCTAGCGCTGCGCCCTTGAACTGTGCCCTTGCCTGAAAGTCAACAAAACACACAAGGAGTTAATGAAAAATATATTTTTATGGATTAATAGGTAAATATCTCCAAATTTTGTTTAGGAGTTATTTTTGCATTTATTAAGTTAGGATATTTGTGCCTTGGACCTTGCATGGTCTCATAGGACAAAATGAAATTTATGAGTAATTAATGCCTTCTAAAAATCTATCTAGGGTTTTGGTCCTCCTTTGCAAGTTAACTATTGCATGGAGGCCTCATTGTTCATGTTGGTTGATTGTTGAGATAAATTTCATAGACTGTGAGTTGTAAGGAGTTTTTGGCTTTGGAGCATTGTGAAGGTTTTGGACTGAATATCAATGAGACAAGCACATTTGTAGGATTCATGAACATGGCTAATGGTGATGTATTTCTAATTTAGTACTTTTAATCTTATGTTATACATATTGTTTCATCTTTATCTTGCAATAGAATAGAAATTTTAGCTAAAGATATGTTGTTAGAAGCACCTTAAGTCTGTCTGCTTCTATTACTCAAATTTTTTCCTCTACTAGGCCACATTAGAGATTTCTTAATTTCTCACTAGTCCCACTCAGCTTTTTTTTCCTAAGAATGATTTAATGGATCCAATTCCAAAGAATTTTATGGTTAGCCATGTCTTTTGGTATAACTTAAAACATTGTTTTTGAGGTATTTCTTTGAAGTATTGATAATTAGGGTTTGACTGAAGAGGTTTATGGTTTTCCCTGCCCTTTTGTCTATATTGAATAATTTCTTTGAAGGTATTTCATAGTTTGATTAAGGAATTTAGGAGTTCCCTGCTCTTTGATCATTACTATATGTTATCTTGAATTTTTTCTTTTCCTGAAGTTGAAATCACTAGAGAATCTACAAGTTTCTTGCTCTCTAGGGTTTGTTGGATTGTTGCCTTAGGGTTTACTTGGTGAAAGTTGATCAAAGGAGAGGTGGGTGAAGTTTATGGTATGTCTCGTCTTTGATTATTTCTTTATTCATAGTGACCTTAAATTCCCTTGTTATTATAGCACAGGTTAAAGGATTCTTAACTACCCTTTGCACCTACTAGTCTCACAATTTAATGTTCACTTTACTCACATAAGCTTTGAAAATCCATTTGGCTTTGTTAACTTTCCCTCTTAAACACCCTTGACCTATTTTTGTACTTTTCAAGACCTTTTGTAGACTCCATAGCCCAATGGTCTGAATATCTCTCACTCTATCTGTTCTGCTTGACAAGCAACCCAACCAAAAAAAAATAACAAACAAACCCTATCATTAGAACTAGCCTAGAAACAAAACTATAAAATCAATCAAGTTTACATATTTTACACAAATATAGAGAGAGCCCTCTCTAAGTCCAGGAAGTATAGGTCCTAGGTCTCCAAATTTGGTTTTATTTTACCCTTGTTCAATTTGGTCTTTCCAATCTAACAAATTACAGGGACCTAACACTATTCACAGTTAGATGAATAAGTGGGGTAAAGAGACCCGTAAATATCTTTAGTAGGAATAAAACACCTCTAGTGTGGATGTGGATCAGTTTAGATAGCCAAAATAAATGCACCTTGGGTGTGAAAGAGGGAAATGCATATAGACTGGGTCAAGATTGACCAAATCAACATCACTGCCATAGGAGAGAGTGGAGCTAGTGGGGACAACGCAGTTTTGGAGGAGGAGTCTTTGCATGGAAGTAGCATCATAAATGAGTGAGGCCAAGGGTGAGGAACCTCAAAAAGCATACAAGGAAGGGGATGGAATCCAAGAGAGTCATTCAAAATATTTTTTTATGTTTGATTCTTATGACTTCTTGCATGCTTCAGTTGTTTAGCGGAGTTTGTTGTACTGTTTAGTACAAGGGTATTTCCAGGTGAGAATCCCTCACTCTACCTTGGAGGACTTGAGAGGCCACCTAGGAGAGATATTATGAGATTCATCTTCTGTCTTTCAAGAAGCCCTTGTCGGGTTATCTTGGGATTGTGTTTGAGAGACTAGTTCTCCATTGTCAGCTCCTTTTGAGTAATATATCACTATATCCACTTGTTTCCATTTTCCAGTAGCAGTAACCCTCACTAGGACTACGTTTTCATGTATTCTAGCATTTCTATGTAGCAACATCATTCTGGGTTCTAGTGTATTTAGGCTTTGGAGGCATGTTTTCCTAGTTTGAGTGATTTGTTCCTCAAAAAAATTTACATTTTGCTATTGCGATACATAATATACTGGATATATAATTATTCTGTTGCATTATTATTTGTTATTCAAACCATGCAGAACCTTTCAAAAGATATCAAGGAGATGAGGTTAGAAAGGTAGAAAGAATCCTCTAGAGGCTTTTATCATGGAGAGTGTTCGGTGCTTCACATTCATGTTATGAGAAACGAGAAAGACAACCTTCTTCACAACGCTCCACTATGCCCAAATTCCTATCATTAGGAAGTGAGGATGGAGGATCATGAAGGGAAGAAACCCTTGGTGATTATTTTGTGGAATATGAATCTCAATATCGGAGGTTCAAGGAGCATTTGAACTTTCAGGATTTTTGTCAGATCAAGGATGGAAGGAGATCCTCCAATCACCATAAAAATGGAGGGTACATGCAGAACCAAGATATACGACGCACTATGGGCAGGTTCTTTTTTCCCTCTTATGATGGATCACCCAAGTGCATAGCTAAGTCTTGGGTAGAGAATTAGGATATTTATTTCCAACTAAATGGATTATCAGAAATGGAGGCTATCAAAATAGCAGTGCTTTACCTATAAGGTGAAAAACATGAATGGCGGTTTCATGGCCTATCTACACTTGTGCATGCTAGTGTCACTTCTTATGCAGACTTCATTCGGAGGATGGTGAAGAGATTTGATTCCAGGAATCTAGAAGCACATTTTGTTGAGCTAACTAAGCTCAAGAAAATAGGAGATCTAGAGACTTATATCTCTGAATTTCTAAATCTTTCATTCATGGTGTCTCACCTCACTGTGACTAGGAGAGTGTGCATGTTCATTGATGGGTTCGATGAACCATTGCATGGGTTGGTGAAATCCACTAGACAAACTATGCTCCAAGAAGCCTTGGAAAGGGATAGAGACATACAGCATGCTTTACCCAAAGCAAAATCCCATTTTCAGCAGAATATCTCTTCTCAAACAAAGGAGAATCATGAGAAGAAATCCCTTGATGATAATTCTTAGGGAGATATAAGGAAAAAAAACTTTGTTTCACTTGTCGGGATCCATGGGTACCAGGACACCAATGTATTATAGGGAAGACACATTGTATTGAGATATTTTCTGATAAGGAGAAGGAAACCAGCGCTGTAGCTACAGGAGAAGGTGCACCATCAACATGAGGTGTGGTGGGAGAATTTTCTCTGATGGGAGAGACTCTTGTAGCCTTGCGGGGAGTTCCCAAGTATCTAACATTAAGAGTTAGAGACACTATTCAAGGACCAAGAGTATTGGTATTGGTAGAAAGTGGAGCCACCCATAACTTTATTGATACTCAGTTGGTGGGAAGGATGGGCCTTCACATGAAGGACTTTGAGGGTTTTTAGATTTTGGTTCTAGGAGCTAGAACCATGTAGTGTGCCAAATATGTTCCAGCACTAACCATCACTATGGGAACCTACACATTGATAGATAACTTATTTGTGGTTGATATTCCAAATACCAATGTGATATTGGGTGTCTAGTGGTTAATCACCTTAGGGAAGGTTACCACAGACTGGGAAACATTGGAGATGGAATGGACAGAGAAGGGGAGTGGTAAACATCATAAAATCAAGGGCATACACACCTATCCACCCCATATTGTCTCATCACAAAACATGGAGGCTAATTTGCGTAGATGGGACATAGATTGGGTAGTATAACTACGTATGTCAGAAGCAAGGGGAAAAGATGCACCAGTACACCCAAATGTATAGTATATTTTGGACTGCTATCCTACAGTATTTGGAGATATTCCACTTGAAAGACCTCCTGACCGAGGATTCAAGCACACTATTGAGCTAGAGCAGGGGATCTAAGAAGTGATCATCACACCCTATAGACATCCCAGAGCCTACAAGGATGAGATTTAAAAATCCATTCAGAATATTTTGGCTTTAGGACACATCCGACCTAGCACTAGTCCTTTTTCCTCTTCAGTGGTTTTGGTGAAAAATAAGGATGGCACATTGAGAATGTGCATTGATTATAGGGCATTGAAAAAAAATACAATAAAGAAAAAGTACCAATTCCCAGGATCGATGAATTGATGGATGAGTTAAGAGGATCCAAGTACTTTTCCAAGATTGATTTGAGGTCGGGATATCATCAAAATAGACTGAGGGATGAAGATATCCCCAAGACAACATTCTGATGCCACTATGGCCATTTTGAGTTTTTGGTGATGCCTTTTGGGATAACCAATGCTCCGGTTACATTCCAGACTTGCATGAACCACATAATTTTTTGTGGTCACTTGAGGAATTTTGTATTGGTCTTCTTTGATGACATTCTTATTTACAGCCGCACATGGTAGGAGCACCTACAACACATTGAGATAGTACTACCCATTCTTAAGGAGAAATAATTCTATGCGAAGATCTCCAAGTGTGAGTTTAGACTCACAAATATGCTCTATTTGGGCCACATCATTGGAGTATATGGAGTGAGAGTTCATGAAGAGAAGATCCATGCTATCAGAGATTGGCCCGAACCAAAGAATGTCACAGAACTTTGGGGGTTTGTAGGTATCTGTACCTACTACTGGAAATTTTTTAAAGGGTTCTCTCAACTATCAGCACCACTTACAGATCTGAATAATAAGGGATCTTTCACTTGGACAACCACAGTGCAGAGGGATTTTGATAAGCTCAAGAAGGTGATAAGTAGCTACCCGGTATTGGTTCTACCAGATTTTACCCAACCTTTTCTGTTGGAATGTGATGCTTCAGGGGAATGCATTGGAGCAATGTTGATGCAAGGGGGACACCCCATATCTTTTGAGAGTCAGAATTTGCTGCCACATGAGAGGTTTTATCTGATATATGATAAGGATATATTGGCTATCATGCATGCTTTATCCAAGTTCCGGCAATATTTGGTGGGTAACAGGTTCCGAGTGAAGACTAATCACAATAGTCTTTGATTATTTCTTGAGAAGAATTAGCTACAGGAGAGGCAGTAGAAGTGGGTGATAAAGATCGAGGCCTATGACTTTGACATTGAATATGTCAAGTGGAAGAGTAGTGTAGTGGCATATGCTCTATCTCAAAGTCCAGCAGCGCTATGTTTAATGAGCATGGATACAGATTGGAAGGCTCAATTGCTAGTGGAGTATTCCAAACACCGCTTTGCATGTGATATCTTAGATGGGCAAGTGACTGATGAGAGGTATAGAGTGATGGATGAGGTCATCTATTACCAGGATCGGGTCTTATTGGCTAGAGATTTTAGACTCAAGAAGAATATTTTGTAGGCATCACATGATTCACCACTTTCTGGGCATCAAGGATTCACCAAGTCATGTCGGGCTATTTGGGAGAGATTCTCATGGAAGGGTCTTGAAGAGGATGTGCTTCAACACATAAAGGAGTGTGTAGTGTGCCAGCAGAACAAAGGATAGCACAATAATCCCGCAGGATTGTTGTAGCCACTACCTATTCCGGATGGGAAGTGGGAGAGTATTTCCATGGACTTCATCACCGGCCTACCTACGGTTCAGGGTAAGAATTGTATCTTTGTAGCTGTTGATCGACTAAAAAAGTATTCACATTTCTTTGCTATTTCTGTTTGATATATTGCTTCACAGGTATCCGAGCTCTTCTTTAGAGGTGTCCTTAGACTCCATGGTCTTCCAAAGACCATTTTCAGTGATTAGGATAGCCACTTCATAAGTGGATTTTGGTTGGACATTTTTCGATTAGTGGGTACTGATTTGACACCAAGTACCAACTATCACCCACAAACCGACGAAAAAATGGATATAGTAAGCAAGTGGCTGGAAGGTTACTTGTGAAACTATGTTTCGGGGCAGCAAAAGGCATGGTTGTGTTGGCTCCATTTGGAGGAGTATTGCTACAACACAACCTTTCAGATGTCCATTGGCATGAGCCCATTTCTAGCTCTTTATGGGTACAATGCTCTATCATTTGCTGATGTGATGTTTGGGGCAAGCAAGGCTCCTAGAGCGAAGGATTGGATTCAGGAGAGTTAGAATATACTCTGAGCTCTCAAAGACAGAATTGCTACAGCACAAACCAATAGAAGCTATATGTAGACCATGGTCAGGTAGAGAGGCAGTTTGAGGTGGATGATTTGGTCTATCTTCATCTTCAGCCATATAGACAGTCTACATTGAAGGAGAAGGAGGCTGAAAATCTTAAGCCTCGATTCTATGGGCCATACAAGGTGATCCGTCATGTTTGGGAGGTAGAATATGAGTTAGAGCTTCCCATTGGAAGTAAGATCCATAACATTTTTCATGTCTCATGCCTCAAGAAGGCCATTGGACAACATGTGGTTTCCAGAATGGATCTCTCACCTATTGATGATGAGGGTCATCTAGTTTTACAACTAGAGGCTATCTTGGATACTAGGGAGAGGCATTTAAGAAACAGGGTGATTAGAGAATATCTGATTCAATGGAGGAATCTACCTGATGAGGATGCCACTTGGGAAGGATAGAATATTTTTCAGCATCCTTCTTTGCTATTGCTTGAGGATAAGCAACATTTGGGAGGGGAGGATTGTAATATTCCCAATTATCTCCTAGCTAGTTGGAATATTATATGTTGCTTCTATTGATAGCTAGATGAATAAGTGGGGTAAAGAGAGCCTTAAATCTCTTTAGTAGGAATAAACCACCTCTAGTATGGATGTGGATCAGTTTAGATAGCCAAAATATAGCCACCTTGGGTGTGAAAGGGGGCAATTCATGTACACTGGATCAAGATTGACCAAATCAACAGTGCTGCCATAGGACAGAGTGGAGCTAGTGGGGACAGCACAATTTTGGAGGAGGAGTATTTGCATGGAAGTAGCATCATAAAGGAGTGGGGCCAGGGGTGAGGAAGCTCACCAATAATATAAGGAAGTGGATGGAAGCCATGAGAGTCATTCAAAATATTTTTTTATGTTTGAGTCTTATGAATTCTTGCATGCTTCAGTTTTTTAGCAGAGTTTGTTGTATTGTTTAGTACAAGGGTATTTCCAAGCGAAAATCCCTCACTTTACCTTGGAGGACTTGAGAGGCCACCTAGGAGAGTGAAGTGAACAAAGTTCCTTCTCAAGCTTAAATACTCCAGAACACTTGGAATACAAAGATATCCATGAGGATACAAATATTATATTATAAAAGATATGAGATAGATCATTGAATGTTACAAATGAGGCCTGCTTATATACCTATGCAGGTCCCTCTTCATGAAAGGTCATGTATTATCAGACATGGCCTTTCAATGTAATTACTAATTAACTAATTATTCTCTATTTACATGATTTTATTTCTGATATTGCCTTCCACTAAAAAAGCTTTGTCCTCAAAGCTTTTCGATGAAAGGCCTCGATTTCTTTTCTTGCTACGAACATCTTCTCGTCTCGGGGCAGTCATCCTTGTCGATACAATTTGATATGATCCTCGAAGTGACAAACAAAATTGTCGCACTGAGAATGGATCGGACCATCCTAAATCAATCTTCTGTGGAATCTTACGATGACTGGAAACTTGTGATGATTCGTTAGTATTCTTTAGAATATCAGCTTATTTTTGTTCTAAATACATAGCTTGGTTGAGTTGTCTGCTCCCATGATTTGGATGTCGATAGGGAAATTTTTTGGTGTGACTTTGATTTCCTTTTGGTGAGGATGTTATTGAGTAGGTTACAGAACCTTCACTTTGTATGTTCCTCGTCTGAACTGCAACATAGAAGTTTGTATCTTTTGCAACTTGCTTGTCTTCTTCTTGAGTTGTGACATTTACTGGATCAATGCTCGTTTTTCCTACAACTTGAACTTCTACATTTTTCGGTTTCGACAACTCTTTTTCGACAAGTTGTTGCACCTTTTTTTCCAACTTCTTATCCTTCTTCAATTTTTTAATTTGCATTAGCAATTTTTCGTTGTGGTCCTTGAGGCGAGCAATTTCTTCATTATTGTTAGTTGTGATTTTTTCAATTTTCTTTTGCATATTTTGGATTGCCTTTTTACTTTCTTGAGAAATTACTTTCGAAATTTCTTGAATATCTTCAGGTGTCACTGAATTTGCCTTTAAGTTAACATCCTGTAGTGTTATTTTCTTCTTTTTGTAGGAGAATGTTAAAAATTTCTTTTTTGTATTAAGGACGAATGACTCTAGTGATTCCATCCAGAGCGAGCCCAGAATTATATCACTATTGTTACAAAATAAGGTTTTAACGGTAAATTGCGAGACCAAGGAATACTCCCCAATACTTAGGTGTAGATTCCTTATGTCGTATTGTTTTTCATTTGTGTTAATTGAATTTTTTTTTATTATATTTGATTCAAGGATCACTAATTGGTTAGCACATTCAGTACTAACATAATTATCCTTTTGATTAAGATCGATAGATATGAGAACTTCCTTTCCTGCAAGTGACCCTTTGATTCTAGTTAGCATACGGACAAACATACTATAATTTTCAGGAAATATTCCTTCTTTCCTTCCCGAATTATATTCAATTTCCTTTTCATCGATGATTGATTCCATTGTGTCTGTTGAATTGAGTTTTTAGGGTTTTTAAGGTAACCTTCCTAACTTTCTCTTCTTCTTTTTAATGAAGTTATTATTCCTTCAATTTTTTTTTTATTTTTATTTTTATAATTTAATTAATTAAATTAATATATATATATATATATATATATATATATATATATATATATATATATATATATATAGATACATTCTTTTAACAATTTATTTTTTTTAACTCTTTTTTTTGTTGAAAGGTTACAACCCTAGTGAAACGTGGCTATTCACATATATTCACCTATAAAATATATGTCCACTTATGTGTATTTGACTCGGTTAATGTTCTCCACATAAAATTAAACTCACCATTCACACAGATATTTTTTCCTTTACTTCTTATTTTACCTTGCAAATACCATGGGCAATTTCCTTGGGCTTCCAAAACCACGAGCTTGTAAACCACTAAAAGAATAATCAAAATAACCTTACCTACTCTTCCTTATTTATTTTTCCTTTTTAATTTTAAATTTTCTTGGTATGTAAGTATATGTACTTCTTTATATATATATATATATATATATATATATATATATATATATATATATATATATATTTCTTTTGCTTCTTTTTTTCAAAAATTCCCCTTTTTTTCTTCAAATTTTTAATTTTGGCCAAAGGCCTACTAGTGAAATTTCTTCAAATTTTTTATTTTTTCCAAAGGCCTCCTTGTGAAAATGGAGAAACTCCAAGACTGGTAGCAAAATGCTTCGACGGCAACAATGTTGGCAATTTTTTTATGGCCAAAGGCCTAGACCGAGGAGCGTAGCTCTATGCAACGATGAGCGGCCAAAAGATCGAACTGCTCTAATACCAAAGGAAGCAAACAAAGTTCCTTCTCAAGCTTAAATACTCCAGAACACTTGGAATACAAAGATATCCATGAGGATACAAATATTATATTATAAAAGAAATGAGATAGAACATTGAATGTTACAAATGAGGCCTGCTTATATACCTACACAAGTGCCTCTTCATGAAAGTCCATGTCTTATTAGACATGGCCTTTCAACCTAATTACTAATTAACTAATTAATAACTATTTACATGATTTTATTTATGACAGAGAGCTATTCTAAGCTTAATTTCCACCATCCAGCATTCGGCCAAGCAGCCACCTTCAGCCATAGTGCAGTCTCCTTGAGGAACTATGTTATTTTACAGTGTGTTGCAGTGGAGGGTTGAGAAACCTTGTTTATGAGCTAGTTTCCTAGTGAAAGGAATAGTCTTTCACCCGGAAATCTAGGGAGGAGAAGATACAGCCATAATTTTTTTATTTCAGCCACATTTCAGTAGAGCTTCAGTGATATAGCCTCATTCAACCACAGAGTTGCAGTCTGCACTTATTTTTCATCTTGTGTCTTTCAAGAAACCCTTGACGGGTTATCTTGGGATTGAGTTTGAGAGATTAGTTCTCCATTTTCAGCTTCTTTTGAGTACTATATCAGTAGATCCAGCTGTTTCCATTTTCTAGTAGCAACATCATTATGGGTTCTAGTGTATTTTGGTTTTGGACGCTTGTTTGCCTAGTTTGAGTGATTTTTTCCTCAACACTTTGTACATTTTTCTACTGTAATACATAATATAATGGATCTATGATTTACTCATGTATTTTGCATTATTATTTGCTGTACATTCCAGTTTTTTGTTCAATATTGTTGTCTTTCCTAATTTGGAATAGTACAATTGATGCATCTTCCATAGCATTGGGTACAGTACTGGCACAACCAGGAGTAGGAGAAATTGATAACCCCATAGCATTCGCAAGCAGAAAATTGTCCAAGGAGGAGAAGAAATATTCCACGATAGAGAGACAATGGTTGAATATGGTGTATACATTACATAATTTTAGACATTATTTATTGGAAGCACACTTCAAGATGTTCATTGACTTCACACTGAATTATTTGGTGAATAAGCCTATTTTAGGAGGAAATATTTGTCGATGGTTGATGTTGTTTCAGGAGAATGACTTTGAAGTTATATTGAAACCAGGAAGATTGAATATAAGTCCTCATCATCTGTTAAGAATAGAAACAAGCAAAGAATCCAAAGTATCGAGGATAACTTGCCGATGCACAGTTATTTGAAATCAAGTTCATAAATGATCACTTTACGGCTATTATTTAGTTTATGGCTATAAGAATAGTGCCAGCAGAGTACACTACACAACAAAAGAAAGAGTTGGTAGTCAAAGAAGTTGATTTCTCATTGATTGAAGGAAATTTGTACAAGATGGAACTAGTCAACCCTGGTATTTCACCAAGAGTTTTTCAACTCCCATAGGCTACTCAAATTTACTTTATCAACCCAAGTTTCATACAAACTTGGAGGTGACAGTGTTATATGCCATCCTCATCTTAGTTCTACAATGAGGGATTAATACTAGGGTTAATTCTAGGAAAGGAAGTTTGTCACACATCTAAATGCAATATGTGACTCAAAATAGATCATAATCATTACTCTATCAACAAGGAAATAAACTACTCTGTTTCGCGTTGATTCATCCAACTATTTGCAAGAAAGAAAGATCCATACTTATGTTAAGGCAAGAAAAGGAAATTATACTCAGAATTCCTTGTCTAGATTACTAAATTGAATTTTAAAAAAGGAAACTATTCTAGAGCACACATGTGGAATCAATGACTAACTAAGTCCTATCTAACTTATGCTTAACTATTGTGTTTAATGATGCATCTTGCAATGGACTAATCATAGTGTAAAATGGCTTTGTTTTACAACAAAATAAGGAGGAGCTTGGGTGGTCTAACAGGGTCCCTAGACCAAGGATTCAGGGTTAAAGTTCTATTGGTGGCTTGGCCAGGCTTAGGTGAGGTGGAAGAATGATTTTGGGATGAAGGAGAGGGTGCTTGGAACTGCTATAGGAAGTTGATACAGTATTTCCTGTAGTGCTACTGGATGTCCTAAAAAGCTACACGAAATAGGTTGAGAGGACTTTGAGGCCAGAAATGATGAGAAGAAGGTTAGGAGAGGTGGGTGAAGGGTGGATCTTGGTAGATGAAGGATATCCAAACCCTTGGCCAAGCTCAAAGCTCTTCAAAAATCATGTCTTTCGCCCACAAGGTTGCTCCCAGTGATGTAATGGTGACCTCAAAGACAGGGTTGTAGGTGACTTGGATGGAAGGTGGATGATGAAGCGTGAAAACTCAAGATGATGGTGTCGAAGGGGTCCTTCTCTTATACTTTATCCAAACCTGCAATCAATACATATTTTCATGCATTCATCATTGACAAAATTATCATAAAAATGGTGGAAAAAATGAGTTGAATTTAGATAACTCTACCTGTGCAATGGAATCATAAATCTACCTCTAAACCCAAAACATGTTCATGATAAGAAAATTAAAACTATATAACTTTTCCAAGAAATCATAAACTGAAAATATATTTGGTCTGTGGTGGAAGACCTTCCTCCTCAAGCTCCAACAGAGGAGGTGAGAGAGGGAATATTAGCACAGAGTTTAAATGTTTTATATGCTACCAAACATGTAATGAAAGAAATCAACTACTTAAACATAAAAGAAAGACACATGTACACAGTAGAGACTGAGGCCAATGGATTGGGCCCTAACCCATAAGATTAGATCCATGAAATCAACTCAGTGGAAAAGAAACCAAATGCTCATCTTATTTCATAACTAGTATTTTACATGAACAATGAAAGTCAGAAATGTCTAATACAAAATCCAAGATTGTTTTAGCTACATCCAAAATTCAAATCCTAGTGAGCTCTTGCTCCGGCCAATTTATGCTAGAGGGTAGCTACCAATCGATCCCTAAAATGTAGGTTTTTGTTCCCTTGGAACTCAAGAGAAGTGAAGCTTGGCTCCCTTTGATCATTCACTTGCTTGGTTTCCAGTGGTTTGGAGTTGTTGGAGGAGAATATTGAAGAGATATTGCATGCCATTAAGAGTTAAGAAGGTGTTCAACCTCGCTACAATTACTCCGTGTTGTCTACTATGAGCCCTGATTATGCAATCTTCTCAAAATGGCATTATTCACTTCATTTTCCTTCATTTGTACCATATTAGGCCTCAAATCATGACAATCCTTAATACACCATTCTCACCAAGAAAAATATGAAAAAATTCAATTAAATGCGAGAGGGAGAGAATAATTAAGCTAAAAAAGTGACAATTAACCCCTTAGAATATACCTATTGATGGTTCTCATCAACAACCCCCTACCAAATGGTTGCATATCCTCTTAGCAACTTAGTCCTCTTTCTTGATTTCTTTTATAGCTCTTGTGCATTCTCTTACATCCAAAGGTATCATGGAAGGAGTCCCTTCAAGTGGGTAAAACCCTACATTCTTTTCTGTCTCTTCCCATTCCTTGTCCTCCTTACTTTGATCTTTTCCTTCACTTAGTCCCAATAGAAAAGGTGGAGTAAGTTTTAATCCAAACCACTTAATCTTCATTGTTTGTGTGGCTCGTTTGTACATAGGTGTTATTTCTAGGGCTACTCTCAATATGTATGTAGTATGATACTCCAGTTTTTTTAGGCTAATTAGAAGGCCAATTCATCTTCTCTGACATGGAATCACAGACTCATCTCCCAGTAGTCTATAGATGCCATCATAATGTGCAATTTCTCATGCTTGGTTGTTTAGGTATCTGTCTGCAAGGTTGGAATATTTGGCCATCATTTGGTGATTGTTAATGATCCCTCTAGGGCTGATTAGCTCTTCTCATCTAAATGGATTGTATTAGTTATGATGTGCTAAGTATCCAAACAGTAATAATAATATGTGCATAAGGTTCTCCTTAATTTGCAAGTTAAACAAATAGTTCTGGCATTGTTAAAAAAAAATCTGTGTGGGGATTGATTAAGTATTTTAACTATTTATCATTGTACAATAGTAAAGAACAGAGAAATAAACTTCACAGAGCACATTACTCAGAAAATTGTTGAAGCAGTTCACCCCTCCTGGGCTACATCTGCTAGTCCAACTCCCAATGGCATGTCCCTCATGTATTAATTTGCTCAAAATGTAAGTACAAGTGAAAATAAGCCTCAATAGGAAAAAATCTCTGTAAAATCAACTTCAGAAGGTATGGATTAGCCAGAGATGACTATTCATTTACATAAAACAAATAAAGAAAGCACAATACATTGCCTTCTCCATGATGGCTCCTTGATCTTCCTCGAAGCTAAAACTAAGGAAGATGACCTTTGTTCGACCTAAAACCTATGCCAAACTTCTCATAATGTCGAAAATACCCAAAATTGACTATTTTTTCACCCAATTTCTTTCAATAATGAGGGAATTATTGCCAAAACAGAATTTTCCCAATATTCGTCAAAAACCTCCAAAACTAGAGGAACTCCAGTTAAAGCCGAAAAAATAGCAAACTGCTGGAATTGGCAGACTTCACTCCAAAGATAACAGTGGCATTAAATGTGAATGTTATCTGTTTAAACATTCATGTGACAGGTACCAAAAAAACTGCTTACGCAATTGTTTGTCATGACAGTTATCCAACTATGGCAATAAATGTAGCATTTGCGCATCAACATGTGGGATTCCCGCTAGCTGTAACCATCGACAATGATGTTTGTTAGAGTTAGCCCCCAGTAGCAAGCAGTGGTCACGTGGAGTCGGGGCTAGCCCCTTTACTTTTTCCATCGAAAATAATTGCAAACAATAAAATGTGGCGGTGTCCATAGAAGGTTAAGGACCACAACGAAGGCGGGCCGGTCAGGCCTGTGCGTTTGTGGGTAGGTGACCCGAGTTCTATTCCTGCAAAAACCAAATAATTTTTCCACACAAAACTCTTTCGGCCTAGGGCCATGCGGCAGCTTCCGAGTAGGCCACTGTTGGGCCGTTAATATGCCATTATTATTATCACTTTTGAACACTTATTCCACCCATTTCTACTATTCTTCATCATGTCATTTATTATAATTTATTATATAAATCCATTTTATGATGATTTATGCTTCTATGAATGAATATTATTTATTCTCCTTTATTTCTAATAGTTTGATGATTATGCATGATTTTATCAATGATAGTTTTAATAAATCAGTTGTAACATTATTCACCATTTTTAGCCTCCAAGATAATTTCCAGATTAAAGATTTGATCATTAAAAGTGCCAACTCAGAAATTCGCTGGAATAAGAAGTGACCGTTTTGTGGTTGAGATTTCGAGCAAATGAAGCAGAATCTGGAAAATCCGGAACATGGGTTTTGTCCAGAACGGACCCAATTAATTTATTCAAAGAACTTTTTGCCCAAATTTGGCTTGTACTGAGAGAAACGTAGGGTTCTTTGAGCATGATTTTCTCAGATTTGTTGTTGCGGTCGTCCTCCAAATCTCAGCTGCAAAGCCAAATTCGCCTTGTTCTTGTTGATCAAATGGTTAGAAGAAAACCAATTTTGTAATAGAAATCATGTTATACTTATCTTTATTGTAACTTCTCTCTGATCTCTCTCTATTTAAATGAAAACGGAGATCAGAGATGGGGATGATTTGGGGATGATTTGGGGATGAAAAATGATGGAAAAATGATGAAGAATGATGGTGGATTATTCATGATAGGATAGGGATTGTTGCATGCTATAATTCTCAAGCCTTTGCTGTTGTAATGATTCCACAATTTGCTGATTAATACATGATTTGGGAGTTGCTGTTCATTCTTTTCATTCTGAAGTAACCCAGCAGTGTCCGCTGGCGGCTAAGGGCCCAGCCTCTGGTGGAGTACGTTGCTGCTGCTGTGTATCATATCTTTACAATTACTGCCGTGTGATGGTTTGATTTCCTTTTCATTTCTTTAAATTGTTTTGTTCAGTAATCTTTTGTTTATGAACATTTCGCAGAATTGCTTTGTTATATTGAAATCATAATTGGATTGCATGAGTGATAGAATTATTAATTATAACTTGAAATGTTCTGCTGATAATTCTGATCTAATGCTGCGCTATCTAATTAAGACTATGGTTCATTTAATTACTGCTCAGTTATAATTGCAATGGTTGTTCAATTAAGTTACTATTCAATTATAACTACGATTGTTGTTGCTTCAATAACTATGATTAATGTTCATGCTGATAGGTTGCTGATTCAATTACATTTATAGTTGCTGTGTCTTTCTAATGACTTAGTTTTGTTGTTCGGTTCCATTTAAGATTGTTGTTTAATTCTAGTATTTTAGCATTGCTATTCCTTTCCATTAATAAATCATTTTTGTTAGATGAAGCTTTGCTGTTCATTTCTGTTGATTCATTGCAAGAGTGCTTTTAAGGAGTTTTCCTAGTTTACTTTCAATGGCAGCTTTAGTTTAATTTCTATTTCCTTTTAATTGCTTTAAAGCAGGACTCTCAACTGTAGAGAACATTGGTTATTGCTTCCTCGTTCCCAGATTGATTGTCTTGTTCCGGTTTGATTTCAATTGCATCAATATCCAGAGGAATGAGTTATTGCTACTGTATCCTTGATTGATGGTTGTTTGAGTGAATGATTTAGTTTAGAACATTTCAATTTCTTGCTGTTCCAATTAGATTTTGTTTCCAGCTTTCATTTACTTTTGGATTTTAAGCACTATACTGCAAAACATTACTCTTGAGTAAATAGTCGCCTCAGACTGAGTACACTCTTGAAATAAAAAGTCGTCCCTGGGTTGACAATTAATGTGAAGGTAATTAGGAGTTAAAAAGACACCTTTTTATCGCTCCACATTTTGGCGCCGTTGCCGGGGAGAGTGTAGCCATTTCTAAAGAGTAGTGTGAATCTGATGAGTGCCTGCTAGGAGAGAATTGGGTATTAAAAGCGGAAGGTAAGAACCTGCGTACGGAGCATGTAACAGCCCTGCTCCCCCGCCCGCTTTCTGGAAGATTTGTTAATTTTTTGTGTAGAAATAGATGTTTGAATTTTTGTGTGAATGACTAGGAAAAAAATAGAAATTTTGGAAAATGAATCACAAGGTTTCACTCAAGTGGTGATGTAAGCACCACCCATTTCACTAACTAATTGACAGGGACATTGGAAGAAGGAGCTTCGAAGAAACACATGAAAAACATCTTATATTATGGTAAGAAATGGCTCACGTTTCTACTTTTGAATTTCCTATCAAAGATCTAGGAGGAGTGACACAAATGCACATAATTCTCCCATCTTTACCAAATTTTCATGGTTTAGCAAATGAAGATCCAGATACATTCTTATTTGAGTTCGAAATACTTTGTAGAGGAGATGATTATTGTACTAATGATCAAAGATTGAAAGTGTTTCCTCTTACTCTAAAAGGAGCAGCTCTCCGATGGTTCATGAGCCTAGGTGGGAATTGCATCCAATCATCGGAGGACATGAAGAACATATTCTTGAAGAAGTACCAAGACTATTGAAAATCCAATGAAGATATTTTCGGTATGATACAAGGGGAAGATGAAAGTTTGGAGGACTATGTAGATCGATTTCATTATAACCTTCAAAAATCAAAGCATAAGCATTTGGAAAAAGAGATCTTAAAAACACTCCTTCTTAAAGGAATCAAAGCTGAATTTTTAGAACTCTTAAATATGATAGGAAAAGGTGATGTTTTTCAGTTATCATATGATGATGTTTGTGAGTTGTGCATAAGGTATTCAAGAGGAATCTCCAAGGTTGGTAAGAATTCTAGAGATGTTTGTTCTTTCTTTTCCAAATCTGCTACAAGAATAGGAGACATAAGAGCTGAAATCAATGATTTATTTGAAAATTTTAAAGTTGATTTTATTAGCTCTCTAAGCTCAAAATTGGACGTTTTGCAGGTTCATATAAATGAAGAATTTGATGAAGTGTTTTTCCCTCATGACCGAAAGGAGCAGCCCATAGATGGTTACTCTTCCTTATCTAGGATGGAAGTATCATATCAAAGAGGTGAGGAAGCTACAACAAGGTCAAAACCATGGAAATCATGGCCTACAGGTATGGTTCAAAACACTTCTTCTCCATTCTCTTACTTGCATAATCCATTATGGAATACTCATGTTCTAGGGCAGCCATGTCAATTTCAATATAACCACCAATCTTATCTACAAGTTTGGCATGGTTCACCTTATGATTGCATGAATACTCTCCCTCATCTTGTAGCACAAGCACATTATCCATATTCTCCACCATCTCTTTCACAACATCCTGCTTGCATATCAAATTTATCCACTCAACCCAACCAACCACATCATCACAATGCTCCATTCCATACACAATTTTCTACTCAACTAATTCCACACCCTCACCGCAATAAACCAGTACAACATACTTACAATGTTGAACTGCAAAATTTACCCATCCTTCCCACCCATTCTATCTCACATGCACCAATGGAGAAAACTTACAATGAGATTTAGAATGTTTCAAATTCAAAAATTGTAGAAGTTATGGAAGAAAATGAGGTTTCTTTTAGTATGCCTCAACAAGTCATTTTAAAAGCTCAAGAACTTCATGATATGATGGCTATGGGAAATCAAGAAAGTAAAGGATATATTGAAGATTGGTTTCATTCCATCACTTGTTTGCAGCATCACTCTATACTTCAACAATTTTTGACAACATCTTTTCAAGGGAAGTTGGCTTCTCATACCCTAATTTTTATCAACATGCATTTTTCAAATTTGGGTATGCACATATTTAAAGCCTTATTTCGAAAATGGTTACATTGGAAGTAATCCTATACATAATCATATTCATATTTCAATCAAAGTAGGTTAGTGAAAAAATAAAATAAAATAAGAACATAAATAAATGCATTTTGTTTTTTTTTTTTTGTAAAAATAGTTGTTTTTTTGTTGCAACACGCTATCGAAATCAACATCGGTGATAAATATTTCAATTTATTTGTGTATGTAGATGAATCATAATAGAAATAATAAGTTCTACAAACACTCATTTTTCATTTTTATCACCAATTTGAAAAAATGCTTGAATATCATTTTTTTGGCTTGCGGGCTTGATGAACTTTCTGGAAAAACAGTTGGGACAGTCATGTTTTGAGGGACCAAAAGTGAATATTTTTAAAACCTGTTTCTACCCTAGGTAGCCCTTGATGTCTACTTTCTAACCTAATTTGAATCAGTCAATTTGGATTTGAAACGAAAAAGTTAGAACCAAAACATTGACCGGATGTCTAGTGGGCAGCTCAGGAACAGAGTTGGGACAGTCAGTTTTTGGAGGCCTAAATGTTTGAATTTTTAAAACCTGTTACTATGGTAGATTCCCCTATGAATCTAGTTTACAATGCATGAATCACTCATTTTTGATATCGTATGGGGAATTTATGATCAAAATACTGACTGTCTATCGTAAATCAGCACCCTTAAAACTATGTCTTTCCGGCTGTTCCTTACAGTATTTGACCTATCAATTCTTCTTGTCTTAAAAACCTGTTTCTATTGGAAATAAATAAATGAATCTAATTTCATTTCCAATTTGAATCATTCGAATCCGACATCAAACGAAAAAGTTACGCTTAAAACATTAACTGTTGATCTGAGCTGGGTAATTGAAAATGACTATGTTATGCAGGTTGTTCTAAATAAAATTGACATATCATATCATTGAATTTCTAAAACCTATTGCTACTGAAGATAAACCTTTGAATTAGCTCTCATTTGGCTTTAGAATCACTCAATTTCGATGAAAAACAAAGAAGTTGTGATTAAAACACTGCTGGATAGTATGGTCGACCACTGCTCTCCCGCAGGTGACAAATAAATTTTACTTTGTTATTTTCTCAATGGATTTGTTATATAGAGTAACTACTTGTTGTTTTTTGCATCATTCTTGGATTAGGGGAGCCCGATCACCTCTCTTTCTCCATGATTTAATGTTTTATTGCAGGTAGACACTCGCTTTTTTGTAGGTCCTGGGAAAATAAAGAAGGTCAATTTATGGACGAGTGATTCTTGAAAAAAAATTTAACGAAACAAAGGAATTTCATCTAAGTCATTACCCAACGGATTTATAATAGAAGAAATGAAGAATTGATTTCGATTTGAAGATTCATGTCTTGTCACTACTGCCAAAACATTCTTCAAAAAGATCATTTTTTTTTACATAATATTATAGCTGTTGTAACTTAATTTACATATTGTTTTTTAAATAAAATGTTGTTTCTTTTCTAATTTCTCTTATATTTTGTGTTTCAGGTGTTGCTTCATTCAAAGTGTAACTCATCCTCAGCATCAATGCTGTGAACAGTGAATTTGTTTTTTTTGCATGTTTGCATTTTATGATTGTCCATTTTGCTGTTCCTTTCCGAATGGAACATCACTTCTGCACTTTCACGTTTTGCTGTTCCTTTTCGAATGGAACAACACTTCTGCACTTTTCATTTTTGCTGTTCCTTTTCCAAAGGAACGACACTTGCGTTTCTGCTGTTCCTTTTCCAAAGGAACGACACTTTTAGTTTTTGTTGTTCCTTTTTCCAAAGGAACGACATTTGCATTTTCACATTTTTTTATGTGTATTTTTGCTTTTTGGTGTGCATTTCCTTTGCTGTTCCCTACACGGAACACCACTTTTTGAGTGTTTTTGCTGTTCCTTCAAAAGAGAAACCCTTTGGGAGTATTTTTGAGAGCAACCTTTTCTTCCTCTTGTGGGACTATTCCTAGTTCATCTCAACCACATTTTACTGATTCCCCTTCATGGCATGAAGTACAATATTTTTATAAGGACAAGAATTATGGATTCTATTGAAGCGAGTTAATATCATTCACGTTATGATCTTTAACAAGACAACTCCTTGATGATAGATTATTTTCAAAAGGGACACAATTATTTATATACTACTTTACTGCATTGTTTTCTGTTGAACATGATATTGATTGATCA